>VZRE01007907.1:411537-754391 GCA_013396775.1 Cephalopterus ornatus
ACAAGTGAAAAATCAAATAATGGAATTCTTTGACCATTTTCTCACCAGTTTACAGTCTGTATACCCTAAGAGAGTTCATTAAGTAGGAAGCATACATAGGAGTTCAGCTTTTTCCTGACTTTCTCTGCAAGCTACGGTTCTAGCTATGCAAATAAAAGCTACTCTGTATGTATCTATTTTACAGTTCTTTTGTCAACTCATTGCTAGATGTTCCTTGACTAGGAGTTCTCTGACCTTAATTTGTGAGCTTATTTTGGAGTAAACTGTTATATTTGCTTTTCTCTGTGGCTCTTACTCAAATGGAAGTGCTGCTTAACGCTGCCTTCAAGTGTTGCAGGTTTTTTCCTAAGTAGTAATAGTGTATAGTAACAATTCAGAAAATCTGTATAATGGCTATGTCTAATCTGATACAATAAAGAAAAGTAGTATTTCAAAGGAAAATGCATTCTTTTCAGCTGTAGATAGAAATATATACTGGGATTTTCTGTTTTGTTGAAGTAATGGCCTTCTGCTAAGGTATGGGATGGTGACCTTCTCTCTACTAGTTTCTGGCTTACAGGCATTGTGGGTTCCACAAGTCTTGTTCCCATGTAAATACTCAATATACGCCCATGGTTCCTTTCCTTGGCAAAAAAAGCAGTTATTTTCTACTTTCAAAAGTCAGAAAGGAATCCAAAATCGTGAAACGGTTTCCTATACCTTGATACCAACTATCCATTCATTTCTGGTTGGAGCAGGTTGGAGCAGGTTGTAAGCAAAATGCTCCACCATGGCCTTGCAATGGGAAATGCAGCTCTGCAATGCTCTGGTTTAGATCCTGGGTGCCACATGCACCCAGTGGTCCAAAGGATTAGAGCAGGATTGGGTTTTTTTCTGACTTTACTCCTATCACTTCCCGGTATGGTCAAATACAGCACACAATTCTAGCAAATTGTCTTTGGTATTGTTAGACATCATTGACTGACTGTGGTTTATCATCAAATGGGATAGTCCAGGAATGCTGGACTAGCACTGCGGGAATGAGAAAATGAGTGGCATCAGCGTGAAAGTTGTACCTCATTGTAACTGGAAACGTATGTACTGGGTTGAGACTAGACGTGTCCAGTGTTATGGAATTCCAAAAATTGAATTATTTCCTCTGTTTTCTGATCAGAACAATGTTTGAAATAGCTTTTATGGATATAAAAGAACTGATGGCTGGAAACCCTTGGGCAGTTGATTTTTCAGAGATAATAAGAATGTACACAACCTGTAGAAATCTAAGAACTCATTGAATACTGAGTGCTTGAGTTATACAGGCCTTAAATTTACTGCTTTAGCTTTAATTTGTTCTGTGCATCACATCACATCTTAAGTTAAATATAATACTTTTCTATTTTGTACTTATATTGAGTTTGACTTATGTATTCTGCTTTTATCACGTCCTGCTATTTTCTAATATGGTCGTATTCACCCCTGTGTGCCAGGACACATGCTGTGAGTGCAATCAGTTTTCCCTTTCGGTCAGAAAGAGGTCTAGAACTGTGGTCTGGATTTAACCATCTCTTCAATGCCTTTAATAGGCAGTTACCCTTTTTCCCCCAAAGACCTTTCATTAAGGCAATCAGCTGGGTGTTTGAGTGTTTCAGAAGTGAATACGTGGCGAGTTTTTTGTTTCACAGTTTTATTTTGTCCTGTGAAGCTTCTAATTGCTGCCTGGACTTAATATATTTAACGAATATCAGCTGGTACTCCACTCCTTTTCACCATCCTGGGCAGCTCTAGCCTGCCTCATACAGAACACCTGCTATGGTACAGTAGCGTCAGTCGTTGTGTCTGACAGCACTGTTCATCTACTTTCCGCGGAAGGCAGGTATAAGGGTGAGTTAAAAAGCATTGTGCAGGCATATGCTAATCAAGTGCTTAAAAACTTTAAAGGGTAGTATTTTATTTGTTACATGTTACTTTGGCATGTTGTGAAGAGCTCATATGATTTTTCAAATTATGTTTTTTCACCTAATTTAAAATACCAGCTCTCAGCAGATATTTGGTCTGCCAACTATCTAGAGGAACATACTGCATGTTTTCTATTGCCTTACTGAATTCCAAATGCCTTTAATGGGGAGAGAGGGGTTGTATCACTAAAGGTGGTGGGTTTGCAAAAGTATATGTCTGACCCACTGATTTTTAGAAGTAGTAGTGTCACCCAGTTTGAATTACAGGAATAAGCTGGAAAATAAATGATATCTAAATAACTTAAAACCTTTATTTTTCTGCTTTATTGATATGATAAAATGAACAATACTTTCTCCTTTCGATAAAACTGTATGTCAAAAGGAGAAAAATATTAGTTGTTTATCTATAGGAAAAAAAGTAAGAAAAATGGAAGGAACTGGAATTGATATCAGGGTTGTTTTGGGCCTCAATGTGCAAACATTTCAAGAGCCTGTAATTTTGTCTGGCTAATACAAAACAAGGCAGGTTTTAATTTGCTTGTCAGTGGTCATGGACACATGCAGGCTTACAGTGTCATATGCTTCCATTCAGAGTTTCTGTGTATTTCTTTTCAGCATGCTAAGGAAAAAAAAAGTCTTAGGTTCAGTTCTAAAACATCCCAGTCATCTCTATTTTAGGCTGTAACTCAGGCAGCAAGGTAAGACTAGCACTGCTTCAAAAACCACATGCTACGTAGAAAAAAAAAAAAGAAAACATGTGGATTGTTTTCTAAAAAAAAAATGCTTTCCACATTTCTAAATCAAGTTTATTGGGTTTTTTTTTCCATTTTCAGAAGAAGCTTCAAAATCAAGCCTTTTACTTACATTTGTTTAATATTTTAAGAGTTAAAAGTACTCATTTCATGCCATCACATTTTGGAAGAGATGTTTCATTTTTCCTACCCTTTTTGAAATATTCTCTTCAAACATTCTCAGCTCTTGTGCTTTCAGAAATTTCCTCATGGAAACGATTTTAAAGCGATGATATGAAAAAAGTTTTCCCAAAATTTTTATCTTCCCCCTCATTCTCAAAACCCTCCTCCTCACCACCCCAGTAGAAAGGATGTTGTTGGGCAATAGTTAAAGAGTTAAGAAGAGAAAAGGAAAGAGAGGCAAAAATCCACTAAGCCCAGCAGACCAAATCCAAAGACTTATGGTCAATTAACTTCAAGAGGTAAATATACTTGAAGGTCTAGCTCAAGAAGCACCTCCAAATGAATAGCAATTATATTGCATCTGTGATAATGAAGTCGTCAAACCTTGAAACATTTAGGTTAGATTTCCTCTCACCTACCTTGGACTGCCTAGCAGTTATGAGTTTGGTATGAACAAATCATCTGGGTAATGGAAGGAGGTGACATATAGTACTTTATTCCACCAGTATCATTAGCTGAGGTTATATAAGACTAATTCAATAATGTTTTGCTTTTGCCTAGGTAATATGAAAAATTAGATTGAAATTCAGCTATGGTTGCTGGTATAAAAATTAAGTGCACGTTTATTTTTTTAATATACCATTGCAAAGCATATAAACACCTATCTGTAACAAAATACGCAAGACAAATACAGAGTCAGTTAATCACTCCTGAAATACCCATGAAGTTTGATCTCATACAGTAAACAAGCAGTGTGTTTTCAATAGGTGGGCATGCAGTGGCTGTTGAAATCAAGTTAATAACTCTGCCCCATTTTACAGGAGTGGAGTTAGCAGTAGGAAAATGAGGATGAAGAGAGGGATGTCATGCTCCTATTCCACTCCAATTAATAATGCCAAATCCTTCAAGCATACTGTAATATGATCTATTAGTGACTTTGCAGCTCCCACTCTCCAGTTCTGCTCCAGAAATAGATGCATTTCAGTTCTGTTCCAAAAAGCAGGAATAATAATGACATTTGCAGAGCTGGATAAAAGCTAGAATTTCACCAAGGGGAACATGGGACTTGCTGACTATTGTCAGAGGAGAAACTTGTCAAAAGCTTAGGACAGGTTGCACAAAACTTTTAATGGGAGTTCTACAAAACTTCAAGATATTTCATTTTACCAAAGAGTGCAATAATTTTGCATGTTTTGAGCTTCATCTTTTCAAGTCTCAGGTTTGTAACTACACGTTGCACACACATTTAAAAAAAAAAAAAAGGTGACCATGGGACCATAGCAAACATAACATTTGTCCTAGTAATGATGGCATTGAAATGCTAAGTAATCAAATATATTTAGCTGCATAGCTAAATACTTTTATTTGAAAGATTGGGAAAGTATGTGTGGAGTTAAAAAGAGAGAAGGTAATTTGCCATGACCTATTTTCATTCCATTCCAATCAAAATTGCACCACTTAGCTGAGTACTGTAAAGGGATGCCTGAAGCACACTTGCATTAAATCATCTGTTAATGTCAGGCCAAATTTCTGGTCTACTGCCTTGTTGGCAGTGACAGCCTATCTGCAATGGATACCTATGTTATGTGCACTCATCAGAAACTTTTATGTGCAAAAAAAGCCTGAAATACTGTTAGCTGATATGAAGAAAGATGTCCAAAGACGTAAGATGAAGAACTAAGAAAACCATTTGAAATGCACATCTTCACTGTAACTAGCTCTGAAGTAATGATAGTTTCTAATTCAGCCAAAACATCGATGTTTTGGCACAAGAGATTAATATGAAGTTTTTGAAGTAAAATTAAATATTTGCAAATCCAGTCAAGGACTGAAAGAAATTCTCCAAACTTCATGGTATTACAGCATGGTTTGGCTTCTGAGCAAATATCATGAACAGTTAACTACTTGTCCCCTTTACTTAGTTTGAAAATCTAAGTAAGAAAACTTTCCCTAAACTCTTCTAATATGTTTTAATTTCTGTCTGGAATGAAAGAATCTTTTTTCTTTTTTTTTCCCCATCAGTTATTTTCTCCTTTCAGATGTCTCTTTCATCTAGTTTTGGTGCCGTGGCTCCCATGGAAGCCAGTAAGTAGGTCCCACGTTAAATGTAATGTAGAATTGGATTCCAAGTTCTTGATTTAGTAAAAATATGTAAGCATGTATGTACAAGCCACAAATATCTAGTTTTCAAATGTACCTGGTAACAGGACTCCTTTCAGCACAGTGTTCAGGTTAGCAGATGCCTTTCCACCATGGACAGAGCTGAGGTTTCAGAGCAAGAAGCTTTTCCTGAATGGGAAGCCTGGGTATCATGTGCTGTGAGCACGAGCAGTTGAGTGAAAGACACTCAAAACAGGGGCTTGACAGGTCTGTCACTGTCATGACATACTGTGCATTTATGGTTTAGCGCTGTTAATCTAGTGCTCCACATGCCAAATGAAGTCATTAGCAGATTTGAGGTCTATCAACCATCTGTGCCTGGTGTCTGTTTCTCCTCGAGTGGGAAAGAGCTATCGATGCAGAGCTGTACTAGGATGTAGTGGTGCTAGAAGGTCTCTGGGGTATGCCTTAGTCATTTGAGTTAATATGCCCCCCACATAACACTTACTGCTCACCTCTTCCTCCTGCAAAAATGTTTGAGAAACCTTTTAACATGAGAACTGGTTGCAGTGTCTTTTGTTAAATATTTGGCGATGACCAGCAATACCAAGCCAGCTATGGTGTGAATGAGAAACTTAATAATCCATGAAGAGGCTTTTTATATAACTTTAATTTACATTACATTGAGTTCATAAATTAGGGGAAAAAAGTGTTACTTATGGCTTTCTTCCTGGCGGTGGGTTAGAATACATCAGCTGTAACACACCATTTACAGAGATGACTGGAGTCATTGTATATCAAAGCTGAAAATTATATCGACTCTATCAGTGCAAGAACTCTTTGGTAGTCCTTCTTGTGAGGATTTCTTACATGTGTTATAAGAGCTGCCTCACTCTGTTGCAGTAACATACAGGAACATGTGGAGACAAAATGAATGATTGATTTTTAGCCCTGGTGTTTGTAATTTGATCAGTGCAGCAAGTGTTAGCCAATAGTGATTTATTTTCTTTCTCTTACTCTCTTATTGATGTGTTTCATTGTCTTAGTGTCCAAAATTCCAAATCTGAAATGTCCTGCTATCAAGTCTAACTCTGCTTTATTTAACCCAAAGGCAAATCCTTAGTATAAAACAATATGAATGAGATCTGAACTGAAAGCAAATTCAACTCGTTATGTTGCCAAACTGAAGCCTGCATAATCTGTCACATGCAAACACCAAAATAAATCTTCATGGCTGTCCACTAGACTGTGAGTCTGGCACAGACAGAGATTGCTCAGACAGTAGTTCCAGACATCTTGAGAACAGTGACCTCTTTATGGGCTAAATTTACAGAGTTTTCATTAGTCACTCAGAGAGGAAATCAAATTCAACAGATTGCAATAATTTTTGTTTGATGATAAGTTATGCCTGAGAGTACTGGCCAGTCAGTAAAATTGGTTTACTCATAGTGTGTTTACCAGTCTAGGAAAGATTATATCTTCTACTTGGTTTACCTTACTGAGTACAAGATGCCTCTCTAAAATATGCTCAGCCTCTCAAAAGAATAAATCTTTTTATTTAAATCAATCAGTTTATATAATAATGTTTCTTGTTTGAAGTAGTAGTTCCTTTTAAATAAACTTGCAGGACTTATTGCCATGGAGCTAACTTAAACACTGCAAATTGACTCTTTAAACTGTTAGTGAGCTCTATGGCTGATCAGGCTATGATGATAAGCCTTAGAGCTCTTGGATGCTTATAAGTTTTGCATTGTAGAGGTTTGAAAAGTTTGTGACTCTCCCCTGAGAATTTTCTCTCGATTCTCATGCTGGAAGATGTGTTATTTCAGAAATTTGAGAAATGGCAAGGAATTTATCTTTGCACTTCGAAGTTCTCAAATATGTGACAATTTTCTTTATTTGTGGGTATAACAAACCATGAGTACTCTGTTCTGTTTCTATGTGTAAAACTAGAAGTTTCAGTGCTTTGTAGCTGGGTAGGGAGGAATTTTTAGAGAAATCAGAAGGGCAAGCACAAATTAAATTACCAAGATAAATTATTCTGCAGGAGTTAAGATGACAACGGACATGCCTTTGGATGGAAGAACATATTTATTGAAGTACTCAATTACCAACAATTGTTTATTTTTCTTATTTGAAAATCTGTGATCACACAGAATCAGAACCTGGTTGTAATATAAGGAATAAGGTTGGCCAGTTAGGGCAGAAAAAAGATAGCACAAGGTGACCATGAAACCTGGAAGAAATCTATGACGCAGGAGAAAAATGTTGTTTGCTTTGCCTTGTTCTGTTTTTTATTTATTTGTTTGTTTGCTTTGGTTTTTCCCCCCTAGAAGCAGTATTAGTTAACTTCCAGTCCCAGTAGTTTTTGATCTGGAAACAATCCCCTCAGGAACAAGCAGTTTACCCATGCTCTCCTGCAGCAATGTTAGATACTCTGGATTTAGCTGTTATTTGAGCTACGTCTGTGAATCCTAGGAAGCTAGGATAACTGATTTCAATTCGGGTGTTCCGTAAAAAAAAAAACCAACCGCCTTCTTCCTTTCATTTCTTGCACGTGTGATCTACAACATCAACTCTTGTGTTGAAATCTCATAACTCCCCTTGATAGGACTAATCTTTAACTTTGAAATTTGAGATTTAAAACATCCTAAAAGTTTATGTAAATAGAAATGTGGAGGTGATTCAGTAGATTTTTAGAGACTTTGTAACAAATCTAAGAGAAAACAAGAAACCAACCACATCCTCCAGTGACAGACTATGGATATTTCATATTCTATACCTGTTGCAAGCTGGTAACTGTCTGTGAAGGATTACCATTATATCAGAATTTCTCACACTGTAAATGGTGAGATCTCCCTCCTCTCATCACCGTAATCTCAGTTTCTCTCTCTCCACTTGCTGAGCACAAAAAAGAAGCCATGACTAAGGATATTATTTGTAGTACACATTATATGTCTACTACTGTTGGGTTTTTTCATACCTCAGTTTAAAAGTGGGGAAAGATTGTCTCTTAGGAGGTTAAATAAACCTCAGAGCACCTGAAACTTCTTATTCATGTAGTAGGATTGTGTGCAAAATCATGTAGCTCAAAATTCATGAGACCAATTAGGCTTCTGCCTGTGTTTATGTATTATAAACCATTTTAGATCTGGCCCTGTATACTTTGGATTCCCAGTCTTATATTTGAAACTGCAAATGATTAGAAACTGGATGGCATTTCACTACCTCACTGGGATATTGAGACGGACCTGCATACTGTGAAACTATCTAGGAGAGGTTAAAAAGTGCCTCACAGTGAACTCCTCTTGAAAGAAGCTCTTGATGGCTGAATCTCAGCTTATTCATTTCGCTTGCATCTTTCTTCACACATGTCCTGGTATAAAAAACTAATGCATGTTTCTGAAAAGGAAGAAGTAAATCTATTGTGACTTCTTTGTGTAAAACTTTTCACATGACAGAATACATACCTTTAATAGAAAATGATGAAATAGTCTCTATAACTCTATGGTAATCAAAATTCAATATTATTAATTTAAATGTTTTATGATAGAAATAAGAGATTTGCAAGAAAGAGGAGTTCATTTAGTTCCAAGAGATGTTTGACCTCTGCTACTTCATGATCCGTTAGAGAGAGCTAAAGGTCACAAAAGCTGGCTTTCTTTCTATTTTACCTGGAAGGCATTATTTTTTCAATAAGTACCAAAATCAAGTAAATATTTTTAGAGCCAGGATAATTGCCACTTGAAATGGACTAATCTTTGCTCAGAAGTTGCCTGGCACTTTATATCCAATGCCAGCAGGAAAGAAATAATTAAGATCTATGCTTTTGGTAATTGGTCGAGAACGTTTGAATGGGTTACATAAATAATAGACTAATCAAAGTATTGTCTAACCGTTTATAAAAAACACATGCCCTACTGCATGTACATTTATTTAAATTAATGTAGCTGTCAGAATTTATGAGAAATTTTGAAAGAGGATTTCATTTGCACCTTGTGGTTAATGGTCTCATAAATAATAATTTGTCAATTTATAGGATAAGTTATACTATTAAATTGTTCAGCATACCTCTTTAAAACATAGGTGTGCATTTACTGTTCTGGACAATTACTCTATGGATAAAACTGCAACTTTCAAATCTCATTTCCATGTCTGCCAAATCATACTCTTACTCATTTTCTGTTCTAATGAGAATTAATGATATTAATAATCTCATGTTACGCAGAAGAGACCTAGGGCTTTTGTTGAATATGCAGTATCATGCACTATTTTTCTAAATAAAATATTTTATTAGTATGTAATTGATAACTGACCAACATATCTAAAAAATAAATTAAAAAAAAAAACCAAACAAGCTAGCTCTTTCGCAAAAAGTTAAATGTTTAAAAAATACATTCACGACTGGGCTCTGTTTTTGGTTTAAGCCCATGAAAACGATACTTTCTAAAAATTTACTAAGTGTTGATATATCTTGAACACCAAGAAACTTCAGTCTGATTGTCTGGGGTAGAACTATATCTGCTTGTGGTGTGTTCCATCCTTCTCCTCTGTTTTCTAAAACTACTTTATCTTTGTATGATTATATGAATGAAGAATACACTTACAAGCTGAATATTTGACATTAAAGGAAAGGTTATATTTCTCTTGAATGGCAATTTGAACATGCTTTCTTGTGGGATCTTTTACATACAAACCAAAATTCCCATAAAGTGGAAGATAGTCCAGCCCGAAAGATTGCACAGTCTTTGCATTTATTTCTGCCCATATCAGGTTTCCACAACCAGAGCTGCTATTTACTTCAAAACTGTCCTGTACATATTCTTTGGGCTTCGCTGCTACTCATTAAAAGGTGCTGTGACAGCCTGGCATCAGCAGAGTCCCAGCATGGAAACAGCCACTTCTTTCATCAGTAGTCACTGTCATCTGTTATGTTGTTTCTGGGCTGAGCTTCTCAGGCTCTGTGTAGGGTGGTTTTTTTTTTTGTTCACTGGACAGGAAAGTAGGGCCTCTGCATGTGTTTAACCCTGCATTTTTGCAGGATACTTAGATTTCTGCTTTTAATTGACAGCAGTTTTACAGGAGAGTGTGTCCCAGATGTGATTGCTCTAAAATGAAAGAGCACCAGTGTTAGGCTTGAATGTTTTCCATCCAATTTACCAATTGCCCCTTCGTTTTATTTTGGAAGTTTTTTTTTTTTCACGAGTGTGGGGTTTCCAAATGATTCTGGTAATCCTGGATTTTTTCCCTTGTTTTTACAGGTGACCTGTAACTGTTTCACCATCAGTAATGGAGAGATGCAGGATGTTGGTGTTGGCCTGTATCCCAGGTACTGTGGACACTGTTTCATTCACAGGCAAAACTTATGTTAGTTTTTTTTCCTTTTTTTCAAGGTAGCTGTAAGGGCCATCAAAGCAGGGGGTAACATGTCTAAACAAGAAACTGGGAAATGGAAATAAATTAAAAGAGAATAAAAAATATGATCGAGTTGAAAGCATTCTTAATAGCCCTGATTACAGCCTTAAAACAGTTTAAATAAGATACATTTTTATATTTTATTTTTATGGAGGTGGTAGTCTTTTCTAAGTGAGAATAAATACTGACGTCAAAAATGTGTAACTGGGACTAGTTAAAGGAAACCTGTTCAGTGATGCTTTACAATACAGATATTTTGCAGCAGAGAGCCTTCAGAATTGGCAATTAAAATGAAATATTGAGTATGTTTTAGTAAATTACCACAATAAACAAACAAGTAAGGTGAAAAGATAAGTCTCTTGAGAGAGGAATTTGAATTTCTTATTTGTATTAGGTAAGAAGTATGTACCAGTTAAGGTTTTATCTTCATAGAATTAGTTACCTGTAATCATTAATATGGAGAATTAGTATGTATCATTTCAAATGATATTTTACCATCTAAATTTTTTGTTAATGCATGGTTGAACCATTTTGTCAATACCTCAGTGGGCCTCTCACTGTTGATTCTTTTCCTACTAATGTCACACATGTAAGATTTGACTAAGGACACTTAATATCTTGAGGCCTGCCTTATGGTAAGGTTAAAGAGAAGTTGGTTAGGAGGACATGGGAATTAGTATTATGGAAAGTGCAAAACATTTGATTTCATAGTGGAATGCAAACACTTTTCACATTTGAGAAAAATGAAATACTTTTCATATTTGAGAAAAATGAAGTATTATTTTGGAGCATTATTATTAGGAAAATGTTTGCTATTGGTTGAAAAAAAGCCCCTAACTGTGAAGAAAGTGTCTGCCTATGTCCAGTGATAATACATTGCCAAGGGATGCAAGAGACTCTTTCCCAAGTCGCTTCAGAGCAGTTTGAGCTTTGCTGTATCAAACCACTCTGAGCTGGGAAGGTTGTGAGCTTCAATCTGTAGTTTACAAATCCTGGGCAAATTTCCTTCCTGATGAATTCATATGCTTCCAGAGGAAATTGTCATCAAACCCACCCCCAGTGTTTTCCATGAGATGAAATTTAATTAAAAGTGCTTTGTTTAGCCTCATTGAGAGGGTGTATATTGTTGTATGGCTTGATAGCTTCAACATCACAACATATTTTAAAATCAATAAAATCCTATGGCCCTGCTTTACATCACCTTGCCAGCGGCTTTGGGAGTATGCCCAATGATATCACAGTAAGTGTCATGGATACTCTCTCCCAGCATACATCACTGAGTTCTTGTGGAGATTACCACAGATATTTTATTAGGCCAGAAGGGATATCAGGAGAGTCAGGCTCCTGTTGATACCTCCCTTAAGAGGCAAAAACTGAATAAACATACTTTGGTGCAGATCTCTGACCCTTGGCAGCATCCTCTATTTTGCCACAGTTGGGATTTTGAGTTGCTGAATTAGGCAGAGAAGGAAAGCAAATAAACGCAGCCAGGAGCTGCATAAGCCAAAAATTCTTCCAGGCTGATGATGCCAGAATCATTCTTTCAATGGGTCCGTCCCATAGGGAAAAAAAACATTTTGCTATGGGACTGATGCTGGTCTGGCAAAGGCAGTTGTTTCTCAGCTAATGCAACATATGACTCACAAGTATATAGTGACATGTTCTTAACAGCATCCTTCAAGAACAGGAAAGTGCGTGTTTGTGCAGTGTGTATGTGTCTCTTGAGGGTGGCAGCAGCTCCCCAATGGGCTGTATGGCTTCAGCTGTCACATGCCACAAGAATAGAGGCTGGACCAAAATATGTGTAAAACAGAGGCAATGGCCATGTTTCTTCTTTCAACTCTATACAGCAAATTCTTTGGCTTTGGGACATAGTATACTCCATTTTCTCCTGATATGAAATACAGGTTGATCATTGGCCCCGTTGAGCTGTGGTTCCAATGACGGTCAGGTAAGTGATAAGGTTAGTGCCCTGAAACTGAGCAGAAGAAGCAGAAATATAATTCAGCCCAAAGGCTGAGTTTTTGCTCTGAACTGTCCAGGTTACCTTGTTCTCCACTTGCCCTGTCCCCTGAGTCAGGCCTCTAGGCGAGTTGCTGGGAGGCCATTGCCTCCCTCCTGCCTGACTACACAGAAGGCAGAAACGTATTAGGAAATCCAGGCATGTCTCCTATTAGCAATAAATATAAATCTTCTAAGTATTAATTTTCCTCCCCTAACTAAGAGCAGTTGATTTACCAGGGATTTTATTTGTTTTGTAGCTTAATTGCCTGATGGTTCAGATGTAATCATGTTACACACTTTTAAATTATTAAAGGGAAATGACAATGGAGACTCCTCTGTTAAGTTTTTTTTCTCTCTTTCCCTCTCTACCACCCCTCACAGCATGTCTTTACTGAACCACAGCTGTGACCCAAACTGCGTGATCGTTTTTGAAGGATACCAGCTTTTACTTCGCTCTGTCCGAGAGATTCAGATTGGTGAAGAGGTAATTAACTTGTCCTCCCTTCCGTCACAGACACCTGCAACAATGACATCTCCCTAAATAAATTCCAGACTGCAGGGCCACCAGCTTAATATTTTGATGATATATTGATGCCACTTTCTAGCACATAGCTATCAGGGGGAAAATGATAAATAGAATAATCTCTTCACACTGCCTGGGCCCCATAATCATTACTTCTCATAAATCACTAGCAGTCTTGATAAATTCTTGTTCCTCCTTTCCTCCTCTAGGCACTTCATTTTGTTTGTATTTGAACGTCTTTACCCTGACAGAAACACTTACAGTATTTTTGAGTGGAATTCAGTGTTCACTAAGTCATTGCAACAACAAGCATTTGTCAGGCTGCAACCATGCAGTTGTAATAAACCTTTCACTAACAGTGCAAGCAGCAAAACATGGTTTGGTTTTTTTGTCCATTTCACTAGGAAAGACTTCAAAATATCCTTTTCAAGAGATTTCTGATTTGATCTAAGCTATTTTCAACTTTATGACAGCATTTGTACTAATTTGAAAATAATAATTTGTGGCTAGGAAATAATTTCAAAGTAAATGTGTTTTGCAGCAATGCAGTATTGAATTCACTTAATAAGAGCTGCAAAGATGTGTGTATATATGTAACTTTAAATGCACCAATGACCTAAACAGTCCCAGCTGTTGGTCATTTCAAAATCATGACCTAATGTAAATACAGTTCACTCCAGTGCTTAAAACCCTGAGAATATGAAAAGCATATATATTCTAATTTAGAAATAGTATCTCTTTTCCTCCCTATGAAGTTTTTCTTTTTTAATGTATCCTTTCTCAACTGTAGTAGGCCATGAAAATAAGTAAATGGTAAAATATTTTTTTTTAGGTAAAACCTTGTTAAGAACCAACAGAAATGTTTTTGTATACTTATATTTTTGCTAAGAGAAATTTTTTAAGTTGCAATATATATTTGTGGAGCTATTAAGTGTAGACATCTTTTAATCTGTCATTCTTATTTAAGCCAAATTATAGACACCATTCTTCTATTTTATCCATTAACCATAACTTTCCTCTTGACTTACCAGTTCACTAAGATGGGTTGTTTATTTAAAAATACAGTAGATTTTAATGTCTTCCAGGATGCCTGTGACTTAATTATTAAAGCTCAAAATTCTGAAGCTATCTTATTTTCTACCTGGGTATATTTTTCTAAGTAAATTTCATAAGGCAATTCTTTGTGACAAGTAGCTTTTACTGAGTGGAGAGGCCCTGATGTGGCCCTGGGTGGTTCTGGAGTGAGAAGTGAAGTAGAACTCTGTGCAGGTATGACGTGCAGACTGAACTATGGCTGTGAAGCTGTGACCCATATTTTAGATTTTGTGTTAGTGGTCTGTAGCCCCCAGAAGTCTCTAGATTAAAATTGATGGTGAAACAGATACGGTAACTTACTAGTCCCTTGTAAGGCAATCAGGAAATATACGTAAATTACAAAGCACGGCGGCTAGGACTAGTTTGTTTGTGGTGACTTTGCAGTTGTGTAAATACAGGCTTTAAAATTATGGCCCTTTATTTTTTCTAAAAATCTTTACCACCAATGAGGTGATAACATAAAGTCAGAATTTTCCAAAGAGCTCATGTTCTAGTGTCTTTGTTGCAACTGTTGTTTGTGGGTTTGGTAGAGAAAGGAATACTTGCCTTAAGGAATATGTAAACCTACATTCTGTGATAAAGCAGCTGTCCCCTTGACTTACCTGGAAATAAAAGTCTTGATCTGAGGTGCATGACTCTTTAAATAAGGATGTGTCTATGGAAGAAAAATGGCTTACGGTTTAAGTGACAAAGTAAAGCTGAAAAGTCAGTATTAGCTTAGATCTGTTATGGGAAAAAGGAGGGAAATAAAATTATTTTGAAGGTACGTACAAGTCAGCAATTCAGTATTATTTTCTACACCAATTACTTTTCCTCATACACTACTGCTACCACTTTTCATTTTGTGTTCTGCATCGTGACTTTGGTACAACTTCTTTCCACACTGCCTTACTGCTTGCCTGTGGTAGGGTAAGCTGAGTTTTATCAATAGCCATGTATTGAATTTACATACATATGTACATAAAAATACATCACCTGTTACAAGCTGAGTTTGAAATTCTATTACTGACATCAGAATCTGAGCTAATCAGAGAGAAAATAACATTAGGGAGAAATCTGATTGGGTTTTCTGAATAAATTGAGTGCCTTGAAATGGTAAGATGAACATTATTTCAAGTCATGAGGCAATAAGTAAAACTTAAGTATAATCACTAGAAAATTTGTCTTATCCTGTTCAAACTTACACTAGACTCAGACAGAATGAGATTCCCTATATAATAATTAATAGAAAGTAAGTGAGCACCAGTATTTATTAGAAGTAAGAAGCTAAATAGCAAGTCAAGCTCAGGTTAGTAGAAGAGGACTATGGCTTTACTATCCATACAAGAACAAACTTGATAGTGCTTCTGGACCCTTGCCCTGGAAGTATCAGCCACTGCAGTATGATGTGTTCACTAGGCCAGTGAGGAGTAAAAATATTTTTGCACATTTGTAGTGCTTTCTGTCAGAGTAAACTACAGCAATTTACACATGTTAAGGAGTTGTTGACCACCTATAGTCAGAGGGAAAACAGAAACAGAGGGAGCTGAGCTCACCGGCTGTTGAGGTTATCGCACAGTCATGTAAAGAGGGAAACACCACTAGATGTTATTCTGGTTGTAAACTAGAAGAGATGTTATTACATTGGATGTAGTTGCTGCAGGGTAGTACAGATTTATTCAGGAGTAACATTTATGCCCCAACCACACTTCAGAGTGCTCAAGCTATTATGCAGTAATTACATTTATCAAGTCAGTGATCAAAAGCATGCAAAATTATGATAACCTCAAAAAGTTTTTATATTCTGATTTAAGTTTTTTCATTTCGGTTTTAGACCTATGTTTAGGTAAAATTCTTCAGCTTTGCATGTTTTTGACAGGAAAGCATGTGGTATTTTGTGTGCTTTAATTGAATTTTGCCTGGATCCTTACAGAATGAAACTGCTAAATTTGATGGTGCTGTATATTTGGAAAACTAACCACTCCTAAAATCATACACAAAAATCCTAGCAATCTAGGCCTTTTTTTTGTGGCAAAGACAGTGTTGACAGTCCTGAAGTGCTGCAAAATAATGAGTCATGAATGTTACTCTTTTTTTGAAGGCACTGAAAGAAGGGATTCACGTGTAATTGCATGGTTTCCCAAGTGGAAGCTTTAAGAAGTCAGTGTGTTGCAGAAATAGTAAGAAGTATGTGATCCTTAAATTCTAGTGCTTGATCAGCTGGTAATGTCACATTACATTTAAATGTCTTCTACCCTGAAAGTGGCATCACGGGAATGAAACAGGAGAGGACAAAAGAAGTGAAAGGAGGAGAAGAAGTGGGAGCAATTGTTGATCTCCATGCATATATGTGGGGTCGAGGTGGCTAGAAGGGGTCTACTAAGGCTCTATTCTGTAGCAGGTTTTTGAGCATAACTGAGTCTCATAATGTGAAGGGAAAAAAAAAAAAAACAATAGATTTTTGTGAGGACTTTTTTCTATACGTCCCTACTTAAGATTGCAGGACTTTCTGAATTTTGAAACTTGCTTCCAGCAACTCAAAACTAATTATAACAAATTTTTGCCCATCAAGATAATCATAGAATTGCTTGGATTAGAAGGAACCACAGAGATCATCTAATTCCAACCACCCTGCTGTGGGCAGAGACACCTTTCACTAGATGAGGTTGCTTAGAGCTCCATCCAGCCTGGCCTTGAACTCTTCCAGGAATGGGGCCTTCACAATTTCTCTGTAGTGCTATCACAGTTCTGATAACTTTAGGTGATTTTACTTTGACAGCATACAAAGTTTTCCTTTTCTTGCACTTTCTTCTTCACAGAAATGAAATTTAAGTGTCACAAAGAAAAGTAAGAAATGGGGAAGGATCATAAGAAAGCAAAAATTATTCACCTAGAGGTCATGAGGGCTCCTTTAGTTATAAGGTAGCCTTTCAGCCAGTTTTGTCAAAAAGACAAGCAGCCTACTCTGAAGAGGTCTTAATCATTTCCCTACCCTTAAGTAACCACTTTAAACAGCATCAAGATATGTGCTATAACTTCAATCGACTTTTTGTTAATTGCTGAGTCTACCAGGTGTTTTGCAGGCAGGCACAAGCTGATTTTTCCTCTTCTCTGATAAAAAGTTGCATGCCTTCAAAACAATTAGTCCTGCTCAGAGACAGGATGGATTAGCTGAGGTGCAGTTCTGCTCCAAAATGGGTGCTTGGCTTCTTATCAGCTTCAGAGTTCAGTTACAACAAATTTGTATCTTTCTTCAGAAAATCACATAACTGACTCTACCCTTGCAGAGCAACTTTTTTTTAAAAATTAATACTAAACACAAATCATAATTTCAGATGATCAATTAAATCTCTTTTCAAGATAGATTTCAACCAAATTATATAATATTTTTGTTATTTAAATTCTATGAGAAGTTTTATATCGGTGCATGTTTGCTACATTACATTTTGTCACATTACATTTTTTTGCATTGAGTTAGAAAGCGTTTTAATCTTTTATGCCAAAGCAGAAAAAGCATAGACTGTTACCTATAACAGTCTGTAACTCTGTCTTATTAACAGACTTCTGTACAAAACCCTCCCTAAGACCCTGAGAGCCATGATTGCAAAAACAAGATTCACTTTTTTCTCCCTGATGTTTGCATTAAAATAATTCATTTTAAATTTCTACAGAATTTTCTGTCTAGAAATTTTGTAGCTTATAGTCTGTTACAAAAAACAGAATAATAAATTAAGTTAAATTAAGTCCACTGCAGCATGGCAGTACTGGATAATTGTGTCCACCATCATACCCATGGTTAAAGAACTTCTGTGTCAGATTGAGAAGCAGGGCTCAGAGAGTGCTGAATTTCTAAGGAAGAAGTCTTGAGAGTCAGTAAGTCTCATGGCTGGTAAATAATTTCTTGCCGTCATAAATGTTTTTTAATATATATTCTCCAGCTCAGGGGCAAAATATTTACTGCATTCTTCATAAGCGATGCAATAAGGAGGCAAGCTTTGGTCAGCTGAAATAATGTTTTAATTAATAGCATACAGCCCACATGCAAACACCATTAAGACAAACTTTGATAAATGTGCATATTTCCTAACTATGTGCAAGTTAAATGAGCCTTGCCTTTAATGAAGTGATCCAAAATTGAAACAAGTGTAAGAGAGAGACTTGAATACAGAATTCTTATTTTTAAACGATTGAATGATTAGTGTAGGCTTAGTCACTGTTAGGTTGGTCATGTTTCTAAATATTTTAATTATATTTTCCCACTTATTCTGCCAGCTACAAACATTTTTTACTTATGGATTTTTGCTGGCAGGACCAGGAATTTGAACTCAGGCCGCTGACTGCAAGAGAAACTCTTAAGTTGTAAAAATGCTAAAAGCCTCTTGTCCTCCTCCTTCTGCCCAGTCATATGTTCTAATCCAGAGCAGGTTGTTATGTGACTGTTCATATCCGCAACTGTTTGATAACCTCTGAAAAAGAAATTACTGGTTTCAAACTTGTTTCTACTTCCAAGTTTTCTGCAACATAAATGAAAAACAGAAAGAAAAAAAAAAGCCAAAAATATAAAGGGAGAAAGGGATGAAGCCTGTAGGCTGATGATAGATAAAGTATATTTGATGTTGGCTCTGTATTTGTTTTGCAGTATTAGAACTGAACCCTACCTAATGATGGTTTGACCAGTAATGATAGGGTTTAAACCATTGTCTTAAATATTTTGGCAAAGAATAGACTAATCTCACATGAATTATTTTTCCCGGAAGATTCCTACTGTCTTGCACTGTGTCTGAACTTGATCAAACCCCTTTTACTTCTGGATGCCACCTGAACCTAAAGCCCAGTAGGACATGGGTCAGAACCAGAGATGTTTATGCAGAGAATAAGAGACAGGGAACAGCCCGTGTGTGGAATTATTTTGACAGAAAACACTTGCAAATTGTAAGGAGGCATGATCGGGAGGCTAGTGATGGGAGAGGGAAATTGGGTTTGGAATGTCTGAAGGATGAGGTTAGGACTGCAGTTTGGCTGTAAAATGCTTTGTGGGAAGGAAGTGAGACAGATCTTTTTTACCACACCAGGGAAGTTGCAGATTAGGGCCAGCTGTAGAAAGAAGCAAGGAGAAAGTTGTTGGGGTCTCTGAAGATGTTTGGGAAAACAGAGTAGTGCAACAAGGACTTTTACCTTGGGAGAGTAAGAGTGTTGGTGGTCAGATATGGGGAAAAGGCGTAAGACGAGGCATAAGGACAGATCTGAGACTGACATGATGATGAAATCATCCCATTATACCAAGAATAGCTATTTAAGGATCTAGAACTGAGGGATGGAAAGCAGATTTAGATAATCAGGTTTGAGAATAAAACGGGAAATGCATATGATACTCATGTTGAGGGGTAGAGAAGAGAAAGAATAAGAGGGACATTGGAGATAATGGGGCAGAAGATATCAAGCTTGGGAGAAAAGAATGGAAAATAAATAGGCAGCACAATTTCCATCCATTCACTGTAGAAAGATCAGAGGGAAGCCTATGGTTCTGTTCTGCTGTAAGCCAGTAGTAGTAAAACTAATCCTCTCTTGGCTCAAACATGCACAGGCCAGGACAGAACAACATTATATAGAATGCAAAACCTAAAAGTTCTCACACTTTCTAACTTTTTATTAATTATGGAACTTTAATTTGTCTCTTTCGTTAGTTATACTATTAATCTTCAATTATGAGACCATATTTATTTTTTCTGCAGGCTTTCTGCTTATGATAATTTTAAATACTTAATTTTTGCCATCTCAGTAGACTTCTTTTAATACAGTCCTCCTTCAGTATGTAATCAAATTACACTGTAATAGCAAGCAAGAAAGAAAGCAGGCATTGTTTTAGTTGCTTCATAATTGCTCATTCTATTAGAATGCTTGCTAATTCGCAAAATGCAGGTTCTGATGATGGATTTCGTAGTCATTGCTACAAATTGGTCAGGTTTTCCTGTAATTTCTTTGAGTGGGCTCTCATGATTTAACTGAGAACCATGTGAAAATTCTCCCAATTAGTTGAAGTGTCTAGGCTCAGGATGAAATAATGACCTGATTTTTTTTAGCTCTGACCTCTCTGTAATGATTCGAAGTGTGTTGGGCGTGTAATCACTCAATAGCATGTGTGACTGCATGCTGGTCTGAACTGGACTGTTTTTTTTGTTATATTCTTTTCCTTATCATTAGTTTGTGCCTGTGCAGCACTTTAAACATTTCAAGAACTCTACAAATGGTTAGCCCTGTAAAATTCCTTCTGGCTGGTGTCAGAGTGAACAAACTGCAGGCTTCTCTGTAGTTCATTGGAATTCACTCTGTACAGCATGAGGAGTTGAAAATGGCACAAATGTAGGCAAAAATTTTCTTTTATCATTTTTATAAATCTTCTTGTAGATAGTTTCAACAACTTAGATGGCAATGCTTTTGTGGTTCCTTGGTCACAAGGGAGACATCACAGACATACTGAAGATGGGTATGACATAGGGGGAATTATCCTTAGGCTCAAACGTATAAGAAAGTAGCGGCTTTCTTCAGAAAAAATTTTTGGAGATAGTTGAATTTTGTATAATAGCAGTGGTAAATACACATTTAAACTTTGAAGCTAGACAGAAAATGAGATTTCATGCACGTGGAATTCAAATACTGACTTTCTTTGCTCTCCTTCCTTGCTTTCCTTTCTTTTTTTCTTTTTCTTCCAAATTAGAATGAAAAGTTGAAATAGTGATAATTTGGGGGTGATTAATAATTTCAAAGAGTATTGATCTTGAAATGTGAAAAAGTGTTCTTCTGTGGAAATTATTTTTGTCCTTTTTTTCCCCACTCTTTGTAAAAGGAGGCAATTTCTTCTAGGAAATAGTCTATTAAAATTTTCTTTAATGCTGGAAAAAATGTTGCATGCAAAAAATGTTACCTTAGCTATATATACACTGAAAATGGAATTTTTGTAAAATATACCAACTCTGTTTTTTTATGTACTGCCCACAGCTCACCATCAGCTATATTGAATCACTGATGCCTACCAGCGAACGCCAAAAGCAGCTGGTGCGCCAGTATTGCTTTGAATGTGATTGTCTTCTCTGCCAGAATCAGGAGAAGGTAGGTTGAGTAAAAAAATTCCTTGCCAATGAACAGAGTTTTCTAAGGCCTGTCAGCAGCTTCCCTTCCTTTACGTAATACTTATCTTTTGCTACTAATTGAATGGCCAGATTAAAGGAGAAAATGACCTCTGCCCTCAGTGCTGTTTATGTTGCTATGGAAGTCAACTGTGAAGGAAAGAAAAGCGGGAAATGCTGGCAACATGATAAGAAGAACTTCTTGCTAAAATATGCATTGTTCATATAGCTAGGAACCACTTTCAGTTCCAATATGTGGTTCAGATCACTTTGAGATTCAAGGACCTTGAAACATGAGACTTAACATGACTTTGAAAGAAATTTTTTTGGTTTTCTATTCAAAAGAATAATCTTGGAACTTTAACTGAAGCCAGTTGTCTGATAGTACAGGAAGGCTGTGCGTATCCTCATAATAATATTGAATTAATTCTGGCAAATGCTTGCATCAGTAATTTTCAAGAACTATCAGACTTATTCAGCAGTTCTTAGAGAGAATGGTGAACCTCCTTGGGTGACTGTAGTTTTTATGCTCACTTTACATCACAAGTTCTTGGAGTAGCAGGTCAGTAGTTGTAGTAGATAAAATTTTGTTCAGTATGATCTTTTACCAGGTTTCAGCCTAGCCTGGTTTAATTATATTTTGGGTTGCTTCATATTTATACAGGCTTGACTGAATAATTTTGGCTCAGAGCCTCATGAATGATCAAATGGAATATGCAGAATGAAGCTGGCTTCATAAAAGTTTATGTACTTTGTCTCTTTCGTACACTTATATGTATACTTGTTCTTATTTTCACAAGTTCCTCTTTGGGGTGAGTCACATGCCATAGTTCAATGTGTTCCTGCTTGATTAGAAATAGTAAGAAAGGTGAAAATATAATTCCAAGGAGCATAATATGATTCATGAAATAATTGCTATACAGGAAAAAAAAAGAAAAGGAACCCCCAAAGTTTAAACTGTAACTTATGCTTTGATTCATCAGTAAGCAGTTCAAAAAAGAGAACACAGAAAAGTTTCAGGCTTATGGCATAATGCTAAATTACTTCCCGTCTGTGTTGGCTTTCTGTGCCTGGCAAAGACTGTTGCAATTCTTCTCAGAGGCAGTGAAGTGAAGACCTCCTTTTGTCTTTCTTTTAAAGATGGTCACTCAAGTGCCGTGAAATCTTGGATTAGTTTTGGGTAAATGGCATCCTCACAGATGCAGTGATGATTAAGAAAAATAAGCAGACTAAAAAGTCTTTAGGGATCACTTAGCAGCTTGTGAAAGGATAGACAAGTGGTATAAAGACCATTCAGCATGTAGAATGTTTTAAGAAACAATATCCTGAAGCTGATATACATGTCATTGTAAGAATCAACATATAACATCAAAAAATATTGTAGTGAAATTATATGTACATATACAATATACAATAGTCTCAGACGTAGGTGAAAATTAATACTTTTTTTTTCTTTTTGAAAATATAACTGTGGTTTGTGTTCAGATTCTGTAGATTTTTTTTTTTTGCATATTTGCAAAATTTCCTTGGGAATAATATTGCAAAATGTTTGGAAAACTCTGACTGCATTCTGAAATTCTGTGATTGTCTCATTGTTACTGTGCAGAGAGGTCTGTGAAAGCCTAGGAGCCTCATGGCAACTTTGTCTGTTGATGTCTATGAAGAAGACATCTTTATCCTCAGCTTCAGTCTAGAGTGATTAGATATTATCTGCAGCAGTCCTCACAGTATTGCATTTCATTTCCCTGTGACAAAAAATTGTTTTTAGAAAATCCTTGCATGACTAGCTTGGAAACTTAGGCTTTTATTTTTTCTATTGATTTCAGTCACTGTTGGTAAGCTGAGAGGCAAGTTACACTGCAGGTACCACAGTTGAAATCTGAGTGTTTAAACTACACAGTGTCTGAATTTAGATGCTTAAAAGTCATCAGTTGACAAAATGATTCCATAGCATCCCTGCTGAAATACCCCTGATACTGAGACAAATTTCCAAGACATCTTAGAAAATTTTTAAAAAGCATTGTCAACAGAATAGGCAACATCTGCAGCTTTGCGTCATCAGGAGTGGCATATTCAACATTTTCAATCAATAAATATAATCAGCTAACAGTAAATTCCCATACTACAATGTTGCTTTGCAAAAAAAGATGGCTTAGTCAACAGCAATTCATCTTGTATATCTTTCTTAAAGGTAAAAATGCAAATTGCAGAAATGCTTTAAGCATTCAAGTAAGTTCTTGGGTGTTGGGAATTTTTTCAGTTGTAGTCATCTCATCAGAAAAGGTAGAATCCTTTTTGAAACAAACACTAACAAACATGCAAACACTTATAGAGTTCATAGCTTCTTGTTACTCCAGTCTTGCTGAGTGCCTGCGAGCTGCTGAGCACATACTAGGGACCAGTGAAAGCTCCTGAGATGCACACAGCAATTTACAGTAAAACTTTAAGTCAGGTAATTTCCATTGTAGCTTTTATTCTACATCCTTTGTAATGTTTTAAAAGCGATCCTGAGAATCCTGTGGGAAGTATACATTACAATTTATATGAAGAGCATGTAAACCTTATATCTATTTGAACTTGGTTACATGCATGCTTATTTATTCATATTTATAAAAATACTTTTCAAGATTATTATCAGTGGAATTTATGTTTCCTGCTATATTTCTAAAGGCATGTTCTCTTATTTTTATATGCCTGAGTGAAAAAGGAAGATGGTATCAAGTTTCTGTTCTCAAGTCAGTTACTGACTGTAAGTGACCTTGGGCATTCATTTTATTCAAAAGCAACCTCTGTGCTTTCTAAGATCCTACTCTTATTTTTCATAATTAGTGAGAAGCTATCATTTCAGTTGGAGCTGAACAGGCTTTTGACTGGAAACTAGATCAGTCTGTCTGTATTGGTGGTCATTTCTGTGAATGTTCTGTGAAGCTCTGGTTTGCTCGAGTTTCCACAAATTCAGAGTGAAGTTGGTAATTTATATGTCTGCTGAGTATTCTGATGCCCAAAAGATAATAAAGAAAGATGGCATATTTTCTAATGTCTTTTAGCTTTATGTGATGGATTTGTTTAAATGAGAATACTTTCTTGAAGTGGAATATTTTGAGGTTTATTTGTGTACTCCCTCCATACCCAAAGAAAAAAGACAAGCAGCTCATTCATACTGTCTTTCAGTAGAAATCTATGAAAACTGGAATGGATGTAGGAGGTTAAAGGAATGCATTCAAGTAAATGCCCACACTTTAGACAGATGACGTTTGGTGAAATAAATTGTGCTGCTCCGTGAAGGGTATATAAACACAAAATCAAGACTCACATGATTACATTTCTGTGCTAGCTGACATGGATAAGCAGAGTGCAGTTGCAACTATGTAGGTTTCAGCATGCCAACACCCAGATTGTTGTTAAAATTTGTTTATGCAAATCACTTCAAGCATTTGTCTCTGGCTGCTGCTGTAGACAAATATATCTTACAGTCAGTGTCGCTGCTTCTTCACTGTTACTTGTGTTAAAATTGATTAAATCCAGATAGTGGTTACATCATACTACAGTCACACATTTTAGGTCTGCATACAAACAAGAGTAGCGTGTCAAAGTGCTCTTTTGCCATTCTAGGTTATATGAGGGCTTTGTATAATATTTCAGGCTTCTGACCTATGATTTAAGATGCAACTTATCTATGAAGAAATATTTTTTATTTCTCATTTAATGTAATATTTCATGTTACAGCTATATAAAACCAGCAAAACTCACTCCAACATCAGCAAGGACTGAAATTCATAGTCACTTGGACTTTTTAGCTAGATATAGCAACTTCGTACGGCATAGCAATCTTGTCTAACCACTGCCTAAGTATACAAAGTTCCCTTGCACAGTTGTCAATATCCGAGACTGTAATATGGGAAAGGCTACATTTTCAAGTATCCTGAAGCAGGCTGCAGCCCAACCACAAGGATCCTTGCTGAAGCAAAGTTATTGAAGTTTAGCATCAACTGATACACACTGGCAGTCAGTGTGAGCAGACCCGGCCCTAGACCAACCAGAGAGTTGCATGGCTGTACAGTCACAACTACATTGCATGCAAAATGAGAGGAAATGTTCCTCATTGGTCACTGCTGATGAAAGGACTTCGAAGTGAATGCTATGTAGTAGTAGTTTTTTATCTTCCTCTCTAACTGTGAGCACAGCCATGAAGTAACCCAGGTGCATAGATGTCACAAGGATGAGAATCTATAGAGGCAAACAGTGGTGCTAGCTGCATCTGGGAATCTTAGATAGTTTTTGGTGTCTGGCTCTCAATATCAGCTGTATTTTAATTCTGAGAGGACTTACCAAATGATGGCCAGTGTCTTCTGGCAGCTGGGCAAGCAGCCTGGCAAGCGCTTACATCAGTGTAAACTGGTTGAGATAAGATTGAGGTGAAGCTTTTGGCCGTTCAGTTGCTGACAAATTAAATGCCAATAGCTACAAATCTAAATAACACTTTTGGCCAAAGTTGGAAAAAACCTCTAGTAACTAAGAGAGGGAAATAAACATGTCTTTCTAAAAGTCACGCATAGAATACTTCCTACTGTCAGTACTTTAGTTGTAGCTACTGTAGTGTCTTCAGTTCATTGTATCTCTGACATCTTTATACATTATTCTTCACTCCATGTTAAGATCAATCTCCACTGTAATTAAGAAATGTGTGCCTTTGTAAAAGCTGAACTCTTGGCAATGTATTACCATTCCAGCCTGTAAAAGCCCCTTGCATTAATTATAATTAAAGATGGGATTACATTGAACAAACATTTTAAATGAAGACAGTTTTTTCCACAGTCATGAGCCAGGGTATTGTTTGTGTTCTACATTTCCAGCCAAGGATTTCAGGGACATTTGTGCTTATAGAATCACTTTGTTATAAGTTGTCTTTCTCTTTTGGATCCAGGATTTAATATTTTAGTCTATCTTGGTTTTTTGAAAGCTTTTATTTATTACAAGGTCAAAAGCAATGAGTTTGAATAATTTTTATACTTGGTCAGTGGTTTGATAGTTGCCGAAGTTAATAATAACAAAATGCCAATAAGCATGTTATTCCTTTAATCAGTTTATTGCTTTGCTAAGTACTTACTTATATTACATCCTGAGTTTTAGTAGAGAACATTGTAAGTCCAGTTTCCGACTCAAGGACTTTCAAAATTAGGTCAACTGAACAGCAGCCAAGGTATCTAGCTCTACACAAAATGTCACCTGCAATTCTTTAGCTGTTATTGCATACATCTGCCAGTTCTGTTATTAAAAAAACCCACTTACTAAGTTCCTCATCTTACTAGAAGCTTTGACATTCTTTTACAAGCTGAGAAAACAACACAACTGTAGTTTGGGAATTTCATCAAATGTAAATGAACCTCTACGTAAGTTGAATGAATTTATTGCTACAGCATATGTCCCTGATTGATTTGCCTCACCAGGTTTTCTGAAAGATACTTCAATATGGCCAAGAATACACTAGGATATGACACTTTTACCGTTGATGTCCATGTTTGGTGTCATCAATACCTTTGAAGAATATGTGCTTAAATAACATAGACATTGTTACATGAAGAATATTATTATTGACTGTTGGTTTGAATTAGCATGTAAAGGCTTCATGCAAGATCACTGTGTTGGTGTTAGTACAAAAATATCACCCCTCCCTCAGGGATCATATTTTTAGGACACAGGGAACACAAAGTTATATGTCAAGAAGTGCCTTTTTAAATTGCTGAATTGCCAAATTCCAGAAGTTTGTGTCCCAGTTTCCCCAATATTTATTTATTTTCAGACATTTATATTCTCACTAAGTTTTCCAAGTACAATACGGAAGATGAGATCTCCAAATTAATTCAAAAGACAAAGCCTGGGAAGCAAGGCTTAAATGGGATTGTTGAAAATAAGTTTGTTTATACAGCTAACTGAACATTAAACCCCTTGATCAAAGCAAAGAATTAACTGAGAGCATCTGTATCTCTAGTCATGATTCTAAGCAACTTTCTAAGTACTAACCTACAAAAGGATGTGTTAAGCAAAAATAAAAGATCAGGGCTTTATTCCAATAAAATTCTGGTTTAATAATTTCTTAATAAAATATAGAGTTTGCAGTAGTTAATTGTAAAAAATGTTTATTCCTCCTCTTTTTTTTCTATTTTGCCACTAGCCTTTGCATTGCCTTTGAAGCAAACTACAAAATGACATCAAGCCAGAGACCAAAATATTTCACCCACCTATTCTTTCAGCCCAGAGTTAGTATAACCAGTGCCTACAAAAGCACCAAATACAGGCATCAGTAAATAGCAGCCCACTGGGACACAGTGCTGATTCTTTCCGTAGGTGGTAGTCTGATTAACAGTTCCTTCCTTCTGGCAAGACATTTGGTAGTGACGTAAACCCTGGATTGGCTCCTGAAATCCAACAGTCAGTCTAACACTTTTCTGTTCCTTTTCAGAGGATCTTACCCTCTTGGGAGGGATTTCCAAACAGCCAAGGACAGAGGGCTTTTATTTTTGTAGTGCCAAAAATGACAGCAAAACCCAAGGCAACCGCTTCTAATTTCTGAGATCTCTTGTTCATTAACAAAGGCACCACCTCTTCAGCTTCTTAGCATTTCTTACAACACTTCTGAGGCTCTTTCTGTCTTTCAGCATTTTAATTCTTTTCCACTAAAGGTCCATTCCAAAGACAGTGACAAATGGACTGTGATCATTTTCCATAAAAACTTGCCTATCTCAGTTGTTTTGGGACTGCCTCAGTGTGCGCTGGTCACCCCTTTGGTGGCAATCAGCTGGAGCTCGCTTGGGTTGTCAAGGTCATGGAAAAGATGCAGCTGTTCTTATAAATAGACAGGAGTTGAAAACTGTATGCAAACTCCTAGCCTGTTCAGGAGATCCTTGATAGGGAAACCTGTATCAGTTTGGTCCAACAAGTTCATGTTTGAAGCAAATGTAGAAGTTGGAGTGTGGCACTCTCCTGGGAGTCTGGCTTTCTGCTCATCTGAGTGGAGCAGAATTTCATGCCTATCAGATCCAGCCACTTGAGAGAAAATGTAAATCTTCTGGCAGATGTTTTAAGCAGAAACATTATTTTGCCAAGGGAATGGAGTCCACTATCATCATTGTTTTAGGCTATTCCACCTACTTTTAAGCACCTGGATAGCCTTTCCTAATGTCCAACTCCCTTGGGATTGTTGTTACGAGTAGCTATTACTGTTATGATTTTTTTTTTTCAAATAGTGTCCTTTCTATAGCAGTCACTATTTGGTCTCTTCTAAATTATTAATAGAAGTAAGAAAGGTCTTGCACTGGGTTGGCAAGATAGAAACAGTACTAATTAAAAAAATTAAAAATATAGGACTAGACCAGACAGACCACTTTCCAAACACCTTTTCCTGCACTGATTTTGGAGACACCAGTTTACATTTCTTTCCTAAATATATATTGAAGCCAGTTGTTGTATTATCTGGGCTTGAATCTCTAAATTCTCTTTCACGGAAGTTCCTATAAGGTTTTACATGCTTCAGCCTGTCAAGGCAGTTTCTAGTATCAGTAGTACCTAAGGGAATAATCTTAATTTTGGGTGCCTTTTCTTGATTTCTTTATCAGTCACTTTTTTCTACTCTGCAACATGTTTGATCTTTTAAAATCTCATTAATTAAGTAATTTACTTGAAACATGATGGATTTCAATTCAGATCACATTTCAGTCCTTTAAAAGGAAAATAAAAGATGTTACAACTTCAAATCACAGTTTTCTGGACTGACTGGTATTCTGTTTTCTGGATACAAGAATCTCTCCTGTTGAAGGTCTTCCACTTTGGACAAAATAATATGTGCATCAGAGACAGAATGAAATTTTATCCTCAGTGTAAGAGCAGACCCCATGGGGTAAGGAGACCCCACAATTCCGTTAGTTCTTCAAGTGATGGGTGAGTTTCGGGTGAATCCAGGATACAGAAAGCACAAGGTATTTTTTTTCTAGATTCCTGGTCCAAATCAAGTAGAAATTGGGAGCTTAGATCTTCATCTTTCCAAGTGTGTATTTTAAGCAATGGGCTATGAATTTTAAAGAAAAAGGAAAAGAAAGTAAGTGGAAATACCTTTTTCTCATTCATTCTCCGTATGTAATGTATGAATGTATCCTTCTGATAAGGAAAGAATTTTACAATTTACTTTTATAGGTCCACACCAGGACATCAGCATTATATGGGTTGACCATAACTTCAGCCTTTGTGGGCATGCTGTATATTTTGCTCCATTTCACTGTTTTTTCTAATCTTTGGGATGAGTATTCTTTTTACTCTGTAGAGTCTAAAAACCTAAAACAGTGTTTCTGATACTGCCAGTTTTATAAATAATAACAGCAGTAAAGTCAACAAACAATTTGAGTCACACCAACATAGAGGAAGAAAACAAGATGGAAAAGGACTCTCACTGTTTATCAGCAAAATTGTGACCAACTTGAAATAGGACACTATTTTATTAGCTCACTGAAATTTTTCGCAATATGCTATCTTCAAGTAATTTCAGCAAAAGTTTTTGTTATCTCCAAACTCATTCCCTGTTGAAGACATCACCCAAAACTAGTCCAGAGGAACCTTTTTCATTCTGAATAAATGTTTTTCAACTGTAGTTCCTATGATGCTCCTTCATATCATATGTCTTTCTCTTCAAATTCTGAATATACTTTCTTCATACTCCAAATTTCTGGTTCTTAGTTCCATCCTAATTGTATACTATATGCTTCATGATATTGAGCAGTTTTTCTTCCTTTTGTTTTATTTTCCTTAACCAAAAAATTGTGCTAATAAATCTTAACTTTCTTATAGTATATTTTTTCTGATATCAATTACTGTCCATTCAATGCCTGGAAATCACTAGAATGAAATACTGCATATACAGTAGGTGTAAATGCTTGGTAAAATTAGCTTCATTGCTGCATTTGTTGTCTCTAGTTTTCTAATAATTCCAATCAGAGGAGAGGAGAGGAATAATGAATGGTTGTGTTAAGCAAACTTGTGCACATTGGGCCCTGAGGTACGATCATGGTTTTACTTCATATGGGTCCAAAATAGGTTAAAAAAGTCTGGGGGAAAGTTTAATCTAGTAGTCCAGACTTTAACCTGGTAATCTGCCCATCATTAAATCTTTGAACTAAACCATCTCCTTAGCCTGTCAGTCTTGGAAGAACAGTGTATTCTGTGACCCATTTCACTGTAGTTGCTTTTTGTGATGAAGTGGACATGTATCTACACTGGACAAGCATAGGTTTTAATGGGAAAAGCAATATTATGTGCATATATATGTATTTGTACATGGGTACATGTGTGGAACGTACAGGGACAATTTTAAAGATATGCCTATTTAGTGAGCAATATATTACATATGCAATACCTGATGGTGATTGCTTTCTTTTGCTGCTATTTGTTTTGTGATCTCTGTTAAGTAATGTGCAGCCCTATTTCATATCTCTTGCCATAAAACAGATACTGAAATGCCCATTATACAATTTACATTAAAAAGATTAATTATTCTTTAGTATATCTCAGTATGAAACTTACTGCAAAGACTCACATTGCCATTTCCCATGCCACATTGTGGAAACGCATCTTTCACTCAAGGCTTATTTAAATTAAGAAAGATGACTTTCCTATCAGCTGCCTCTAAACTTGTAAACACTCTTTGCAAGCCAAATTTTACTTCTAATTTTCTTTTTCAAAGATTGATTGACTGATTTAGGACCCTGTGGCAAGTTCATCAGGTATCATGAATTCATCCTAATTTCTGGTTTTTTTCTGTAATAATTCAAAGTTTGAGGCTCTGGCTGAATTCGTAGGAAGCATCATAGGTGGAGAAAGACAGAATCACGCTCTTCAGTGCTTAAGTCAGTGGCAGTCCCAACTAATGTCCTCTGAGGCCTATTAAAGCAAGAATGGACTCATTTGAATAACAACAAAGCCTATAACTTTTGAGACTGTAAAACTGCAGACTGAATGCTTTGGGTTGAAAAATTGCTATGGTAAGCAGCGTGCCATATCAGTTTCTTGCTATGAATTCAATTAATATCACAACAGTGCCATAAAGCTGTAGTTACAAATTTTGTATTTGTGAGCTTTATTCTAAGACATGAATAGGAAGTTTCTTTTCTGTAAAAGACTTGAAAATTAGGCTCAAAAAGGCTGTATTTACTCCACCCACATGAGTTACAGTAGAGGACTCTGTAATTTGATGACCCATTGCAGGATGTCCTGCTATTTTCCACAGGATTGCTCAGGGAATTTTATGAAAGCTGTTGATTATACCATAAAAAGTTATTTGAACTGGGGACTGTAGTAAAACAGTGTATCACAGTTCTGCCCAAGATTTATCTGAACACTGTCATTAAGAAAAATATCTTGCTGTGTCATATTGCTTATGGTGTGAATCTTTGTCTTAGTCAGTGCTGACAACTGTTGGATATAAACTAAAGCTCCTGCACTTCCTTCGACAATATCTAGACAACTGAATTTGTACTCTCAGAGTATTTCTAGGGTATAACTTTATGTTAAGTTTGCATCATTCAAAAGAAATCCTTCTGAGTTTTGAAACCTTTTGACTTGATTCCAGCTACTGCCTAAAAACACAGTAGTTTAAATCTATAGGCATATGGGTATAGTGAGGAAAGATACTGTGAAGTTAGGTTACTAGTAAACTGTAGATGGTTAATGAAGGTAGGGATCCATACAAAGTGAGCTGCTTCAAGCACACATTTGCCTTATAGAATGTTTCTAACTGCGTCCCTTAAACACTGGAAGAACCTTTACTGGTTTAAATTGGTTTTAGTTAGAGGATAGTCAATAATAATTCTCTAAGTTCTTGAAGTTACTAAAACACTGCACAATATCTTTTAAAGCTATTTGCAAACCTCTTCTTTGATTATATTAAACTAATATTCGTATAGTAGGCAAATTTGTTGGCAAAATTCTAGAGGAGGAAACTGCAGGCGTTGTACTCTCTTAAAGAGCTGCAATTGAAAATAAATTAATTCAACCTTTTTTATTCATGACTTTAAAAAACTTGGAGACTGGAGACTATGGAATTGAGTACTGACACTGACTATTCAAGAAACATGCTGGTGAGTTAGGCAATCAATTTGTATCAGTGCTCTAGGAATTACCACTGGGCATTTTGAGATCAACTAAATATTTTAAGGTATAGAGTAAACTGATCAACCATGTATGATCTTAATCATGTTGCATGTCCTTTTCTAAACAATCAACTTCCTGAATTTCATACTCATTCATTCAGAAAGCATATGCTGAAGTAAATACTGGTTTTTTGCATTGCAGTGTATGTTAAAAAACATAATTACTATAGCTACAATTTTATCATGAGATATATCATGCATTAGGATATTAAATTGTTTTGTTATTAGTGTTGAAAAATAAATATCTAACTTAATGTCAGTATCTGTTCAGTTAGAACCAATAATTCAATGGGCACAAATTCTTAAAATCACAGAAGCATAAATTGAACTTTGATACACAAGTAACTACACTTGTACTTAGTGTTAAGTGTTTAGTCATTTGCATAAGTATCAACTTTAATAGGATGTTTACATGCTTTTAAACTTAAGTGCATATTTCAATGCACTGATAAATGTGGATTGGATTATGCATTGTGAACACCTAATCATTCTGAGGATTTTGGACCTACATGTCTATTTTGAACCACTAAATGCACTCAGTGGCACTCTATGTCTCCACAGGTTGCAGAATTAAGAAATAAAGCAGATTTGCCTTATAACTGACAGTTTGTGTGGTAAGGGAGACCTAGAGATTGCCTTAAGAAATGTGTAATGTCTAAGACAGTCTGTGAAATACCAGCCTCACAGTTGCTAGGGATTAGGTTGAGCAGTATCCTTCCCCAGGTAAGTGAATTACCCACAAGGTTTATTTTTGGACTGATGCTGGAAATTACAATGGAATTACAAACGTGACAGGAATTTTTGGGTGATCTGGCGTAAGGCCCTATTTCACTCATGCTAAGCTGTAAGTAAGTAGTTTCCTTTTCTTTTTCTCCCTTCCTCTGGCTTTTATGAGTTGATAAATAGTGAACTTTTTATTTATTGCTTTTCCCATCATCCAATCAATTCTTATTTCCACTTGTAGCCTCTGCAGCTTGGATGAGAATTGTGCTGTCAGCTCTAAGCTCCTGAAAAGGGAGGTTTATAAAGGCAGTGCTTTTACAGACACAAAGCTCAGTCCTGTTGCTCATGCAACTTCCATCATCTTGAGTGGGCTAGGCATTGAGGTCCTGGGCCTGCAAAGCGTCAGTCATCCCCAGGGACCTGAGCTGTGTGGGACACAAGAATAGTCCTTGTGTAATTATGCCTCCTTTATCACCTAAAAGAGTAATAGTATTTAAGGGACCTAGTTGTAAAAATAAACATGGAAAATGTCTTAGTCAGCAACCAGAAGGACCAACATTTAACTGAAATGACTTCAGAATGTATTAAATACATGTGCCTTTCATTTGACGAGTCTCCAGGTAGCAAGATATGATGTAGTTTAGCTGCTTAGCCCTGTGCATTGTTTATATTTTGACAGATCTCTTTAGATACTATCTCATTTTCTTGCTAAGTAGCCTAGCATCCTTTTATACTGCTTTTTGAGGGAGAAAATATTGTATGTAATGTTATTTGCTGAGATTTTTATCACAAAGAGTGGATGTAAAGCAAAAAAGCTCTAATAATAACACTTGATCTCTGAGCATTATGGGTCTCAAAGAAGTTCCATTGGGCTATGATGTTCAAGACTAATGAAAACTTTGAGCTTTTTCAGTGTATTTTCTCATACTACAGGAATTCATATATATACACTCTAAATATATATGTACTCTAAAGATTTTTCTGACAACACACTTAAACACTAAATCACCATAATCATCGGTTATATATAATGCTTGCCAGATAGTTTCAAAATGTGTCGATAATAACTCTCTTTCTACTGTGCCCAGCATTTTCATGAATGAAGTGAAAGTAATTTCGAAATCATTGCCAGTAAAGTTGAAAACAGACTGAGAAAATAACATTTATTAGGACAGGTAAATAATAAAGAGTAACTGGAATTGCCTGGTAAATTAGACCTATTGAAATAAAATGCACCACCGCTGCAAAGATCGAACACATGTTCAACATCTGAAATGGGGATCTAGAGCTATGATTTATTTCAGAGAACCCCAGACAGCTACAGTGTAAATCTGAGCTTGTGAACCTGACAGATAATGGACTTGCAGCTAAAGAAGTGGAGAACTGTTTGTCTGATTGCTCCTCTTACCTTATACTTTAAATCTTAATTAAATCTAAGATGTTATTGGGATAATCTTATCTTAGTCTCATTTAATTTTATTAAATTAAACTGACTTCTTAAAATAGGCTTGCTGATCTTAATTTTCTATTTATTGAAAGCATCTCATTTTAATACATTTCCCACAGCTGTTTTTGATATCACTTTCAAATTTCTAGGTAAATATTATAATGTTGTAACCAAGTTGGATAATGTTAAGGGAAGGTTATTCATACCCTGTGAAGGTGCTTGCCTTTTTGCACTACTTGTGTGCAGGGTCTGATGAAACCTTCATCTTTATTTCAGTGCCTAAGCAGAGCACTTAAACACGAATGGTGTGACCAACTGTTAAATTTTCCAATACCTACACGATTTAGAGTATTATTAGCTTGTGCCATTCTTGTGCACTTCCAGACACCAGAATCAGTAACCCATGAAGAGATGATATCGATTATGTGAGGTAATGCAGCCTGCCTAATACTGAGCAATGTACTGCACAGATGCAATATGGCATCCAGCTACACTGTGTCTTCTTTTACTTTCAGAATTCAAAACTGGAAATTACAAATTCAATTTGTTCCAAAGTTGGATTCGCCCCCTCCCAATAGCCTCACAGGGAATACAGCGTTGTTTTTGTCTGCAAACGGAGTAGCTTTGGAATGTGCCATGTGTCCCGACTCTTCTGAGCCATATGACAGAAAACACAAGGTCTTCTATTCTGACAGCTCAGCTCCTGGTGGGGGCAACCTTATGTGGATTGGAAAGGACAGTTGAACTGGCATTTTTGGACATGGCATTATTTTTCATGGAACAGGGCAGGGGAACTTTTAAAACTTCAGAAATCATATGTAAATCTGGAATCATGACAGGGTACACAGAATTTCACATACTCGTAGTTCTTAACAAAGTACATTTGCGAGAGTGAAGGTGAGCAAATCCTCAACTGAAGCTATAGGCTTCTGTAAGCCACAGCTCTCATTATAAGAGGTGAGGAGTCTTTGATTTGGAGTTTAAACTTTATCCAGAAAATGTTTCATAGGAGATGACCTCAGATGTTACAGGAAACCACTAAAGTGTCCTTCCTCTTGCTGTGCCTGTAGCTTTGTGCCCCTGTGATTGCCTATCAGGCCCTTATACCCTCTTTGCTCTGAAGCACTCAAGTCAGCAATTTAGTCTAGCTGCAATATAACAGCTTCCATATCACATTTGCTAACATTTTCTTCATCTTTCTGAAAGTGAAAGTTCAGAAGATGTGCAATGTCTTTACTCATTTAATGTTTTTCTTTTGCTGCCTAGTATAAGAAAATGAGTTACTGAGTTTACTAGAAACATGCGTTCAGTAGTTGATGCACTTTTAAATAGAACCAGAAATAGAAAATTGTTATTTATGCTTTCAGAATATAATGTATCAGAGATCTGCTCTAAAATGTCATGCCCTAATTTAAATGTGTTTGAGCTCCTTGACACTTTCTTGGAATAAAACCTAAGAAAACCTCTTTTGATTTGAACCTGTCAAGTTGGTCAGAATTGTTTTGTCAGATTAACATCTGTAGTTACCACTTAAGTTTCTATAAATTAAGCAAATCCTAAGCAATGGTCAGCAATTTCTATTAAATGTTCAGGTAGTTGAGCTACTGTAGCTTTTTTCAGTTGTAGCTTTTAAAGAGTTAAGATACTGCAGTTCAGAAAACTTCCTTTTTGAAGGTATTTTTAAAGCTTCCACAAAAAAGAGAACAAGAACAGAGTTATATGCTGCTTTCTCACAGGATTATCATTATATAATAATAGATTTTGTGTCCAGAAAAAACTAATGTTATTATTTAGTGTGATTTTTCTGTCTTGCAAAAATATCATACCCGGTATTAGACTGCTAATTTCAATTTGAACTATGGTTTAAAGGTTTTTACCCTTGTAAAACTGACATTTGCTGGAGGTTAAGAGAAGATACTGGTCAGGGAAAACTTTAGTCCTTATTTTTACTTGTCTCAGGGCAGCCTGGAACTCCAGCACCTCCTACAAAGCTTTGCTTACTTCTGCCTATGTGAGACTGGATATCTGAATACTGAAAGCAGACACATATTGAAGATGCTTTATTTCTAGTAGGAGCAATGCTTGAAAGGAGAAAAAGAGATATAGGGGTTGCTTACCGTTTGGAGTTTCCAGTCCCCACTTCTCCCTTCTGTGGAGGGAGGCGAGGACAGCTTCATGGTTCCTCACTGTGGACAATCTTTGGCTTGGTTCTCTCTTGATTGTTTCCTTCTGGGAGAAGGAGAAAGATGAATTTTGTAGAGAGGACAGAAAATCCATGTGTTATTTTCTATCCTGTAGCCTAAGTATGAAAGGAGAACTAGCCCTTAATCAACCTTTCTTATGTTCAGGAGAGTTTTGGAGGTGCAGTGCATTAGAGATGAGCAGTCTTGGGGTTGTGGGAGCACATTTGGGCGGAGAGGGCAGTGATGCTTACTGGTTGGCATGTGCTTGTTTTGGTAAGAGGCATACCTTCTCTCAGAGGACACGCTGTCCATGTGGGAATCTTTCAGCAGTCAGAATTTTAAATACCAGGATAGCAAAGAACAGTGATTGCTAAAACAGTGTGTAAAAGCAGTGGTGCCTGAAATTAATAGACAGGGAACACTTTTAGGAAGTATAAGAAACAGAAGAGTAGTCTGGGAAGGAGTAGTGCTGTAAAGGAGCAGGAAGGAAACATTTATCTGTGCTTTGAAGATTATACTCCTTTTTAAGGAGAGTTCCATTATGGATAGCATGTGTTCAGGACACTTAACAGCAGAAGAGATAGGGAGAGAACTAATTCTTAGAAGGAATATGGGAAAGGAATAGTAGAGAATGGACCGGGTGATTATTTCAAATGCTTATTTCTGTGGTGGCTGGTGTGTGTACTTGTTTCAGGACATGATGCTTTTGTAATAAATCTTCCTATCACTTAAAACAAGAATGGCAGAACATTTTGTATTTGGTCACTCTTTAAATTGATTACAATCCTCATCAAATACCCTCCAGTTTTCTTGTTTCTCTCTCGTTAATTCTTTGTTATGAGTGGTTATAACTTCATGTTTACAAATGTCACGAACAGAACCGAAACTGTAATATTTAAAGCAAATATTGACATTTAGTGGTATATTGTGTATAACAAACTATTTTTATGAGCATTTACAGCTGACCATGTTCATTCTCAGGCTCCTGAAACAAGTTTGCAATGAGTATCTACAAGTTTAAAACTGTGGAGAATCATTGGATACGAAAGCTGGAAGTATTCTAAAGAAAAACAACAACAAATGTTGTTCTGATCTAAAATCTATAGAAATTATGATGTTCAAGCAAATATTTTTAAAAAAATTTAATCTCATTATTGAATCCTTTATAGAGCAAACTTTCTCAGTAGTGAAATTTGGGGGAGGAAGTATGATTCTTTATGGCAGGAAAATTTTGCTTTACAAAATATTTTGCATTTGCCTACCTTGAAGAGCCAAAGAGATTTCAAGGGTAGAATTTTCTCTGGTGGAATTATGTAGGTGGGCCTTCATGTTTTATGTACTGTAAATTCAAGAAGATGTGAAGGTGAAAGGTGTCAGGTGTGAAGTTCAGTTTATGGCTTGTTTTACAAGAAGAACTGAATATAACTGTAAATTGTTTAGTGTAGACCATTAGAAGCACAGATCTAATCAATCAGGGATAGGTAGTCCACGGAGATCTCCAGAAAGCTTCAGTATAAAGATGATGAATCCCCAGATGTGTTTTATCAAGAATGCTGTAGCAGCGCCTGCCATAGTATTGGAGGAACGGAGGGATAAAATTGAAATGTTGTTGTTACGTCTTAACTCACCTTTTAATGAACAAGTTTTCCCTGTACATGCTTCAAGCAAGGGGAAAGCAGGTACTAGAACCCTCTCCCATCCAGAATAATTGTTCAAAATAAGTCATTTTTGTCTTTCCTTGTGCTCTAGACTATGGGTTCAGCTAACAGATGCAGTGGCACTTTTGCCTCCAAGGGCTTGTACCTGCATTAAGGGTATTGCAATGCCTTCTTGCCGTAGAGAAGCACGTGATGCAGCTGTCTTTTCTGCTTTCCCTAAGAGTCTTCAACATTTCTATTCCTTGGTTTTCTCCAGCACGTTTCTGTGTGCAAAACCTGAACTGTAAAGCAATCCAGTTTCAGCTGTCATAAGGTTGTCATGCATTTTTGTGCCTAAATTATCTGGTCTAATTATTTTTTGGACCAAAACAAAAATATTTTGTTGTTCTGAGGAGCAAACTCTTCTGTTTAGTGTCAATGTTAGAAATAAGGAAAATAATCAGGCAAAAGTTGCTAACTTTTCCTTCTTTTTCAAAAGCATATTCCTTTTCTTCAGCTGATGTTCTTCATTTCTACAGATGAAAAAAACCGCTGTACATGGTGTGACTCTTGGGGATGCTCCTGTGCAGGGCTAATGGTTGGACTCGATGATCTTTGTGGGTCCCTTCCAACTCAGCATAATCTGTGATTCTGTGATTCCTTTATTATCTCTGCACATCTGGAGGTTTGACTGGGAACATGTTCTGAAAAGAGATGCTTTGAATAGGTGTTACTCCATGGAAAGCTGTATACCTCATAGCTGTTAGTGTCATGCTCTTAGATTAAATTAAGCAGTTCAGTGTAACTACTAATTACTTCAAGTATTTTCATAATTCCAACTCCAAAGCAGCTTTGTATTTTTAGCTGGCTTAACCATATCACATAGCCATGACTTTCAAGGTGCTGTCCAAGGCAGAGAAACAACTTACTTGGAAAAAGCTTATTAGGCTGCAAGGCAGAAGTGTTCCTGGTGACAGGCTCTCGAGTTTTTTTGCAACCCCTGCTTGGCTGCCTATTTGGAAGCAGCTTCCATGTCTTGAACTGGTGTTTAGGAAAGGAAAGGACTTCTTTCATGTATGGAAATCTGATGAAAAACAGAGGTGTAAAGTGCCCAGCTATCTGTGTTTTTCCTTGTTCTTACGTCAGGCCATCGCCAAAATGCCTCATCTTGAGAACACAGGAAACATCTCATTGAAACCTGTGACTTAAATCTTTCCCAGAGCTTCCTTCCATTCTAAACTCTCTTACAAAAGGGATAAAGACCGTGAATCCAGAGAGCGCTGGGAGATTACTGGTGCAACGGACACTCTGTATTCTCTACCTGCATATGAAGCCATTGTGGACTTCAATGTGGAGTTAACCCTGTGCACTAGTTTAAAGGTTAGAGGAAACTCCAGCCTTGCACTGCTTTGTGTTGTCAATGAAATGCTAGAAGACAACGGAAAGCATTTCAAAAGGCTGCACTAGACAGAGGAAGATTAATCCCATGTGAGTGAACACTTTAGTCTGATTCATCCATCAGTCTTGCTGTGTGCAAAGTGAGCCCTAATGATGCTTCAGTTATTGGCCTTGGTGCGCAGTTTTTTTCCTTCTTTCACTTACAAATCTCTCTCAATTCCCATGTTTCTGAGGTTTTAGGCTTACAGCATATTAGAGAAACACTGAGAATGATACCTGGGCCAGTGAGAAAAGATAGCTTAAAACAATTTTTCTGTTTTGATAGCTCCTTAAACCTCAAATTTCACAGACATCATTATCAGCATCTTACAGGCTAGATTTATTTTTTTGATCAATTCAGTGAGCAGCAGTTGATCCACGAAGACATTTTAGAGAGATTTCTACAGGTTAATAGGCTATGTTCAGAAGTAGATGTAGTCTCGTAAAAATTGGTAGAGGTTACATTGATGCTAAGAGATTCAGCATACATCATTTGCAAAGCTGTAAGAGGGCTGAGTAGGTGCATTAACTGCGCTGACAAAATTTCTGCAGTATGAGCTTGTTTGTCCTTACATTCACCTTTATGCCTTCTGGTGGCAAATTCAACTCTGCACAAAATTATTTCCAGATGATTATTTTGATCAGAGAATTGATTGTAGGGGAAGTACATGTTCAAAATGCAGTGAGGTCATACCACCCTCCTTATAAGGCCCTACAGAATGGTAGGGCAGCTGAGAACAATCTCCATTTAATCTTGATTTAATCATCCCAGGAATACACAGAGGTCTGCTGTTTCATGAAGCAGATGGAAAGACAAAACTGCAAATTAAATCTGAAACTAAGTGCTGATTCTCACTGTAAATATTTTGTTCTGAAAAAGGAACAGTGGGATAAGAAAATTATGCAATTCTAGGTAGTTACAGATTACAGGATTTTCAGGGGAAGTACTTCTCTGATGCCCAGTGCTCACTGTTGGTTACAAGGTGCGGGGTTAGATTTTAACACACCTTCTCTGTTCATCTGCAGGCCTCCACCCCTGCTGAGGGCTGGTCTTTTTAGAACTGTATTTAAAATATTCCTACAAGACTTTGCACTTTAAAAAACTCTTTTGGAAGTAGTAGGGCCTTTCATAAGGAGAGAGAGGTAATGAACTTCAGTGTCTTACAGGCCAGATTTTTAAAGGTATTTAAATGCTATAGCAATGGAAATTGAATATTAGATGCTTTTGGAAATCTGTTAAGATGCATAACTGTGTCTGCAGATGCTTTAATAAATTTGTTCCAAGTGGTTTACCTAAGATGCAGTGAGTCACTGCTAGAGAGTTGAAAACGGAAACTTTCTCTTTATTGCCGTAGCCACTAATCATTTTTGCTTTCTTTATGACAAAGCGATGGGAAAATATAGCTGTTTGTAGAATCCGTTGGAATAGGGAAGAAATAGCAGTGAGTTATTAAACCAAAGTTCAGCTTTTTCTGAGTCGTAGACTTCTCCTGTAAGCTCCTGTTCATAACTGTAACAGATGAAGGTAGCCTCCCACTGTTTGTAAAGACTCTATAATCACCACGTTTAATCAAAATGATTTACTAAGTCTTTTCTACGGTGTGTTTGAGGGTCTGTGAAGTATCAGATTGAAGGTCTTTGAAAGAATTTGATCTTCTCAATGTGTTTTGATAGTAAAAATCATATGCTATTATTTCTCTTTTCTGGTTGATCATAGTTTTTGTTGCAAACTTAATATCTGATTTGAGAATTTAATGTTTCCAAGTTTGCATTCATTTTTCTTTAGATCATCTAATTTACTTCCAAACACAGGATGAGTATGAATGAAAGGTGAAATTATTTTTTGAGTTTTTACAAAAGATAGCAATACAGTCTCTACAAGTAGCGTTTAGCAGTGAAATCTTTTTACCCTGTTTTTCATCATTACTGCATATTCTCATTTTACTGTTTTTCTCATTAAATGCATTTATTTCAATTAACCAGGATTCTGAGAAACTGGCCGGTGAAGAGCATGCCTGGAAAGAAGTCAAAGATGCTGTAAATAAAGTGAGATATCCAAAATCAAAAGAAGGTATCCTTTCAGTGACAGGCCTCAGTGTGTCATTCAGTTGTGAAAATAATCCAGAGAGCCCCTTAGTATGCAATTCATGTCTTGAGATTAATTTCCTTACATTTGCATTCTTTTTATTTTAATGTTTTTAATTCACTGGATGTTTAAAATGGGTTCTATTTGTAATTGTATTAATATAGTGTCTGATTACTTGGACTGGAACTGCTTCATGGCAGGGATAGTAGCTACCTAGGATGTAAAAGGATATTTTGGTTCACGTTTTGGTTTCTGCCATCGCAGCCCAACACTTCATGTAAATCCACTTTTAAATGGAAAAAATGTTGTTAAATCATTTTCACAGCAGACATTATAGAATCATTATAATAAGTTATAATAATAGTTTATAATTAAGCAAATTGAATGAGATGACCTTGCACTAATAAACAGAACTGGAGCCTAATGGCTGTCATGTAGATATTCAATCCAATTAAAGAAATCAGTGAAAAGCAACAACCAAGAAAAGAAGAGCAGAAAAGAGATGGAGATTTTTACTGGAATACTATGGTTATATTGATCTCTCTCTTATCTTGGTCTATTCAGTGGAATTTCTCTGACTGTGAATTTGGCTTGTTGTGGCAAGATGTCTTACCATTTTAGAAACACGGGCTTTCTCTCAACCTAGAGAGAATTTAATCTTCCCGTACTCCTTTTTGGCAGCATGAAAAGCACGTTTGCATAGTGATATTCCAGGCTGGAAACAAATTTTTATTGTACAAAAAATAAAAAAACTCACACAACTGCATTTGTTTCTTTCTAATCCAGAGATTCATTCATTAGCAAAGGAGAAACAATCATCTCATCTTACTTTAATTTTCATATAGCTTCCAGTCTGTCTGAAGTTCCTCTGTGGTCCCCACATTGAGACAGACAATACTGAAATAGACCTTCAGGCATTCAGTTATATTTTAAGGGCCGTGTTTCAATCTGAAAGTTAAATTATAGGTATGCAACCTCTAAGTTGCAATACTTTTTTATACCAAAACTATGGCGTCACAATACTGGTCATATTTAATGTTCCTATATTTAATTGCAGGATAAATTGCACCTAATTAAATCTACTAGGGTCTTTAATAAAGATTACTGATTTAACTGATACTTAAAAGTTAATCAAATATATCGTAGTAAAAGGTATAAGGACTGATTGAAAAAAATCTGTTCTTGTTGTCTGTTCAGCTTCTGTTCTCAGTCATGGGCTATTTGAAATGTCATCTTTCCTTCCATTGCACCATAATACCAGTGCTAATTGACATACATTGGCAGGTGCAGTACCTGAAGAGGGAACTTGACTTTTGTCCACTTGCCAATAATGAGTAGAAAACCTTCCTGGCTGACTGAGGCACATACTTATTAGTTTCTGCAAATGTCGTTTTTTTAGCAAATTAAACCAACAGTTTCTACAGCTGAGAAAGTTTGTAACTCCCACAATCTGACCTACTGATCATAACTGATACAGCATTGTAATGCTAAATCTACAGTTAGAGGCGGTCTGCTTGAGGCAGTCCTCCTCTAGTCTTGAGCAGATAGGATAGGCAGGATAGGATAGGCAGCTTCTCTTTTGTGCTGTTGCAGCTGACAGAGAGTTTTCTAAGTTGTAATTTACATACCTACAAATTTGGTCCCAACAGGTATTGTTGTATAGCACATCTGCTGTTAGATGCTAGTGAGAGAACAAAGCAGAATAACAAGAAGCAAGAGCAGACAGACTATGCATCAGCTAAAACATTAATCTTTCAAGAATGTCAGTGCTTTGTACTTTCTACAAAAATTGTATCAAGTGGAAATAATATCCCTCCTTCTTCTGTTTGTCTGTCCTTAATCAGTTGTAAAGAATACATGGATGTTTGCCAGAGATAGAAAGGTTAAAGTGCAATTATAATAACACATTCCTTCCCTTATATGGCTCTTTCGATCCAAGGGCATGAGAGCAATTCACTAATAATTAGTTTAGCCTTGTAACAACCATGCTATAAATCCTGGCCCAGCCACACAGTGGTCACATTCTTAAATTTAAGTATGTAAATATTCCCATGTTCAAGAAGCACTACTTACTTCATCACAGGTTTGCATTGCACACTTTAAATTCGTTGTTGGATTAGTGTGAATAGTACTTTCAGTATTGCTGTTGAAGATAACTGCTGGACTTCCTTGAACTGATTGTATGGAAAGGACTATGATACAATCAATGCTATTACTTCTTTTACTTCAAGTCTAATTTTTTCTTTATTTCATTTGTTCTTACTGATGTGTCTGATGTCTTTTTGGTATTCAGACTGCTTGCCTTCTGGGACTTCCATGAGTGCAGTCACAGATGGCAAGTACTTGTTTTAAAACTGAATATTCTTAAAGTGTTCAGCTTAGGTATGGTCAGAGAGAGAAGAATCTGGTCCACACAGAAGTTGAATCAATGTAGAATGTAATGAAAATAAGTGTTTTGTGGTAAGGAATATCCAAAAAAAGTGAATGCAAGCCCCAGGTTACTTTTCCTCTACTCCAAACTCACAAAAAACCTTCTTGTAACATTGGAGGTGAAAATCTTCTGTACTGCCAAGTTCATTAGTCTTGAACTAGTCAGACATAGAAACTATGATGTTTTTCTTTCTCATGCATGAAACATGCAGCTGTACATGAAAAAAATCCACAGTGCTCATTATGACTGTTTCAAGGAGAAAGAAAATTATTTAATTTCAAGAAAAGGTTCTAGTTTCATGGGAATTCTAAAAAAAATCTTGGGCAGCTTAAAAGAATGTGTGATTATTTAATATATAAAAAAATAATTTTGTTTTTTTGGCTGCTGAGACTTTTTTTTAAGATGCATTTCCATGGGCTCTTGCCCTTGGCTGTAAGATTTGGAGGAGTATCTTAAGTAAATAATGTTTCAGCACCTAAATAAAAGTTATTTGAATTTTTGTTGTGCATTAAAATAGCCTTGTAATTTCTCATCTTTCTTTTACCATTTATTGCTAAAATACTGGCTTCTTTAGAAATTGTTTTGCTGGACGTAGGCAAAACACAGTTACCTAAGCTACCACTCCTGCAATCAAGTGTGTTTTCAGGAATTGTAGCAGAGTCTGAAATGATGGCAGCTTTTCTATTTTAATGCTTCATGGCTCTTAGACCTTGCTAAACAACATTTAGAACTTGTATTTTTATTTGATTAAATATATTTCTTTAACTAAGGCCCATAACAGAGTGGAAGCACATTCTGGCAAGATGCCAGAATCTCTTGAGCAGTAACATGGGTCGTCTACCAGACACAAATATCTACCAGCTGAAAATGCTTGACTGTGCCATGGATGCCTGTATTAACCTTGAATCCTGGGAAGAAGCACTGTGTTATGGCCTCAGGACTCTGGAACCGTACAGGTAAGAGATGTAATTGGTTCAACTGATTCCAAAGATGAGGGAGAGCTAACTGTCTCATTAAAAACAAAGACTGTGCTTCGTCTTGGTTCTTCTTACTCTTTTTATTTCTTGTGTATGTCTCGCATTGCTTTCCAGGTAAAAGAATGAGGCAGAACTCCCATTGTGCTTTCACAGTCAGGCTGTGAGGAAATAGGATGGTAACAGGAACTACAATAATAACTGATAATTAGCTCCTTGCTGTTTCATGTGTTCAGATGCTCCCCCATCCCTGATCAGAAGCTGACTTTCTGGTTCAGACTCCATTGACATGAGGGTGTCAGTGTTTTATGCTGAGATAAGTCAGACCTGAGGGTCAGGTAGCAGGTTGAAATAATGTATATTCTCTGTATACTCTATACATAGATTTTACAGAAAGAATAAAAAAAAGTCTTGCAAAATGCTATTTCAACTGGAAATTCAAAAGCTGCTGGTCCTTATTTTGGGAAGGAGCCAGAGTGGTGAAGGACTTACTTTTCTTCTCTCCTAGTCAGTACCTGTTCCTATGCTACCCGTTGTAAGGGTTTCTGAGTCTGATGGTCATTTGTTGATAAGGAAGGATAGTCTAGGAGATCATACATCATGTGCTAGGTTTGAAAGCGATTGGAGCCTGGAGCTGTAATGCAACTTTGGTCATCTGGTAGAGAAAGGGCAGGTGCTTTCTGCTTTGGTCTGTGTTGTAAAAGCTTTAAGACTCAAATCTTTGGGTTCTGGATAGTTGCGCTGTTTGTAACTAAGTGTAAGCCTGTCCCAAATGTCCAGAGGTAATGTCATTCACACATGAATGTTCATTCTTGGTAATGTATTTTTTGAAGCATCCATTTCTCCTCTGATGGTGCACCATGTAATGTTTCAGCACAAAGTGTGATGTTGAGAAGTGTGAGGAGCATGCTAGTGTTGAACAATATGTTCTGCTGTGAATATGAACATTTCAGATTTTACATGTTTTCTCTAATCAAATGGGGATGCCATCATCATTCAGCATTTTGCCTGAGGAAATTCCATGTGGCAGTCTGTTTCAGAATAAAACTCTGGGCTCCACTTGAGAAACAACATAGTGTTTCAGAGCTTTCACTAAAAAGTGATTAACAATAAAACCTGCATAGGCTGTGGTACATCACAGCTGTAGAGTAGCTCTGTGTTCATAATGATTATTCCTTTTGCACAGAGGAGGACCTACAAATTTTCACGTTTCTGCAGGGTGAAATTCATGTCAAGCATGTCCCACTTAACCTTTTAAACATGGCTTATGTAGTACTGCAGCAGTACATGCTTCCTGCCAGCTTTCTACCATGTGGCACGCTCCAGATGAACAGTTTGCCTGTTTAAATGTTCCCTTATTAAATAAAAAACCCGAACCTCACTTTTTTCGTTTGCTTTGGGGTTTTTTATAACTTGTTAGGTCACTTCTTCACAATTGAAAACTGAGTATTTTTTTCTGCAGACATTTCTGAGAGCAGAGATTGGAGTGAGACCGAGTGCAATTTTACCAGATAATTTAATAAAGCTTTCTTTGTTTTGCTTGCGCAAGTGTACTGTAGTATTCAAGCTGTTTAATGCAGCAGTTTGGAGATGAAGGAAAGGGTTCAACTGTGCATCCAATTAGTATCTCTTAAGGAATGTTATTTACATGAGATATTTGACCTTTTTTGCACCTTGAAGAGCTTGTCCTTGTTCTATCCTCATCCAAAAGCATTATTTACAAGAGATTTTCACTCGTTACTTTTTCTTTATACCTTCAAGTCATCACTACAAGCTTTGACACCTGAAACAAAATCCTCAGTTTCTCATTACAACAAATTGTGCCCTAAGCAGCAGGAGAGCAAATCCTAGGAAATCTTTTGGGATACATTGAATTTCTCCTGTTGAATCAATCTACTGCTTGGCTGCTCCTGTAGTTCCATTATAGCTACCTATTTTCCTTTCCTCAGCTCTGGAAAAAGTATTCATACAACTCTCCACAGGGAATCACCTGAGAATTCGCACAGTCCATATAAATAGGAAATCATTGTTACAACTTTAAAGGCTCTGGAGGTTTGGTCAAAACCACTTTTAATTTCAGGTAATGTGTTTATTGTGCATTTTCTATTTCTTTAGCAGCGGGATTAATTTTCAGTGCCGTGTGACACATTGTATTGTAATGTTTCATTATGACGGTTGCTGACTTTTTCAAAATCTCCCACTTCATGTAACTGGCAGAGATAGATGGCTAAACTACATAAAACTGCTGAATACCAGCCCCTATGTTTTAGGTAGTGACAATAACCTATGAGAAGCATTGTTTTGGACCTCTGAAATGTTTTTAGAGCTTCCAAAAGAAAGGGAGAGGTAGTGTCTGCCAAGATGAAAAGCTGCCCTCTCTCTTTGTGCTGAACAATAGCTGTCCATTATCTACAACATCTCCTTTCACTGAATAGCCTAAGCCAAGCCAGGCTTTACTTGTAAATGTCGCAGTAATAGCCTGTCTGTCCAAGAGCCTTAACAAAAGTTAAGATATTTGCCTAAGTGAAAGCTGCCCCACATCATAGTCAGCACTCAGCAGCTTGCAAAAATAAACTTCCTTTCAAAAATCCTCATGAGCCTTAACCACAGAATAACAGAATATCAGCAAGAGGTGTTACATGGGTTTGTCATGTCTCAGTTAGCACATTCACACTCTGGGCTGACTGCTGCTCATGAAGGATCAGATTCAGAGATACTGAGAAAGACAGATTTCCCTTAGGTTACCTCAGAGGAAGGACCCCAGCATTTAGCCCTTAAATTACTGAGAAGGCACATATGTTCTGGGGATTAGGCTTGGGGTTTTTTTTCCGCTTGTCTCAAGTATTCAGTGCTTCACACTGCAGCCAGAGAATGGAAGTATGCATCTGTTATAAAACTCTACTAGATGAACTCAGCTATTGTGACAAGAAGAGAAAAGAAGTAACTACATGATGCCATAGACCTACTGGATTTACCCACTGGATAAAGTCATGTGACTTCTTTGGACTCCTGTGGCATCAGGTCTGGTGAGATTCTGATACAGAGAGGACAAACATGTTCATTGGTTTCTGCTCTGCACTGCTCATAATCCCCTGCTGAACTTCAAGCTAATGTAGAAGTCCCACTGATTTTCATATGGGTTGTTTTAATTAACAACCCTTCATCTCCACTGCTGCAGTATTAGAAGTTACTGGAGGGCTCCAACATTAACAAGAGAAAATTCCTTCTTTTCATTGCATACACAAGAGTTGTGCAGAAGTGCTGTTCTGGCTCTTCCCCTGGCAGCCTTGAACATCCTTTCCCCTCCATCCTCTCTCCGCTGAGTCACCACTGATACAGCAATTGTGCTGATGTGTCTGTTCTGCTTCTGGAGTGGGGGGGAGCTGTGTGATCATTGCATATTTGTGTTACCTGTGCATCATTTGCCTGCCCTTCTACCTTCTCCTATTCTCTTCCAGTGACAATTTGAAGTACTGATTACTTTACCTTTCCTCAGTGACTGAGTTCTTTTAGGGAACAGGAAAAGCGCAGTTTTGGATTGTTTTGCAAAGGGCTGAGTTTAAGAATAGTGTCTGGAATGTGGGATGTTCTTGTTTAGTATTTTCTGAGAGTATGGTTGAATTTTCATTGAGTGAATTAAACACCAACCAGGGATTTTTGGTTTAGAATTCTAATTCAATATGTATGATGGACTATAGTTTCTAAGTATGTGAACTTCAATCAAAAGGCAGATTAAAAATTGAAGGTTGCTGTAGTATACCTTCCATGAGTCCTGATTTTGTAAAAAAGCCAAAAATAGAACCGAATATTCTTGGAACTAAATCTGAACCTATTTTATATTCTTCGAGAAGGCTCTCCAACAAAGACGTGGATTTTCTTTTGGTCTGATTTTGCCCCCTTTTTGAATGTGTTTTACAAAAAACCAAAACCAGCAACAACAACACAAAAAATCCTGCTTTTACAGCTATGTGTTTTGCAATACACACATGATATATTCAATGACTGAAAATAGTTTTCTTCGTCAAGTATATATGGTTCTTTACTGAGTTGAACAGACTCTTGAGTCCGGGCTAGTTTTGAGGCACTTGAATTGAATTTACATTGAAAGTCAAAGTGCCTAAAATTATCTAAAAAAGTGCACTGCAGTGATAACTAGGGCCACTGGGGGATGCTACTGCTTAAGGGTTACAGCCCGGATTCGGCGTCAGTCGGCACCCTGGTTGTGGGAGGTCCCCTGAGGACTCATGCCTGGCTGGCAGATTTCTGAACCTACAGACAGTACTAATTCAGTGACCAAAGTTCAATGTCTTAATCATAAACCATCAGTTGTAAACATAAATCTTACCTCTGGGATAACCCGAGAGGGAGAGAAAAATGTGAAGGTGGAGAAAGCAATTCAAAGAAAGAATGAAACAAAGAATAGAAAGAATAAAATCTACCTTCTTCACTTTGCTGGGGTTTTAGAAAATGCCCATACCACTTAATGTTTAGAGAAAAATGTGTCTAAAGAAGAGGAAACCCCAGTATAAATTAGGGAGTGTATTGTCTCTGGTTCATTGTTGGTAATTCTTCCAAAAGACAGATGTTTCTAGCAATATTTGCACCACTTTTGGCTTCAGCGTACCTATTTTATAGATAAACAGGGAGAATGCCTGTCACTGGGCAATATGTTTAGGAATCCCTTAATACACTTCGGCAGCGCACTTATGTCTTCCATTCATCCCTACTTCCTTCCCCTTCAATCCCAACAGCCTTTTCCAAAAATGAATAAGAAAGGTTTTATGACTGAAGTCTGGTGCCTAAGTTATCTATGTCCTGATCAATCCATTTTCCACATAGGAAATAGATTATCTGGTTTGCTGTTTGTCTGCATAGGACCATCACCTTGGATTCTTTGGCTCTTTCCTAGTTGTTTTTCTTGCATCTTTCCATCACAAGTATTCGTTGTTCCCCAAAGTGATGCTGACCTGGATAATCCTTGATGACTTCTGTAAATGCCCCATCATCTGCCTTTCCTCATTTTCACATATTGTGTGTATGGGTAGAATTTCTTACTGTTCTCTCCAGTCATGCCAGCTCTTTTTCACGTATGATTTTGATGGCACTAGTTTGTCCAATATACTCTATCACACATGAGTAGAAGTTCAGCAACATCAGTGTTAATTCAGCATATATCATATTTCTTAGGTAGGCTAAGATTTTCTTAAATAGCTCCATTGCTGCAATATTTTTCTGTCAGTGTTCATCTAGTCACTCTATATTTCTATGCTGGTGCTTACTATCTTCAGTTTAAGCTTCTAATTTCAGGTTTAGTTTTAGTTTCACCTTTCACTTATGCCAGGAGCTATTTGAATCTGAATTTTACAGATAGTGATCTCCTAGTGATGTTAGTGAACTAAATCACCAAGTTTCCCAGAGTTTCATTTTTCTCTGACACAACTACAAGTGTTTTTTCTCCATCTCTCACATAGCTTTTCCAAGGTGTTTTTAGACACTTCTTAAAAGAACTGTGTTCTTTCCAATGATAACTTTATCTGTAGAGATTTATTTTCTTTTTCTTCACTGCAGGATCGCTTTCAGATTAAGATGTTAGACCATTCAGGAGTTCAGGCTCTATCTCAAATAAGGGTTTTAGTCCTAGTCTATCTGCCTACCAGAACTGAAAGATTCGGTTTGGCCTTTGTTTTTGTTGGTTTGATTTTTGTCTTGTAATAAGGGGATCCTTTTTTTTTTTCCTTTTCGTATGTGCATGCTTGCAATTTGACTTATGCAGCCCTTACGAGAGCTCTTTTCATTAGTCTGCTTGCTATTACACACTAATTAAAGGACACAAATGAGTAAAATTGAAGTGTGTATTAAACGTATACTAAGAAAATACAAAGCTCTCGTATACTAGCCTAGCAGTGCATGAATGGATATTATAAAAACCTTTGTGCTGTGAAAAAAATGCAGCATAGTTACTCAGCTGGAATAATTTTGAGAACAATTTTGGGGAATTCACAGTGTCTGTATGAATTTTGCTAAGAAGAAAAGGCTGGAGTTGATGGCATACAGATTCTAAACAAAGGTTTGTTTAGAACTTGAACTAAAATGGAATTGGGAAGTGATGTCAAGGGAACAATTAGCAGTTAAAGAATAGAGACATATGAAGCATATGCGGAATTTTGGATTCCTTTGACAATAACTGAGCATTGCTTTGCAAAAGCTATATTAGAGGCAGAAGTTACAGTGAAAAGTGAGATGGTTGTCAACCTTCAGACAAACCAGTTCCATGGTTAAGCGGGTGATTCAGTGCTTCTCCTCTCCCAGATGTCCTTCTCTTCCCCTGGGTGTACTGGAACCTCTTTCTTCAGGTTCAGTTTGTCATTTCACCATCAGGCAAGACACAGAAGCCTGAATAACCTTTACTATGGTGAATTTGAAGAAAAAAGTAAGAAAGAAGAAACAAAAAGCAAATGATTGTTTGTAGACAGCTGAAAAAGACAGTAACTGATTAGAAATGCTGGAAGGCTAGCAAAAGGCAGGCTATAGCACTGCAAAGAAAAGAGGCTGAGAGAAACAGCAAAAAGCTGCCTAAAGGGCCTCAAAAACTGACAAAAGTGAGAGCAAGATAAATATATCAAGAGGAAAAACTCACCTTCAGAAAATGGTGCAATTCTACTAATTAATAATAAAAAGTATGTATTTTACAAACAAAATGAAGTCATCTTGGAGGAAAACTGAGGAATGCAAGGCACACATGACCAATAAAGGAAGAGAGTATAGGAAAAGAACAATGACAAGAAGCCTAGAAATATCAAAATTAGGTAGGAAAAGCCTTTTTTTTTAACTTTTCCCCATCCTCACAAAAGATAAAAAAGAGAGGGGGCAAAGAAAAAAGGATATTGCCACAGTTGCAAAAACTTTGCTAAGAGGAAAATCAGCTTTTTCTAGCCATGCATGCTCTTGGAAGATATGGCTGATGGGCTGCCAGAAAGGAAGATAAAATTCTGGAATCAAAGTGTGTTCATTACAACAACATCATGAATTCATTTCATGTTAATTCAGGTATGTTGAATGATGCACACCAAGGATTTAATGTACTTTCAAGGCTGTCCAGCACTTTAGAAGTCTTCTGAAAACTGGCAAAAGTGACGACCAACAAGTAGAAGCATCCTGAATCAGGTCTTTCTACTTGAATCGTTTTTGGTGAACTAGAAAAGAGAAAAGGAGAAGAAAATATTTTCATGCAATAATGCTCTTGGCAGACTTTAAAAATGGAATTAGATCCTACGAAAGGATCTAAAACAAAAGACTCAGTATATACAGTCATAAAAAGGAAAAAATATTTAGCATGTTAATTTTCTCAACATATGGGGAATTTGCAAGATTTACCAAAGCCTTTTGTGGACAGCTTTGCTTTAGACACTGGCACAAAGGAACTGTTTATATATGTAAATACGACTGAGACCTTGCTGAGGAAGAATGAGAAATTGCTGTGTGTTGCAATTTGAGGTGTTCTGAAACACGGACATTGTGTCCTATGAAACACAGTATAACTTCTCAAATCTTCTAAAAAAAATCACACAAAGTAACTTATAACCAGGGGAATGCTCTACTAGTTAGTTGCTTGCTCTCATGACAGTAGCTAAAGATAAGTTCTCCTAGATATTTGTCTCAGTACTGCACTGTCATAAGGCCTTTTATTTTTTTAAGGGATTTCAAAATATGTAACCAAGTTGGGTAATAAATAGGGACCAATTCAACATCTCAGAATTTTGAGATGAAAAACAGGTTTACATGCTTACAGTAAGATAACATCCTGAATGCATACTCAGGCTTTATCTGTTACTACCTGTCTGGATTCAGTTAATCTGCGTATTGTCTTGCTGGCAATTTTGCAGTGCAAATGAGCTCTACCAATGCTGGATATTTATCAAGAGATGCTATCAAATTGTTCAAGATTGCTTGTGCCAGTAGAGAGAAAAACAGAGGTGGGGGGAAGGTCTTTTCCATGTAAGAGAGCATTGACATAACCTGTGACACAAATAAAAAGTATATTGACTTAAAAACTAAAATTGTTAATTTCATTAAGTACCCCATGCTTTCAACTCCCTGCCTTACTCTGAGATGAGCACTGTGCCAGGGAGGTACTCCTGTCTTCTGATACCTTGAGGAGGACAAGAAAATACAGTGGTTAACCTTTGATGTGTTAAATTGTGTCCATCAAAGAACAACCAACTCCAAGTATTGCGGCAGGGCAGGATTTTTCCCATCCCATTTGCAGGGGTGAGGACTGTCACTGTGCTTGATCTTTACATTTGAAAACCACTAGGTCCTTTCTCCCAGGTAACAAGTGGCAGGATAAGAGGAACAAACCTCAAGCTATGCCAGGGGAGGTTTAGATTGGATATTAGGAAAAATTTCTTCACTGAAAGGGTGATCAGACATTGCAATAGGCTGCCCAGAGAAGCAGTGGAATAACTGTCCGTGGAAGTATCAAAAGGTATGTGGATGTAGCACTTGTGGATATGGTTTATTGGTAAACACGGTAGCTCTGGGTTAACAGTTTGACTCAGTGATCTTAGAGGTCTTTTCCAACTTTTATGATTCTAAGATCCACTCTTGGTGATAATGGTGTGGTGTACATAATGTCTGCTTAGGGAATGAAGTACTAAGTTTTCTTCTGTAAAATCTGTTTCAAAGATCAGAACTGGATAAATATTTAACAGGTTGAATGTGGAAGGAAATTGACTTACAATTTCTCTGCTATTTACCGCTTCCTTTTTGTGTCCTGTATTTAAGCATGAAAACAGGTGAAGTTCTTGACTGCTCTGAACTGTTTGAACTTGATTTGCATCAAGTAAGGATGCAAACAATTTTCCATGAAACTTCACCTTTCTGCCAAGCACAGATGCAGATATTCATAGTGTATGTTCACATTTTGTGTATCCTCATATGAGTTCCTCTTGCTGTCACTGCTTCCTAACCAGGTAAATTCACGATTAACTGAATTGATGATATATTTAGAAAGTTGGGTTGTATTTTTCTTCAGGTTTTTTTTTGCTATTGTTCTTTGTATCTGCTTCTTATTCCCTGTCTTTGCAGTCATTTTATCAATCTTTCTTTGTAATGGATTCAAACCAATATACACTTGAGCCATCCAAGTTGCCTTCCAGTAAACAGCACAGTCCTTAGGCCTTTTCTGCACACTCCTCAGGTGGCTTATCCCTAGCCCACAGGGCCACACTTTGGCAAATTTCTGCTTGCTTTTGTTTAACTGAGGTTGACAAAAGTAATTTGATTTCCAGAGTCTTTGGCAGTGCCAGTGACAGAGATGGCTTATATAGAGATACCTTAGCCTGTTCCTGAAACAGGGTTGATGTGTTGTATTCAAGACCATAACACTACCCCAACTTGTGATTAAGTGTTTAGTGAGTTCCATTTCCTTATAAGAACATGTGTAAGAACCCAAGAATGTATGCCGCAAGTGAACCAAGCATTAATCTGTCAGCAGCTTAAGTGTGTTTGGGATAGTGCAATGGAAATATGTGGTAAAGTGACACAGTGTTTGTTCTCTGGGAAGCACTTAAGAGCAGATGGAACCTGTAAAATAGATTGATTTGTGAAAGCATGCAGCTTCTATCAGATTTGTTTGATGCTTACTTGTTTTAACCCAAATAAACACAGGTCACATATGCTTGAATTTCCAGGAAGGTGCTGGTAGCTAAATGTTAGGAACCTAACATTAAAAGGTGCACAGAAATTCATCAAGAAGGAACTTTTGTTTAAAAGGCATGCTTCTCTCCTAAAATAACGAGATGGGTAAAAATCACTGTATCATTGAGGATTTATCCTAAGGAACTGAAAAAAAGATTAAGGATTCTACAACAACATAAAGAATAAGACGCTGGAGTCTCATTACAGTTCAATGGAAAATTAAGTCCATAGCAGGCATGTCTTAAAATTTTAGTATAAATCAATAGCATCTATAAAAATGAGGTAGAATTGTATGGAAATTATATAAGAATCTGTAACATTTAATTAAAAAAATGTTAAGAAATGTTAAACATCCTACAGATCTGTTGAAGCATACTGTAAAACTCTGCAGACAATGGGTATAGTTGTAAGTTGAATTCCACTTGGGTATGTAGGTAAAGAAGACATTACATTTGTGACTTTCTGATCTCCACCATTTGCTAATCTGAAGAAATAATAAACCCCACGTCAAAACTTCACTGTAGTCACTACTTCAAGAATTTTGAGTTGTGTGCCATTGTGACAGTGACAATTTAGTTTTTCTGTTCCAAAATTTGCACCAAGTTGAATATTGGCATGGAATTTTCAGGCAGCCTGCATTGACATTTATCCCATTGTATTATACTGAATAAAATCAGCTTAATAAGTGAATCAAAAGAAAGGCTAGATTTTCAGAAGCTTGGGGTTTTTTTCATTTTTTGAAAGCAAGCAAATCAATGTGTCTCCCAAAATTAAAAAAGGATATGGATTTCTACTGTCTTGCCTTCTGTGTAGTGCAAAATTTCTGTACCTGTAGCAAATCATAGAATCATAGAATCAGCCAGGTTGGAAAGGACCTCTGAGATCATGAAGTCCAACCCTTGATCCACTACCACCACAGTTACTAGACCATGGCACTAAGTGCCACATCCAGTCTCTTCTTAAATACCTCCAGGGATGGAGAATCCACCACTTCCCTGGGCAGCCCATTCCAATGCTTGATTATCCTCTCTGTAAAGAATCAACAAAGATCTTGTTTCAGTTGATTGTGAGAAATTTGCCTGGAGTGAGCAGTGTAAGAAATAATATTAAAAATGGAAATATAATTCTACTCTTGTGAATTATGTGTGCTGGAGTTCTCAGTTAATTTAAAAACTACATTTTGTATGTTCTTCAGGGCATGGTATATAATATCCTATTGGGCTAGTTTGCTGGTGGTAGGAGGACACATCCTTAGCATGCTTTTGAAAGGCTCAATAAATGTCATACCTTTTCAAACCTAAGTGAATCTTGACTACACAAAACATGGAAAAACTTGTATAGCTGCAGAAAAAACCCCACACCCAAACCCTTAATTTTTTCCAGCGATAGTGTGTCGTGCATCTTCTTTGCACCCAGAGCACTGGAGAGCAGAATGGCAAGGGTCATGGACATGCTGAAAGATTGCCGTACGTTGCCCCAGTAAGAGCTCGGTCTTGCAGCAACCACTAAGAAATTAAAGACGTATCAGTGCCAGTGAGGCTTCTATGGTTGTGTGGTCTGTGTCTTTGCTTGTTGGTGCTACCTAGCAACTTGCATAAAGACAGAGATGTCAAGCGTATGAAGTTCCTACAAGTCTGTAGAAAATAAGTGACCACATATAGAGTGCCTATAAAGAGAGAAGTTAAGCTCATGTTCAAATGTATTAGTAGACACCAAAATGTTCACATAGCAAAAAGCAGTTTTTAATGTCCTGGTGGAGGGGAAAAAGCTTCACACCTATGTTATTATGGTGGCATAGAACATCCATGAATCACGAGGAGTTTGATAAATTTAGGTGTTCCTACAACTAGTTGAATGTTGTCATTCTACTGCTCACCTCAGTGGCACTGCTATGGACAGAAGCTAAGCCCCTTCTCACCCCCATTGGGAAAAGGGAGAAGGTACAAAGAATGTCAAAGAGAGGCATAAATAGCAGCCAGCATATTTGCTTCTGCTGAGGCCCATATTTCTCCTAGAAATGATGTCATCAGAGGTCAACATCTGCATTTTACACACATAGTGCTCTGTGATATTGCATCTCAATGAATGCTTTGAAATTTGTGTAGTATCAGTGAAAACATTTGCTTTCCTGCCTGCTTTTTGTGCTACAGAATTGTTGATTTGGTATGTTATATTTTTATATATTTTTAATATTGTTTTATTTTTAATGTATAGAGCAAAAAAAATTACCAGGGTTAAAATAGGGCAAAAAATTTAAAAACAAGGAAAATCTTGAATCTTGTCTGCAGCTTCAGTGTTACTTGAAGTTTATGTGGAAGAAAAAGTCATTGCATACACAGCTATTCTTAGTACACTGCCTGGATGAGTTCGAGAGGTGTTTTCAAATCTGTATTCTTTTATACATCAAAGTCAACACAGTCTTTGGTTAATGTTTTTGGAAAAAAAATTCAAAGCCATCAAGTGGAATACTTGGCACTGTTGCAGTAATTGGCAAAGTTCTCTTGGCTTACTTAAGGCTAGAGTTTCATCTCCTGTGCTGGTTCTAGATCAGTCAGCTGTGGATGGCTTATGGATGAGGCATAAACGACTGTCCCCCATATCTTCAGAGATGTCAAGTCTCACATGCTGGGTAGGAAACTTGGTCTTCCGGCCTCTCTGGGTCTGTTGCACCTGACAATAAAGATCCCTGGGAAAAGTTTGCTGGAATAATTAATTGCTAGATGATTCATTATCCAGGAGCAGTGCAGTGACAGGTCTTCCTCTCTTATGTGCCTGCAAGTGCAGTCAGTCACATGTTCATGCGCTTGTCATCCAATGCATGAATCGTGTGTGTGTGATTCCTGTAGTGTGTTTCTTTTCCTCAGTTCTTTATGGGTTAGTACACTTTCATAAATTCAAGACCTGACTCCTTTCACATACATAATTTTTAAATTAGCAAACTCCTCTGGAAGAGAGCTGCATGTATGACTTTCGTTCACTGTAGGAGTTTTTGTTGCAATGTGTTGACAGATGTTTCAGATATTTCCCCCTGAGTTCAGTGAAGCATCATCTGCTCTTTAATTTCAGTGTAGCCACGTTTTGCAATTTTGCTTTATTCTCCATAGTTGAAGGTACCTGCTTTTCACAATCTGATGGAGATTACAAATACTTTTATCATGTAACCCAGACAAAACAGTGACTTAGAAGATTTCCTGAGGTATCATTAGAATGCTCTTCACTGTGTAATGCACCTTCTTATGCTAAGCAAAAGAATTTTGGATAATGAAAAAAACCGCCATTATTATCAAGCTGGGGTTTTTTTAGTTATTACCCTTTAACTTTACATACATAATGAAAACTAATAAATGCAAGTTCATGGAAATAAAAGGTGAACTTACAATTAAGACTTTTGAAACTATCCAGCTACGATACTTTCATCTTCTTGAAAAGCACACTGCATTGTTGGAGTTTTTGACAAATTATGGCAGTCCTTAATAAGCTGGTATTTATGTACTTAACATTTCTCAGAAAGTTGGTTTTTTTTTACAGGGAGTATATATGGGGCCAAAACATCCCAAGATTTTGTATCCATTGTTGTGAACATTGATATTTTCAGGACTACCATCTTTTTCTTTACTCTTTCACAGCTCTTGTTTTTCAGTGACTTCAGTATAGTGATTTTCAGTTCAAAATATTTTTAAAAATATAACAAGGGTAGGTTGGTGGATCAGAGGGGCCAGAGGTAATGATGCTATTTAACTTGCAGTAATAGAAAAATTAAGTCAATGTGTAGTTAGTGAGAATAAATCCAGCCTTGTTGTTTGTGGAAGTGTTGGGGATAGCTCATCACAATCTGAAGGAGCAAGCCCTGATTATGTACTCCTTTTTTTTAATACCTGCCACCGTTGTTCCATCTCCAGTGTGACAATATCTCCAATTTTGTACATGGTCTGCCTTCTGTGTCACTGCATGTTGCCCTGTTTCATCCCTAACACCAACCTCTGCATGCTTTTTGTCCAAGCTATTACTGACCTTTAACTTTGTGCTGATACAAATCATAGCAGTGACCAGAGTCAAGGGATATTTATGTAAGATATATTCAGCCTCCTGTGTCTAATAAAAATACTGCATTATTTCAGAAAAAAAATAAATTAAATAGGCCTTCTGTATAGAATGTTGTCTGGTTTATTCTCCAGATAGCTTGCTAATAACAGTCACTCAGGAGATCTGGTTTTCTTCTTTACATTTAAATGTTTGCTTTCTGTGAGCCACAGATTTTCCTGAAGTGCTATCAATAAATGTACAAGCATACAGAAAAGTTTGCTGTGGACTGTGATCAACACTGGCATAACTTCTGGCTGTAAAGAGCTCCGGGCAGTGGCATGTTAGCTCTAAAGGAAAAAATACTACCATGCCAGTGCTCAACAACTGAGTTGTTAACTGGCCTTCAGAACTAAGGAAGCTGTTTTCCATTACATTTTTTTCCCTGACTGACTTTTTATGCTGATTGACTGAATGATAGCTATGCTGCAGTGTTCACGTAGTGCCTATTACACATCAGAGATTCTCTAGAATTCTATATGGGCATAATAACCAGAGTTTCCCAGGAGTGGAGAATTTATAGCATTTCTCCTGCATGCATTCCATTGTATCTATCTCATGGCAAAAGCTCACACTTTTTACCTAGAGAATGTAGTATTGGTAGCTTTATCTTCTGGTATCTTGGCTTTTTAGATTACTAAAACACCTTTGACATTTCTACTTTAGTGCCGAATTTAACTAAAATTGACCAATGGATTCAGAAATTACTAGAGAAGAACAGGCAGACAGATGATGGCTCCATAAATCTTGTTATCAGTCTAAAAAAGGGATTCTTTTCCCTAGCTGTCACAGAAGATAAAGCCATCAGGTCAAGGAAGGACAGGCTAACAAGGACAGAGTATGACCAGGTCATCAGTTCTTTCCAGCCTTAGACAGTCTGACTACTGGTGGGCATGAGTGACATGTTCCCAGTTCCCACAATATCTAGGCATTATCCAGGAACTGTGACAAGGAGGAGTTTTAATGAGGGATTTGCTGATATCTAACAAAGGAATTTTATGAATGCATATAGGAAGTTTCTTCCATATATGAAGGGCAGCTTGAGAGAAAGTACAGCAGGGAAAATTTGAAAGTTTAGACTTGGTGCGGTTGTTTCTCCTATTAGTGTAGTTGAGCAATGACAACTGAACATCTCAGTTTGTAAGGTACCCTAGCACTGATTAGATAGCTTTAGCTAATCAGTCTACTGATTGTAGTGGAGCATCAACTTCTTTTTACAAGGGCAATTTTGGCAGCTGTCAAATCTCCAGGAGTTACTCTCTTTCCCACATGGCACTGGACTCACATTTCCGTATCTCACAGAACACCAAATACTATCTTCCTATTTCCCCACATGCCTACACATCTCAGAAACCTTTCCCCCCTTGCCAACTCAGCTGTAGGTGTGTGTTTCCTTTTCCAAATGCCAACCTTTTTCTCTTAGAAGGCAAGCTACAAATGACAAGCAGCAGCACAGGATTTTCCTTCTGTGTTTGCCCAAAAATACTATCACCACTTCCCCTACCCAGATGATGTCCGGCTGCAGATGCTTTCCCACCATTTAAAACTGAGATATTTAAATCAAGGGGAGAACCTTGCATAACTCAAGGCAACTCTCAAGGTACCACATCCTGGGAATTGCTACATTAGGATATATCACAGTCTTTCATTTTGTAGTTCCCAGTAATGATTTTTCAGCACTGAATGTGCCACTTCCACACAACATAATTCAACTCAGCCAGAGGTTACTGGCCTCTGATATTTTAATCACTGATATTAAAATTGGGCCTGAAGAGAGCCAATTATTAGTAGAGCTGAGAAAGCAAAAAATAACAACAAATTTGTTTCCCAAAATTACTTCCTCTTTTGCCTTCAGAACAGCCATGAGCATATGTGCAACTTTCTCGGATTTATTTTTAGTGGAATTCCTCAAATAAGTGTTTTTTAAACTACTTTAGAATATTTTAGTATGTGACTGTATTGTGAACCTTTAAAATTCAATGCTTAGTTTTTATCCCTGAAGTGAAAATGCCTGCTGCCATACTAGCTGAGCGCTGAGGTGTTTCCAGCCAAATGTTGGTGTTAAAAAATGGAGATAATTCTTTTGCAAATTTCTGCACAAGCACAAAGCCATCTTGGAATCCTTACTAATGGCTTTAATTATGGGAACCAAGCTTTAACTTTACCAATTCACACATATGACTGGAATATGCATGCTATGAATATTTATTATAGTAGAATTCAAGTTGTCATTGAGTGTGAAACAAAATCAAGGACCTGATAAATACAGTTAAAATGCAGACAAGTATGTTCCACTTCAACGCAAAGAACAGGATATTTTGTGCTGCTTCTAGCACTCTTCTGAATTGAAGTGGGGGGAGGGGAAAAAGCAATGTGTACATTTCCAGATGCTGTTTAGATGGTCAAATGCTTTAAATATTTGCAAGATGATTTTTTTTCTTGGTGACAACAAACGAATGCTATCTGTAGAAGATCTGTATTCTCTAGTTTACAGTTCTAGTTTACCTTTCTTCTGTGTTCCCAGCCCTGGTACTTCACACTTTCTGAGTGGTTCCTGACTTCTTAGAGCTACCCAAAATACTCCATCTAAGCCATAAATTCTGAAAAAAAACCAAAAAAGTGTAATGTAATGTTTGTGCTGGATCCAGCAGTGGCTTTAATCACTAGCAACAGTGATTAAAGTAAAAATCCAAATGTTCAAAATCTCTTCATGAACTTCTGGGTGAGATCAGGATGGTAAACAAGTCTCTGGTTGAGTATGCAAAACCTGGTATTAGACCTGAGAGAGTTGATTCACTGGTTGCACCCACTGCTATGCAAGTTTGCTGACTCATGTATATTTTCATAGCCTATCTGCCCAAGAAGAGGGAACTGGAACTGTACAAGTGTATTCATGGCACTCTGGAGGAGAGCTGACAATGGGCACCGTCTGCTCAGTAGAAAAAGCAGGGGGACAGAGAAAATGCTCCACGAAAGACTGTGATGCATTTCCATTCTGGGGTTTAAAGATCTGTGAAGGTTTGGTGTTAGAGGCAGTAAGGATCTTCTAACCAACCGCCCTTGGTTAAGGTTCTTTTTCTCTTTGTCTCGGTAGCTGAGACACAGGGAGGTGTTTTGGATCAAGTTCTTTCCTCTCCCAAATTCTTTTCATACTCCTTACTGCTTCTTTGACTCTGTTTATCTTAATTTCTTTGACTCTTCTCTCTGTTCCTTGCTGAAAAATGGAGGGGGGGAAGGCAGTGGCAGTGTGGGTGCATGGGACGTGTATTTCTTAATTTCTTCTCCTTTATCCCCCATTACCTCAGCATCTTCAGATGATGCAAATGTGTGTCATAACTGGTGGCCTCTCCATTTACAACAGGAGACAGAAAAACAGTCCTCCTTCCAGTAGCTCCTTTGGAAAAAGGATGAAGAGCTTAGAACTTAACTTCTTTTTTCTCCAAGGAAGAGATTATTCCTGTCACACAAAGTCCTCCTTCCATAAATGGTCATTTCTCCAACCAAGGTATCAGAGGACCTTTTTCATCTGCCAAGAATGGAGAGAGGAACCACATCCCCTGCTCAGGCAGTACAGGAAAGAGGAAAATAATCAGTTCACTAGAATGACTGTTCCATTCCAAATGGACAGATGAGCACCTTGTCATCTGGTTAGAGGAAAATGAAACCGTGAGAGCATTATCCAAATGTCATTAATTTCTGTGGGGTTTGGAAGTGGTTGTCAGAAGATAGACTTTCACTATGGCCCAAGCATTCCCCACACAAAGCATCTGCAGATTGTCATGAACGAGAAAAGCAGTTTCAAGAAAGACCTTTTTTTTTGGAGAACAGCTTTACCTTTGTTACCCTTTTCAGCACTGCCGAAAAAAAGAAAAAAACAATTGAAAAAAAGAAGCTGAGTGTAGAGAGGGATTTATGCACTATAGCTTCTTGATCTGTCAATTCAATTTTTTAGCTATACTAATTTTCCTGTTGATACTATTTAACTTCTGCTTTACATTCTTTTCAAAGGACCCAGCTCCCATGGAACTGCTGCCTCTGGTTATCATTTACATTATTGGGCAAACTTACCAAGAGGATGGTGCAACAAATGCTCCCACAGTGTTGCAGTTGTATGTCCCTCAGGGGCTGGTGGAGGGTGAAATGCATTCCCTTGCAGTACATGCTTTCTTATGAGTTTTCAGAGATTTTTTATAAAGCTATTTTCTTTTCACCCCTTTCATCTATTTGTCGTGTATGCCCACATGACCTCCTGAAAATATAAACACACTCCTTTTATTTGCAGAGCCTATTATCAGCCTTGTCTTTAGCTTCATGATAAAGGTCAAGTAGATTAGTTAGGGAGGCTCTTGCCTTTCTAAATCCACATTGGTTATCTCCTTTTAGATAATTGCTATCCATGTATTTCTCTAATGTGCCCCAGGGTATAGTTTCCATTCCTTGAATATTGCAAGGTTAAACTCATCTACATTTGACACATTTTGCTGGGTTTCAGCTCTGCTAACTGATTTAATATCAGTGCTTTTGTGATTAGTCATCATGGACAGTGGAAATAGAGCAAGTGCTCCAGAAGAATATTATTCTCCAATGCAAATCCTCCAAAAAACATTCATGCTACACCAACTAATGTTTCTGGCTTTTTATTTAACAGTTTTTCAGCTATCCATGCCCTAATCTCTTTCTTCAATATTGTATTGCCTATGCAAATTCATGCTGTTTACGGAAAACCTGTGGGAATAAAGCAGCATAACAATAAGAAAGCGAGAACTAATATTGACCTCCCTGTAACCTCTAGTCAGATTTTAAAATGCCACTGAAACATCAAGGCTTTCCAGGTTCTTAATTTAAAAAATAATATTCTGATATTAAAAAGCTCACATTTCACACTTGTCAGAAAAAAAAAAATTGGAGCAGATTTCTTTTATTTTGTATTCTTCCCTAATGATAATAATTGCAAGAGAAACTAGAGGGCTTAAACGTATATAAACACGCAAAATGTCACTCAAAATTACTTACTTCCAGTGAATGTTCCTTATTTATGAATTATCAAGTTGGATAACTGTGCTTTAATAGGTGCTTTATCCATAGTTAAGCATATGCCCTTTACTGGTCTTCATCACAACAGGATGTTTAAAATGCTATTATTCTATAATATATATAATTCTGTAATACAGAATAAGTACTATAGAGAAAATACAGTGTTCCTTTCAAGATCTTTCCTCTAAAATTTGCCAATGAAAATATGTGGTTCTGCATCATTTAGACTTTCAGTATAATATTAATTCTTGATGTGATAACAAAGTGAGAATATTTTGATATTTCAGTTTTGACAGTGCTGTATCTTTAGAGGCTAAGTGTTTCCTTGTGTGATGTACCTTTTCAGCAAAGCAGCAGTGAGGATTTATCACAGTGAGTACCACTAGTTCTTCCAATAATTAGTATCACGATTTAATTCCTCCCTTAAAATATGGAAAACATAATAGTAGTAATAATAATAATAATACGGTCCACATTGCTATGCCTGATGCAGATTTACCAAAGATAAAATTTCCTCATCCCCAGAGGGATATTTACATTTGTAACTAATGTTCATTTGTAGCTAATGCATGTGTCCTGTTGTCAAACATATTATTATGGTAAGGAGCACAAAGCTTTGAACGTATCTTTTACTTCCATCGCTTTTCAATGAGCATGGATAGACAAAAATTTTTCTCCCTATCATAAACTTACTATTCTTGCTAATTCCTCAATGCTATGTACTGAATATAATAGAATTAAATAATTCAAGCATACTTTGATACTTAGGAAGCTCTCCTGTGCTGGAGATCAGCATAAACAAAAGCCATTGAGGCCAAAATGAAGACATGCTAGTTTGCCTGTTTCCCCATAATGCTAAACAGAAACTCTTTTATAAACTAAGCTGGTTTTCAGTTTTGAGAAGATTAAAGCATTACAGAGACTTTGTCAATATAATGTCAATTTTTCTGCTGTTCAGCTGCCACTGTATGTATGTGACGTGTGGTTTAAAATGTAGCCTAGACTGCACTGTATCCAGCTTAACATTTTTCATTAACTATACACCCATTTAATGAAATCCTTCAAAATATTGGAATGCTTTTATTCATAAAGGTTTCTCTATGTACATAATATTCTTTGCTATTCCTGAATGATTACAACATCTCTGTAAAAGGAAATGTGGTAAATATTGCAAAATACAAAATATTTTTCAAATGCTAAAGCTCTGACCTTATAAAACAAAGAAGCAACCTTGAGTCAGACAGCCAAGAGCTTTTTAGCAGTTTATGTAGCAGAACCCAATGAAAGGGGCAAATTTTTGCATTACCTTGCTACTGATGTGAATGCTAGTCTTCAAAAGAATCTGAATATTCTTTTTTTTTTTTCCTTTTTTTTTTTTTTAGTTGGTTTTCTTTTTTTTTAGTTTTGCTAGAAAGGTAAAGGAAGAATACTCAATGCATCCATTATTTCTTTCTACAATTTGCTGGAAAGGGTAGAAGGTATTAAAAAATGAAGACACACAAATCTCATGCTATTCAACTGACTGATAATTAAGGTGCCATTAAATTTTTCATGGTGTAGATTGTGTCTGTTTTCCAAAGAAATTGGAAACTAGGGCCCTTTGAGAATTGTGCTTTTAGTGTCTAGACGTTTACTTCTACAGCATTTAGTAAATGTGATGATTGATGAAGTTTGCACATCCAGCATACTTTTAGAAGTTTGCTGTATAGATGGCTTCTCCCTTTGGAAGTGGGCTGTTCCTATGTAAATGCACTGTACTGAAGCTTTCCATGTTTGTCAAATATTACTAAATGGCAGGCAAAATCAATCCATCTGTATCCTCATTTCAATTTGGAGAATCGAATGTGGCACAAATTTTACTACAGTTAGGAGTCTGAGCCAACATGACAGAAAACTGAGATCATAAGGTGATCTTGAGTTATTAATGCTGGGCAGAGTGAGCTCAATGTTCTGCATTTCCTTCTCAAGGAGTCCTTAACAGTGCACTGCCTAAACTGGGAACTTGGGAAGATTAGGCTTCTTGTCCGGGTTAGATGCCTGTGAACTGACAGTGTGAATACACTCTTGGGATAAATCCTACACTTACTGGTCATGTAAGAGTTTTCTGAAGTCATGTTCAAGTGTAGTAACTGAACTGGTTATTTGTTAACTCTTTAGAACCAACTGTGGGAAGCTCTGGAAAGAATTTAGGCACATGCATAAAGCCCACACAAGTCAACTAAGTGGATTCTTAAGCACTTACTTTAAATGCTTGCCCAACTAAGAGATGGAATTTGTGCTCGACTGCTTAGAAGGTGCAGTGCAGTGTACCCCACAAAGTGACCTCAGAGCACAGGCTGAAAGATGGATGGGCAGAATGCAATGTTTCCTAAAATAATCCAGTAACAATGTAGACTAGAGAATTCTTAGGGTAAGAAAAGGTACAAATTCTGCTTTCTTCAGGTACAGCAGAACATGTTATTTCTCAAGAGGGATTTAAATGAGGCAATGGTGATATTTTGACAATTTGGCATGATGTGAAACATAAGGATATACAGAGAAAAATGCCCAGAAATTAAATTGGAAAAAGAAAGTTTTCTCAAATCTGATATCATTAATAGATCAGATAGGATCTGATAGGACAAGTTCAAATAGAATGCAAAGCCTGAATTCTGTGTGCTTTCAGTGCAAATTCCCCACATGAAGTATCTTTGACTTTTCTCCAGAAATTACAAACGCAATTATTCCCATAGTTTTTCCTTTATTTCATAATTCAACATGTATCCAAGTAGTTGAATACTTGCCAAAATGTTTAATGTCTCAAATAAAAAACAATAAAACTGTTTTCTGGTAAATTCTGGGAATAAGTAGAGATTCTAGATTTCCAAATTCTACTTTCCTTAGAAATGATGACTGATGCAGAAGTGTAAAGGAATGGAGAAATCTGTAATTACTAAGAATCCATGAATCCTAAATAGTTGCTCATCAGGGATTAAATTCCAACTCCATATATAATACAATTTAATCATGCATTTTAAGTCTTATATGTTTATGTGAGCAAAAGAGGTAATAGAAGGCTTGCGAGCTTAGTGCAGTATTTGTTCTGCTCTGTGTTTCCTGACATAGAAACGAATTTTATTGAGTACCACTAAAAGCTCTTCTTTTAAAGAGAGCAAGAGAGAGAAACAATCTTTTTCTTCAGAGAGTACAATCCATCTTCCTCTTAAAAGCAGTTTAACTGAGAAAATGTAGTACTGTGGCCACTACTTCTTGCACTTGCTTTGTACATGTAACCACTTTGTTTTGCTGTGAGAAAGGGAAGAGTGACAAATACAATTGAGGTGGCAGTGTCTGCGAATTTAGATTTTGATTTGCTAACAACCTCCTTAATGTTCGGATTTCAGCTATCTTGACAGGTATATTCATAGGGAATGAAATTCACATGCAGACAGATAGCCCCAGGCTTATGCACCATAGAAATCCTGTCTAAGCCTTCAAAATGTGCTTTAAGTGGGCCTAATTGATGTACAAGACCTGTACTGGCCCTTATACACATGGGAGAATTGCTCCCAGTTTTTAGGCTTGAAATAATTAACTATTGCACTTTCCTTTAAAAATCTTTTATTCTTTTTGATCTGCTTCTTTTCTTTTCCTAGTAAACTGCTTTCATGCTGCCTTCTGTTTAAACACCAGCAGAGTGGAATATTTGAGATCACAAGATATATATTAGATATAAACTCAAATTAAATGTACGTTGGAAAGGTCAGTGTTCAATAAAAATTCAAATCAGATATTCGGATCTGATGAGGTGCTGTGTGATCTGTGCAGTATGCGCATGAGGATTGTGCAGAAAATCCACTAAACACGATTATGGGAAAGTACACATTTTTTAAAGGACAGAATTCATCACATCCCTTAAAAATTCTTGAGGCATAGGTGGAGATTAGAATTACTATAGCAACTGATTATATGTTTGTTGGTAGTTTAGTATTTGCTAGCACATTAAACACAATATGCCATTTCTGACTAATACTTCAATAATTTATAGTTATTGTACCATCAATTTTGGATCAAAATGTAGCACAACCAGTTTATTAACCTAATAATGCAAAATATATTCTTGTATCTAGTTTGCCCCTTGCCCCTTTTTGTCCAGTATCTTAAAAGATAAATATTTTTTTTCTCCACATTAGCCAAATTTCTAGCTACACCCTGTTTGTTTTGAGCAATTCATGTAAAAAATATCAAATTTTATTCTGAAGAGAGGTCAATTACATGATGATCATCATAGAATTTTATCTTTACGTATGTTTTGGACCAGTGCTCTGAAGAAAGAAGGGCTTTGGTCTTTTAAGTGTACCGTTGTTTAGCCAATGCTTCTGCCTCAAGGGTAAATAACCCAAATAGATGTTAAAGTGGTTTAATTAATCTTTTCAAATACCTGTGTTTTTCTCAATTTAATGCAGTCTGGCTGAGTTTGCCTTGGAAATGAATCAAGCTAAATATGAAATAATTCTGTGTTAGTTTTCAATGACAGAATGTACAACATGGCTGAAGTGATTATTTTAAATTCACACTATTAACGAATTCAAATTAACCTTGAAAGTCTATAGGTAGACAAGCTATCTAATTCTAGTCTTTTGCAGAAGAATTATGTCTATCCAACAATTGCAGTTATTTCCAAACTCCTCCTGAAAATCAGTGGGCTCGCTCCCATATTACAAAGCTGAAAATATGAAATTGTAAACTGAGAACTGTTTCATATTGCAGTCATAATTTCAAATCAAGTCAACTGAGGGATTACTGGAGTAGTCTAATGTACACTGGAAAATACAGATCTGAGGTTTGACCAAACACTTTTTTTATGTATAAATTTCCTTTAATCTATTTTGAGTTTTTGAATCTCTATCTGTAAGGTAGAGAGAAAAAGAAAAGATGACTGTATGTGCTCTGGAGTGGAGACAAAACAAGACATTCCTGTACTCTCTAACCCAGTAATCTCTTCATTTATTGCTTCTCTGTTGAGGGGAAGATAGCCTTGTTCAATGGCTGTTTTCTGATATAGGTATTTCTCCACCTGAAACTGGCTTAAACTCTTACATCTTGTGTGTTGTAAGCTATTGTATGACATACTGTATTAAATGACTTGATCTGTATTCTATCATGTAGGAATCCAAAAAATTGTGGAATGGGTATATTTCATCTGTCTGGGCTCGTCTTTTAGGCAATCTACATATCTGCATGCATTCATTTTAAATCTACTTATGTCACTGTGGAAATACTTTTACTACAGAGTACTTTTACTACATGCTGTCAGTGTATATCCATGCACAGCAAAATTTCCCTCTTGTCTCACCGCTATTCATAAACAAATATCACAGAGAAGTTAATACTCTGCAGTTTTAAACAAACTGCTGTATCCTGCCTCAAAACAGCAGTGAAAAAGGTACGTATTTTGCAAAGCTTACTTGCATAGTTAGCATTATTTGTACTTTAGAGTAACATATAAAAATGATCATTTGCATAGGTAAACTATCCCGGCCTTCTGCGGTGTTGTAGGTAAATAAGTCTGTGTTCAGAAGTTGGCTTCATTCTTACATCTATTCTGGAAATGCACTGTTAAAAAGACAATCTAGAAAGATTGCATCTAGAAATGCATAACTTTGGCTTTCCTTTTCATGTAATTATTATCTTTTAGCTTAAAATGAAATTTATACCAAAAAAATTGCAACCATAATCCAAGTATCTTCTGAGGGGAAGGGATGTTAGATCTCAAAACCAAACACCAAAGCAGAGGTCATTCAGCTTTAGGATGCCTAGGAGAGGTAAAATGCGCACAGGGCAAAGCTGCTCAAAGCAGGAGCTCAACCATTGACCGCCCTGTTTCCTGCCCATGGCGGATCTGGCCGAGAGCAGATCTGTTGATTCAAGGCTAAGAATGGCAGTTGGTGGCACCAACCAAGTAAGGGCTAGAACTGAGTGATATATCTTTTTATGTGGAAGTACAACTCTCATCAGCTGCTCCTGATAAGGGACAATGTAAACTAAATACTGTGATAAAGCATATCATAGTTTTTCTCAAAAAGTCTGCCAAAAACCAGTAAGAAATTAGCAGAGCCCTTTCTAAGAACTGGTCTTTCCTAAAAATGGGAGGAAGTGGACCAAGAACATTACTTGATGTACCAGCATGAGCAGAGAAAAAAAGAAAATACAGACACGAGTGAGAGAATGAAGTCCTTTTTATTACAAAAGCTTGCAGTGCCATAATGTGCATTTGCAATGCAAGGTGATTCCAGGAAAGATCTCCATTTTTCTGGGAGAGAAGCTGTCATGTAGCAGAGGCCCTTTTCTGCACTCTATTAAGCTACATCTGGTCCAGCAGGAAATACAAACTGGAAGAGATACAAGAATCCTCAGAATGGATGCTGTGAAAGCAAAGAGATATCTAAGCCATATTTCAGAGAAATCAGAAATTGACAATCAAACTGTGCTACTTTGCAAAATCAGAAGGAGCCATGACATTTTATTTTTGCTTGAGGCAAGTAAATGGTATTTTAGATTTTGATGCCTGCCTCGTTCTATGGGTTCACATTTAATAGCAAAGACTCAGTATGTGGTTTTCCTGTGCCTCACAAAAGGATATTGACAGATTTCTTCTCATGGCTGGCTCCTGTACCAATTTAGAAAGATGCCCTTTAGGCTGCAGAGATTAATGGACATATCATAGATCAATGGGTAGTTTCCTGAGCCTTTATGAACAGTACACCACTGCATGTCTTTACATGTAATTTTCAGAGTGCAAAGAGAGTTTACCTTGAAACAGCTGTTAGTAGTCTAGCAGTTGCTTCAAAGATGTATATCTTGAGTGTTGCACATCCAAATGAGCAATCAGCCTCCCCAGGACCTACTGCTTTAGTTATATGTAGATAGAGAGGACTCTGGAGTGAAAAAAACCATTAAAAATATGAATAAAAATATCATAAGAGTTGGGTAGAGGGGAAGAAAAGCAACTTGCTAGGATAGAGAATACTGAAAAAAGAAAATTTAAGGGTAAGGATAGAGAAACCATGAAAGAAAGATGCAAAAACTAGAAGAAGAAAACAATAAAAAAAAAACCAGGAGTCAAGTATCTCTGGAGAGGTAGGAAAGGGAATTTCTTCTTACTGTTTGAAATACTGAGTTGTGAGATAGACTGGAGTTCTGCCTCAGACACAACTGGTACCTGTAAAGGGAAACCAATAATAAATACTACGCCAGAGTGCTTTAGCCAACAAAGAGGTATAACCTGGTACACAGGATGAAATCGTATTGCAGGACCCGTGGATTGATTACCCTGACAGCTCTGCTGCACTTGCACAACAGCTTGCTGGCTTCCCCATGTGCTGGCTATTATTTGAGCTAGAACTGTGTACCTTGTGTCATTGCACAGAAATCCTCTACTGGGAACTGTGGGCCAAGAATTACAGAGTCTTTCTTTAGCTCAGTGGGACCCAACTAACATTTGATATAAAAACCAGTACTTGATATAGTCCACATATGTTTCTTTTGCTCATTTCCCCTCCTCCATCTCCACTCATCCATAAATCAGTGTGGTAAACGCCTCCACACAATCGGTTGAGAGAGAATGTGGTTGCTCACTGTTTCATAATTTTAGACTGTTACAAGCCATTTACTCATGCACTTTAGGCATGATAGTGCAGTTGTAGCTCTTATTTTGTGCTTCTACAGCCCGCAGTGAATGGGATGCAAGGTAAACTTTTACTGGATTGTTTCAGAGGTTTCTTGTCAGAAGTGTGCTGCACCATGGGATATCTGACCATGGCCTCGGGAAAGGAGGTTGGATGTGAAATACGTGTGCCTCCACTGGTACCTGAGCAAGTATCATTGTAAGGGCTTGACTAATCAGGTCTATGTCAAGTAACTCCACAGGATTTCCTGTGCAGCTTCCATTGGGGTTTTTGTATGGTTGGTTGGATGGGGTTTTTTTTTCTTTTTCTTTTTTTTTTTCACCTGGTGGGCTCAAATTCATATTCAGTGTCATGTCCAACCACTTCACTTGTGGCCTGACCTTCAGAGGTGGCCACCCTTCCCTGGCTCTTCTCATAAGGGCTGAAGTTCTCATGATTGAAGAAAACATCCTTCCAAAAGACCCATCATGTATTTTTATGTAGTAACCACTAAGTGAAAGAAAAAAAAGCTAATTATTTGGGAACTGGGTTCCTGTGTATTGTACCCTATATTTTAGGTCTTGGAACTCTTTGTATCTGTTTTTATACAGGAGATTTATTCAGTAGGTCCCTGAATGCATTGCACTTTAGCTTAAATTAATTGTTCATCCCTTATTTTGCCTATAGAAATATATCATCACCATGTCAAGATATGGACCTCTAATGATCTAATCTAGAAATGCAATCCAAAACCTCATACTGAGGAAATTTGATGCAAAGTGCCTATTGGAGAGTATCTTTCATACCCCTATCTCAAATATCTTTAAACAAGCTCTGAGTGGCTGATCCACATAACTGTAGCTAGGTATAATTTTGAAAAACCTCAGAATCTTTCAGAACAGTAACATATAATTACAAAATGGTGGATTGCCATCTTCTCTTAAAAAATGTTTACCTCCTGCTTGTTCTATGAAGGTACAATGTACCCATTAATCAAGGTGTACAGCAAACCTGGCTTTCCTTGAAAAATGCTTGCTCAGTGAACATGCTACTTTCAATTACAAGCAGAGAATTCAAGCATGCCTTGGTATTTGAAGTATCACACACTGTTTTCTCTGCTGTGAAGAGACGTTGTAGTGTTACCTGAAAAAATTTCTCCTTTATATTCAGCTAGCATTTCAGGCAGCACTTTAGAGCCTGGGAGAGATTATTGCTCATAATTGCTATTCATAAAGTTCATAGCTGGTCTCCTTTTTTCTGTAAAGAAAGCTATTTTCCCCGTCCCCTTTCTTCCAGATTGTTTTATTTCCTAGGAAGCTCTGGAGCAATTTACATGCCTTTTGGGTCATGAGAGAAATTTTCTAGCCAGCTGAGCAACTGGATGGAAGTTACATGTTCTCCAGTTCATCCAGATGGTTTTGTTTAGCTGTCATGTTTTAACTGTGTAGCTTACCAAGGATTTGGTGTTCTTTTCAGAACTACTGCTAGTATTTCGAACTTACAGAATCTTCCTATTGAACTCTCAAAGCTCTTCACAAACACAGTAGAATTTAGCCACCACTGGCTAAATAGATCAGTATTCTCATCTTACAGATGGAAAAGCTGAGACATGAGGATGAGTAAGGGTAGTTGTCTAAATGAGATATCTGACATCAGGCAATGGAGTTCCTGTTCAGACATGATGGTAACAAGTTATGCACAAGAATGTCACTAAATTTTGTGAATACTAATTCAGCTGTTATCATTGCTATTATTTTTGACAGTAAGTATCCCAGAAGAAAGACAAACTGAAGTGGCAGCTGGTCAAGCACAGGTCTGACAAATCTTAAAAGGTGAAAACATGGTGGGAGAAAGTGAAAAAAAAAAAAAAAAATGAGCTGATGAGCCATCCAGATGTTAGCGGGACAGTGAGATTAGTATCACTAGGTTTAACAGCTACTCAACTAAATCAGAAGCCTGTAAATGTTGAGCTGTATCAGATATCTGGTGTTGGAATGACAGTGAAACAACCTCTTGCTGGTTTGAAGACTGTGGGCCAAAGGAGAGATCCCCGGTCTTGCTTTTTAACAACACCATCTTGATATTAACATAAAATCCTATTGGGAAACATAATGTCACTGTGGTTGTAAGTGCAAACAGGAAACAGGGAACTGTTACTCAGGGAACCACAAAGGCACAAGATTACACAAAGAAAAAAGGACCATCTTGTTAATTGGATGCAGAGTAAATTCCTTTCTGCATTCAAATAGCTTCACTATTAACTATGGATATGGTAAATTTCCAAAGCAAAAGTGATGCTCAAGGAACATCCTCACATCAGAGGTGACAGTAAACAATTGAAGAAAAAGACCCATGGTATCTTAAAAGGGGAATCTAGAGGGCTATCACCTCAAAGACTTAGGGCGAATTATGAAGGGAGAAAAAAGTGAAAAGAGTGGAAAGTGTTGTAAAAAAAACAGCGTAGATTTGCTAGAAATGGATTGTGCAAGACTGTATTTTTGATAAGACAGTATAATCTAAATGCAGGAAAATAACACAGAGATAAGCTCCAATGAAGAATGTAATGGAACGCTACAAAGTCACTGTCATTCTTGTAGGTCATTTGCACAAAAATTATAAGATGGATAAGAAACCAGGTAAGAAAGAGGCAGATTTGAGGAGATATCAAAAAAGAGGGATATTCCTGAGTCCTTCTATGGTTCCATCTGTTCTAAACTAGAAGCTTATCTTCTGGAAATAGCAGACAGGGAACATTTTATGATCACATGAGAACTGTAACATGCCAAATGATGCAGTCATGGAGGAAGAAAATATGACCCCGACTTGCTTATTCATGTGCTTTTTGATCAGAAGTCAACTGTACCTCGAGGTACTGGGCTGATAATTCAAGCAGTGTCTGAGTGAGACAGAACACTGTATTTGTTCTGAATGTGTCAGTTGGTTTGGTCTTCTGGGTGTTACAAGAGACATTTGCCTTTTCCATGCTAACTGTGATTTGTAGATCTGTCAAGTCCTTCCACAATAATTTCTTTTGCAGACTTGCCCTGGACTCTTTATCTATTCTTTCATTGCACTGCCTCTAACTGTTCTCATCACCCTTGTCTATACCTTTCTACTGAACTCTTTTGAGTAGACAAGATCAGAATTGCATACAATACCCAAGATGTAGGATTGGGATGTATTTTTACAACACTTCTCTCTTTTCCTAAAAATATCCTAATATTTGTTTTGCTTTTCTGACCATAATGTTCACCGAGCTAATGTTCTTAAACAAATACCCATTCTAAAACCAAGATCCATTCCCAAATTAGGCATGGTACTTCAGAACCCATCAGTGTGTATATAAATGCCTACTAAAACACTGACCTATGTGTGCAAAAAAAAAACCAAAAAAAACCCCAAACCCACAACACAAAACAAAATGAAATAAAAACAAACATAAACCCAAAACAACTCCAGTCTCCAGGATTCAAGAGTGACAGAATTCCAGTTAAAGACCATGCTGTTTTGATTCTTCCCTGACCCACAGCTGTCATGAGAAAAATGACTAAGTCTCTGATTTCATCTGTCCTGCCTGAAACTGGTATTTGTAATCATCTCTCTCAAAAGAGAAAGTCATTGCACTGCACCTGACTGTTTCTTGGTATAATTATCTGGAGATGCAATAGAAAAGGAAACAAGGAAGTTTGATACTATTGCTTAAATCAGGGGTCTAACTTACATGTTATCAGTCTTTTGTATTACAACAGACTTCTGAGGTGATCTCAGATGCTGGTGAGTGGGGAGAAGACGTTTTGCACTGAATATGTCAGTACTGCATCCTTTCTTCTGCAGTTTGTGCAAGCACACATACGCACACAACTTCTCCAAGGTTTGCTAAGACTAGTAGTAATTAAATGTGTGTGGCTTTGATATTGGTATGCTCATAGCAGAGGGAATCAATTAGAAGAAGGTTATATGTGTCTTGCATAGGGATCCAGCAGTGATTTTCATTTTCCTGTCACTCTCTGATTCTGTGGCTGAAGAAGAGAGATCATGAGAACCTGCAGATCTGTGATTTGCTGTAAGAAAACCAGAGTCTAAACTTGCATTTCTCATACCTACAGTTTTGTATTCTCAGAGTATGAGATACAGAAGGTGAGCTATTTTTTATAACATCAACAGCTGGTCATAGGTTTACTGCGGGATGAGAAGGTGATGCCAAGATCTTTGTCACAAATTAGTGTCTCTGGTGTACACTTTCCTTCGTTTGTTTTCTTCTCTTTCCATGCATGTCCTCTTTAATTAGCTTTCCCATTGTTCCTTTGCTGTCTTTCCTACACCTCTTGAGTTTTCTGGCGCTTTTCTAATGTACTCTGTATGGCTTTTAAAATCTTTTTATAAATCCTTTGAACTAAACTGTTGATCTTAATCTCTTACTTTTCTGGAGGACTGAGACAGAATGTCCTTATCGCAGGGACTGCCATCTTTATCTGTAAAAGTTGGTGAATTCATAACAAAAAAACTCTAAGAGCTACAAGATGTTTCGAAGCTCAGCCAGGACAGAGAGACAATATAAAAAAATCTTTTCCTACTTCCATTCCGGATTGAGCACCCTTTCTTTCCTTAACGTCTTGCTATAATAGAAGAGGAGAGAACATTGCAGTGGACAGTTAAAAGAGACAGTTAACATTTTAAGTGGGTGAGTTAGATTAAGAGCCAAGATGAAACTTTTAGTTTATACTTATAAACTTTTTTCATTTTATTGAGGTTATCATTCAAATCTTGGCAGAGCCAACAGCTGGAACAATATCCACTTTAATGTGACATAAATTATCATCATAAGGAATATGGCAGAATGATCAGCAGCCAGAGAGAAATAATTTCTGCAGTGGATAGCTAACATTTGTTGAGAATTCAGTCAATTAAGAAGTCTGATTGCTTATTTGATCACATCAGTTAAATTACTGAAACAAATAGTAACAGAACAGTATGAGATGCAGATGTGATGAAAAATATTTTGAGCCATTATTTCACAGATCTAAATCCTGAACTGTTTCCAGAGGCAGTTATTTCACTGAAATAACAGGACATTCCTTGAGTGACAACAGAACAGAAAAAAAAAAGAAACAGAAAAATAAGTTGGCAAGCTGGCACAAAAATTTCTAAATCAAGGTTACTATCTCTATATTTTGTTTGCAAATTACAACAAGCCTGTTAAGCCTCTAAAACTTCCTTTACTTTCATTTGGATTGTTAGAGCCAGAAATATAGGCAAGACAGCATAGACGCAAGAACCAGACTCTGCATGAACCAACAGCCATCCTAAAGTTACGATGAGATCTAGGTTTAACTTTTGGCTTTCCCAGAGATTTAACCTTGTAACACTGGACAAACCATTTCATTTGCCTTGGCCTCCATATCCTACCTGTGCAGAATAAAGGCTGTCATGCCATAACACTTTACTGCTTAGTATGATGAGGCTCATACATGAGTTGTGGTCGTTGGTGAAAATCTCAATAGTGGGTATAACCAAGAGTTTTGCCAATACAAAACAACTCAGAGAGAGAGCACATGTAAATTAGACTGCAAAAATGTACAGTCAGGGTATATTTATAAGATTGTGGAGACTTCCAAATGAATTCTGATCAGAGGTGTTAGGTCTGCATATCTCCACTAGTATCACCCCAGCTGGCTCAGAAAATGATGCCAACTTTCTGCTTTATTTGGTTAAACCAGAAGTCTCTTGAGGGTAATTAATAGGTTTGCATAGTAATCGCAGAAAGTAACTTCTCCTGCTTTAGTTTGTAAGAGACTTTTCAGCATAAAACTTCTACTAATAACATTTCCTCATTGCTGGCAAAGCTTTTTTATAATGCTTTAGGGATGTGCACTAGCGGATAGCTCCAGGAAAACCTCCCTGCTAGTGCTGAGGAGCTGATCTCAAAATCCAAGTGAAAGAAGTCAAATCTGGGAAAAAATAAAAAGACTGATGCAAGCATTAAACTGTTCACTGATGCTTGATCATCTCCATGAGACACTGTGATGGGGATATAAAATGGACAATAAACATTTCAGGGCAGCTGGAGTATATCAGGTCTGCAACAGATTAAGTCTTCTACTCCAAAAATGGCATGGCTGCTGCTGAAGGTATAAGGGGTGTTGTGAAGTACTGAGCTGATTTAAACTTACCTGGTCATCTATGATAAATAGGAAGTTGTTAAGAAGAGAGAAGAAAGTGAGTGAGAAAGACAGAGAAAGAGAAGCCAGAAAGAATAACAGGTTAACAGCATTATTATTCCAAGAAAAAAGCACAACAGTAATGTGAAAGCCAGGCCAGTATTTTTTAGGAAGGCTTTCACAGGGACCCCTAAAGATTTTACAGTCACTTAGTCTAGTATCAATGATACATTCCCACTTTCTCCAAAAATAACCCTGTAGCCTTGTTCTTTCCAGGCAAAACTCTTGTACAGGACTTGGGCTCATTAAAAAAAAAAATATTGAGCAAATTATATATAAAACTACTTAAGATTTTTTCTATAAATAGAACATTTCTTCTTAAGCACTACTTCAGCCTCAAATTTCTGGGTTTGGAGTATGAATTGTTAGGTGAAATTCTGTGTAGGATATCAGACAACATCTACAGCACCTTTGGCATTATGATCTGTAAACTGTACTAAATGAGTACAGTTAGTTTACCTGTCTTATGTTCCTGGGACATGTGATTCTTTGACTATTCATAAAATAACTGGTTCATCCCTGGAAATGTTGATAGATAGAAAATATTTCATATTTTAGCACAAATAATTATTTGGCCTTAAATTTGTCATAAAAATATTTCTCATAATTCACATATTCAGAACCCACTGATCATCCCAGCCAAGGAGTAGAAGTAATATGTGAATTAGATGACCAGTCTCACATCACTGACTAATTAAAAAGCAAATAACTAGACAACATAAAGCCAATTCCTAGGCTGCAGTTCAGTGAACAGCTTTAATGAATGTACTCAAACACTGAGCAGTTCAGAAATCAAGAATGAGTCGGAGAAAGAAGGAAAGATTGAACTTATTGGGTGCTGTATTTGTGATGTACGTTTCTGTTGTGAGGCTGACGCTGTCCTCTTTGCATTCTGCTCACCACCTTTGCTGAAGACCAGGAGCCTCTTAATCCCTTCTCTGTTGCTGCGGCTGCTAAAACTGCTCTATGTCTTTTATGCTGTCATATTTACTTGCACTAAAAGGTACTGCAAACCAATTTACACTTATGTATAGCACCACTTTTTACATGTCACCATATTAAAGAGCCTTGTAACATTCCCATTTCCAACCCTTATTTCAGGTTTTATAAATCCTGCCTGCTTCTAATTACAACAGTGTAAATGTTAGCCCCACAAACTGGTTTACAAGGAATGGTAGGCATCTATTTATTTTAAAATGTGAGACATCAGAAATGGAAGTGATTTTGCGGAGTCTTATTTTTTTAATACTAGACTTTCATTTATAAGAGAACACAAAAGCTTTGATTTTTTACCCTGAAATCAGAGATAAGTTGAGTGGAGTTAATGGAACTGCAGTATTAAGAAATAGAAGGAAATTTTGTCAAAGGTTGTGTTTTTTACACTGTCCTTTACATAAGAACACAAAGGATTGCTTGGAGAGATTCAGAGATAATACATGGAATGAAGAAAAATATATTTTTCTTTATAAAATATATTATCAGTGACTGCTCTGGAGGTTAATCAAGGCAAACCTTGATGCCGAATCACAAATAGGAGCAATCATTTTCACGGGGTATTAGAAGCAGCTATTGTTTTACAAAGTATGGTCCATTTCTTTGCCTAGAGAAAATTGGTATCCTCTTATTTTGTGAATGAAATGCAGGAACTGCTGATGCCTGGAACAGTGAAACACTGGTGCAAGCTACCTGAATACTGGGAAATAGCTTGTGTTTGCAGTTTTGAATAGTAAGCTAGACAGTGCCTTCCTTGCATCACAGTTCACCTATGAAGTCTCCTAGGCAGCTCCCAGAATGAGGGTTAAGCCAGGGATCGCCTGACAGTGTGTGACCTCTACAAATCCATCAGACCTGATAGTTACCTCTAGAAAAGACAGTGAGAGAGCTGGCCAGCTTGTGCACTATAATCTTTGCAAGGTTGAGAAGAGCAGGGAGTTAACGTGCAAGTTAGAATGTTACAGTCCAGTTGAGCAGGGAGATAGAAAGGTGAAAGATTGGTTGGGTGGTGGGAATGAGAGGACATGGTCGTTGGGTTGTACGCTCTTTGGATGCCAGTAACAGTGGGGTACCACAGGGGTCTGTCCTGGCACTCGTCCTGTGTAACAATGGTATCAGTGACCTGGAGGAGGCCATAGAAGGCACTTCTGTGGTGTTTGCAGATGACACCAAACTGAGGGGACCAATTGATAGGCAGAAGAGCAGGCTGGAGGAACAGGCCAGCATGGATGCTGTTGGGCATAGGCGGGAACAAAGCTGTGCTGTCTTATATAAGCAGAGGATGTGATACAAAATGTACAGATCTTTCTCAGCCTCCTCCAGTTCTCTTGTTTGCAGTGCAGCTTTACTTGTTAGTTGTTGTATTTTGTTTAATCTCTCTTTGCAAGTGATCTACTGGGCATTGACCAGTGCCAAGGGCCAGGAAACATCACTCCAAAAACTATCTTTATTTCAGCTTTCAGTATGTTACTGTTCTTCCCCTTTCTGTCCCTCAGGCTCTGGTAAATCTCATAAAACCCTTTTCAGATTGAAATCCTACTCTTCCCAAGCTGTAACATGTTTTACAGCATGTATTTCTCTACAGTTATCTTAGTCTCTTGTTGACAGTCTTTAGTTACAGTTCCTTGGCTGGTAAATGTCTTCCTTATTCTTAATCTATCCACTTTGTTTTGTTTAGAGCAATGCATGAGGATAATAAGTTGGCTCACAAGTACCTGACACTATTTCTTAGTTCCTTCTGTCTTGCCAGTGTATTATGAATAATACTGAATCCTGGGGATGTCTGGAAGAAGCCAGCAGCATTTTTCCCACTTGCACATCTCCCAGAAGAGCTGCAAGCAGCCTGGATTTCTCTAGTAAACTCAGCGGATGTGATTCCATAAAAAGCGTTCCAATAGTTTAATAAATTTATTCCAGAATATGATAATAAACAGTTGTTTCAAATGTCAATTTTAAGGCTTGCAAAATGTAACTATGTACATGCATAAGATCAGAGCATAAATCATCTCAGTAAAACAGCTTTGTAAATATTTATGAGCACAGGGCTCTTCATTTCACACATTTTACTTCTTCTCTGCCCTCATCTTAAGTTTTCACTTGCCTTAGTTTATGGCTGGTAGTTTGGGCCGAGTACCTAACATTGCTAAATTGCTGCCTGTTTTCTCTGGTATTGCATATACCACAATCCTAGAGCTTTATTGACTGCAGGTGAAGGATCTATAGAAAGAAACATGTCTGCATGGAGGGACATATTTTGAATTCTAATGTATCTGTGTGAAGTTTAGCAGGCACCATGTTGCTGAACTAAAGCACAGCCTGGATTTTCCTACATGAGCTGCCATCCCTCATTTGGCTGCAGGCGAGGCAGGACCCACATTCCTTGTTTGTATTGGTATTAGGATGGGGCTGGTTATTCAGAAGGGTGAGGAAAGGGAGATTAAAAATATGGTTGATAGGATGAAAGGTGTGGAATTAAAGAGATATAAAGGGACTGTGAAGGAACAGTGGCAAAAGAATCAGAGCCATCAGGATACAGCAGGGACAGTCTAATGGGGCCTGCAAAAATGGGTTCTCCTCTCATGCAGATGTCTTTGTCTCCTGGAACCTTCTCCTGTGGCCATGATCCTTCCCCAGGCAACCTGACATTTTGGTGGCCCGGAGGAGAGGAAATGACCTTCTTACTCCTTCCTTTACAGTAGACATGGGTAAGGGTAGAAGGGTGCAATCACAGAGACATTTTCTTTTCAATTTTTACAAAGTTGTGCATGTGTTCATTAGTTCCACTTGTGCCATGTAAGTTCTGGAATTTCTATTACTCTTCACTAATTCACACTAAAATCTCTTAGTTGCATTTTCTCCCTACTTCACTAATAGCAGATAGCACCATGTTGATATAATAACCAGAAACAAAATCTAAAAATAAACCTACTGATAATTTTCTAGTGTTTGTTTGACCAGACCCTTGAAGTTCCTGAGTGGTCAGTTTGGGCTGAGATAAGTGCTATCATTTTTCTTCTTTCTTGTCTGCTGCCTCTCCAGCCTTTTTGAACTGCAACCCAACAAGGGGTCTGAGCAGGAGGTGCTTATGGCAATTCAGGATGGATTATTCTCATTAAGGAATTGGCTTCTGCTGCTTCATGAGAGGCTTTGGCAGATCAAAAGCTGTTGCTGCTGAGATCCTGCCAGGCATGCTTCCCATGTATTTCTCGATGTCTTCACCGAAACTGCATGGGATCAGTGGAATAGGGGGTTTTGGGTGCAAAAACATTTTTCATTATGTTTAAACATCTTAATTTGAGATTTATAAGGACAGCCAGATACGCTGCCATTTAAACAGTATTTAATTGTATTTGCATTTTCATAAGTGTAAAATAATGGAGAAAGATAACTTATTAATTTGCATGCAGACTTATCAGAAGATTCCTGTACATTGTACAAATTTCCATCATTTAATGTTTTAGCATGCATTTAATCATATTCATGCAAATTTAAGTGTCTTCCTGACTGCAGTGATATAATTCATCAGCAGTTACCCTGAACTCTGATAATCATCGGTTTGGTGTAAACACACCAAAAAATATTCTTCATAAAGTATGTTTCAGAAAGCTTATTGATTATTCTTCCTGAAATTGTGACACACTTTGTATATTTTAGGTACTCCTCAAGCACACTGCTGGTGTACTTGAGGAAATAAAACGCTCTTTGATCAAGTAGGATGTTTGTCTTTGGTGAGTCATGCTTAAGGCTTTTATTCTTTCATTTGCATAGTCTGTAGTCAGTGGTGTTCCCCAGGGATCAGTAATGGGTCCAGTCTTATTCAGCTTGTTTATCAGCAACCTGGAAGAAGGATGGAATGCACCCTCAGCCAGTTTGCTGATGATATGAAACTCGGGGTAGTCGCTGAAGCACCTGAAAGCTGTGCTGCCATTCAGCTAGACCTTGATAGGCTGGAGAGTTGGGCGGAGAGAAACCTGATGAGGTTCAACAAGGGCAAGTGCAGGGTCCTGCAGCTGGTGGGGGAGTAACCTCAAGTACCAATACAGGCTGGGGGCTGATCTAGCGGAGAGCAGCTCTATGGAGAAGGACCTTGGAGTCCTGGTGGATGACAAGGTGACCATGAGCCAGCAGTGTGCCCTTGCAGCCAGGAGGGCCAACCCTGGGGTGCATTGGGAAGAGTGTGACCAGCAGGTTGAGGAAGGTGATCCTGCCCCTCTACTCAGCCCTAGTGAGGCCACATCTGGAGTGCTGTGTCCAGTTCTCCTCGGTACAAGAAAGACAAGGAGCTACTGGAGAGGGTCCAGTGGAGGGCCACAAAGATGATTAGGGGTCTGGAGCATCTCTCTTGTGAGGAGAGACTATGGGAGCTGCTCCTGTTTAGTCTAGAGAAGAGAAGCCTGATCTCATCAATACTTATAAATATCTCAAAGGTAGGTGCCAAGAGAATGGTGCCAGACTCATTTAGGTGGTGCCCAGCAACAGGACAAGGAGCAATGGCCATAAAATAAAACATCAGACATTCCACCTCAACATGATGAAGAACTTTCTTACATTAGGAAGAACTTCCTTACACTGAGGGTGGCAGAGTACTGGAACAGGCTGCCCAGGGAGCTCATGGAGTCTCCTCCTCTTTGGAGACATTCAAAACCCACCTGCAACCATTCCTGTGTAACCTGCTCTAGGTGAGCCTGCCTTGGCAGGGGGCTTGGACTAGATGACCTCCAGAGGTCCCTTCCAACCCTAACAATTCTGTGATAGTTAGTCAAAAAAGATATAAAGTCTTTTGCACGTGACTTAACTTCCAAGTGTGTCACTTCACCTCGTGATTCCTGATGACCAGTTCCAGGCAAGTTACATCCAGGGCTTTCTGCAATCCTCAAGTTGCTGTCCCAAGATGCCATGCTCTCCACATCCTCTGGACACAGGGCTGGGGTGACATCCAAGTGTGGTGGGCCAAAGGCCAGTGGAATTTGAAAATGTGGAGAAGCCACCATGAAAGCATGGACATTTCAAGAGCATCTTGAGAGGAATTAATGATAATATTGCTCTCCATCTCCTTTTTTTTTCTACTGCCTAGAAAAAAAAGAGCATTGTTCTGCTTTATTTGGTTGTTTGTTTTTTTTAACAGAACTTCTGCTTCTCTGAAATTAATTGAGTAAGAATGGGAGTGTATTCTCACACTGGCAGATACCTTGTCTAGATGTACAAGCCAAGTCCGAGACATTTTTTTGAATGTGCAGAACCAGTACTTTCTGCAACAGGGAGCAGCAAACAAAGCCTCAGAAACAGCAATGTCACTGTTACATACCTGCTTTCCCTGCAGTATCACTCCTTCATCTTGGAGGATCCAGGACTGGGTTCCCAGATGAAGCTTCCTCTTAAAATTATGCCTCTCCAAAGACCCGAGATTGTGAGGGACCTCAATTTGCAACACTAAGTACAATAAATGCTATTGTATTATCCAACAGTAGTGAATTAAATAATCCCACTCCCGTCACTTTCTAACAGGATAATGTTAAAGGCATTCCTCTGGGATGGAGACTAATAATTTTCTAATTCCCTTCAGTATTTCATGCTTCTCAGTATTGCAGCTAATTTTCTTTTTGTACCTTATTAACATTCACAGTGACTTTACAGTCCCACTCTAATAGCTCTTAGCAGAGGCAGTGAGTGTGAAGGTGAGAGCTGACAGTGACATATTTTCCTTCTTTTTCTCTATAGACTCTACTATCCTGGTTTCCATCCTCTGAGGGCTGTCCAGCTGCTGCGAGTGGGCAAACTGCAGTACAGTCAAGATATGTTTCCTCAGGCACTGGAGACCTTGAAACAGGTCAGTATTGTGAATTGTTTTTTCTCTGCTCTCCTCCCTTGCTTCCCCCGAAAATGCCATGTGAGCCCTCCTTCTTCTCTGGCTGTACCTCATGCCTTTAGATACTCCTCACCGCTTCTTTCATCAGTGGTGTTTCCCCAGGCTGCAGCCGAATGTGGTGATGGGTCACTGCTACTCAACTTTTCAGGCACTGACATCCTTCAGTATCAGTCACTGCTAATTACCATTTGATAGCTCAAAGGTGCCTGGATGAAAAATTACTATTAGATCTGAAGAAATAAAATTATCTTACTGCCTCATATGTTCCTTCTTCCCATAGCAAAGTGAATCTGGGAGCACCGAAAGTACAAGAACAGGTGCAGAGCTGCAGTTTCTTTCCTCCTTATTCACAATCAGGATCTGTGATTTCAGGTTGAAGAACTTTGTCTTTAGAGCATGTATTTTATTGTGAGCCACACTCAAATCAACAGGCGTGCTTCTTGATCCTTCCTATTCCTTATATCATTCATCACCTTTGATCTGGTTTTGCAGCTGGTGCTTTGTTAGTTACATTTCAGCTTTAAGCCATCCCTCTTGGACCCAAACTGACTTTTATATTAATTTCCATGTACCTCAGGCTCCTTTTTGTCCTGCTGTTAGTATCATCTTAAATATATTGAATAATCCCCTTCTATGTGCAACATGTCCTCAGGATGTAGGCTCTTCCTTGCTTCCCATCTCAAACCCTCAATCACTGCTGGAGTGCTTTTCCCCCTCTGGAAGATGTGCTGCCTCCTGTTTCCCTCAAAGAGGTCTTACGTTTATTCTCTTGCATTATTGATTGTCCTGTGGTCAGTTTGACCTAAAGACAATATGTGCTCCATGTAGTTCACCATCTCAGCTCTCAGCCCACCTCCAGTGCCTGACACAGCTCCTCACTGCCTTTGCCAGGTGCTGCAGAAAGCCACCTGGCCCAGATACTTGCCTGTAACCACTGGGCAGGAGTGGGCCCCAGGGCTGGCTTCAGTGTTGGAAAGAAGTGCAGAATTTGGCTCTATGTTCCCTTTGATTAATGTCTATACTATATGAAGAGCTAGTCTTGTGGCAAAGAGGGCAACTGCTTGGGAAAAAAGGGGATGGTTGTCTGCACGGGTGGTGGGGGAGAGGTGCTTTTTCACTCCCGCCCAGATCCCTTATAAAGTTAATATCAATCATGACTCTCTAGGTAACTTTTTTTCCAACCCCCATCTCTCTTTGGTTTTAATATCTGATTAATGATGCAAGCTGAATAACTGATAATTTTCACATGTTGAAGTAATAAATTAGTATTTAATATGATGCCACTCTTGTTAAATATTGGTATAACTTAAATCTTCACTTGATATGTTTTACTCAAATTGTGGCCAATTCTGATCGTTATAAAGCAGATGGAAGAGTAATCAATTCTATTTTCCATGCATTATTCAGAAGTATGTCATATATCTGTCATATGCCAAGTAATCTGCTTTGCTCTTTTCCCCATAATACTTAGTTTCCAAACATTCTGACTTTCCTTTTTAGGGGTGGAATGAGACCCCAGTCATAGGAGCTTCTGTTTTCATTCATACTGCCACAATATATCAACAGGCATTCTTCTAATTGCATTTCTAATATGATAACTGCATTAAATTAAACTGGAGTAAATTCCCAGAGACATCTGAATGCTGCTTTTCAGTGAAGGTGGACATTGTGATGAGGATTAATATGTTTTTAGGGAAGAATGTTTTTATGTTCATACATTTTTTAGTTAAGAAGTTGCCCATTGCAAGCCAGATTGCTACTGTATGATCCTTTGAATACTGAGCAATGCCTAACAAAGAAATCTTTTTTCAAGCTGTGATCTCCTCTTTCTCTGCAAAGGGAGATTAGGGTCCTGCTTGCCGTTCTGTGCCATGCCTCAGTGCACCTCTGTGGTCTCCAAGCCATTAGTGGTCCACAAGGACACAGTAAGTGCTTTACAACTGAGGTGATGAATCCTGTTGTGGTTTCACCTATTCCTTATTCAACCTCGTGCTTTTCACCCACATGTATGAGGCAAGGAGAGACTGAAATCCCACTCTCTGGGAGCACAGCTGAGAGGAGGAAAAGCTTCTTGTCATCCTGTTTCTCCATGTAACTTGTAAACATAGGACAGAACACTTCTTTGGATGAGCTCTGCAACTGATTCACTTCCTTGCTGTCTACACTGGAAAAAATTAGAGGAAGATATAATTCCCAGTTTGTTGTGGGTAAAGGATGTGATTCCTAATATAACTCAGATAATGCCCTAGAGTTATATGAGAACACAGTTTGGCCCTTTGTGATTAGATGTGTCAACAGAGCATGCCACATGCTCAGAGCAGAAACTCGATTACCTTCTCTGCTTCATTACTCTTCTTAATACACTCTGACACTGAATAGCAGCACCCTGTTGGAACCCTCATCCGACTAATTTCAGTGTGGCATTAAGGAGAAGGATGTGGAAGGTGCAGAGGAATTGAGTCAATGTGAGTGAAATTCGCCTCATATATAAATCCTGTTTAATCAGGCACAGCCTCAGAGCTGCTGGGGATTGACAAGCTCTCTGTAGCAGATGCACAGTCTAAGACTAGTGGATCTTCACACACAGCTCTCCAGCCGAGCCCTTACTGCTGCTCTCTGTGCCACCCAAAAATTAGTCACTGTCATAACCACCTTGCTCTTAGTGCCCTGTGGGTTTAGCTCTCTGCCCTGCATCCCCAAAGAAGGCTTAAATAACGTGGAGGGCATTATGTTGCCCATTAGAAAGAAAACACCCACTAAATGTATATTAGGCCCTGCAGAATCTAATTTGCCAGATTTTGGAAATAGAAGTGTTGCAGAGAGGCAATACTCCATTAGAATAAAACCTGAAGGTAGCCCTTGCTTTATTGTACAACCAACATATTATTTTTAAATATATATGCATACATATATGAAAGATATAATGGTGGGAGGACAAATGGAATTATAGATCAGGAAAACCTTTATCAGGAAAGGACCAGAGTTGGAGCCCAGTCTGGAAAACATAATTTAAAGAGCCTGAAATTACTGTAAAGCTCCAATAACAAAAGTTGCCACAAGCTGTCTTGTGAAGAGAAAATCTTCTTGATGGGGAAGCAGCACTCCTGCAGGAACTCATCTCTGGATGCAGCTGCATCTCTGGAGCTCATGGGAGCCCCTAACAAGTGTACAGATTTGCCCTAAGGTGCACTTATTAGCATAACTATTTGTTTGGTGGTGTTTGTTACCTTCACAGCACTGTAGGCAAACTTGTTGGGTTGCCCATAGCCTGGGTCGAACTAGACTTGGCTAAGAGTGACAGGCAGGATGCAGAGGGGAAGGCTTGGATTCAACAAGATGACTTCATTGCTTAGTGTCTCCTCAAAGCAAGATGATGGGTGCTGCAGCACGATGTCTTGGCTGCTGCTCCATCCTCTGGACTGGTGTGGTGGTGGCTGCCTTGTACCCCCATGCACCTTCCTGAACAGGGCTGTGGTGCCCATCTGCTGTGCGATGGCAGGTGGGATGGGGGCACGCAGGAGGATACACATGTGTGGGACACTGACCATCCAGTTTCCCCTGCAGACCCTGCACTTGGCATGGTCTCAGGAGTACTTTTCTTCCACCAGGAGCTGATGGGCGTGACCGACTTGTCTCATGGATGCCTGCAATAGGCAATATATCATTTCCTTTCTTATGGTGATCCCTGTTGTGGAGGCAAAAAGCTCAGGAACTGAGGTAAAATGCTTCCCAGATTTCACAGCAACATTGAAGAAATACCCTTTCTGTAGGTGTTTGCTTCAAAGGCTGAATTGTTTACAAGCTGTTATTGATAGTAACTGTGATAGTGTTTGCTATTCCTATGCCTTTTTTAACAACTTTTCCCCTTCAGTCAAGTTGGAAAACCTCAATTACTCTCTGTGAAACGCTAGGCTACACTTCCTGCCATTCTGGCATGTGGCCATTTGCTTTCTGATTTCCTTGTGACAGAGCTGTGCCATCCTGCATCTGCTCACGGTCCTCCACAGCCATGGCAGTGGGCATCCCATCCCATCCCATCCCCATGCAAATCAGGCACAAACGCCTGCACTGCATCTCATTTGCATTCATGGAGCAACAGCCATACCTCTAATCTAATGAGTTTTATATTCTTCAGGGAGACAGTATGTGCCTGATGACACTGTCGCCTGTGTTGCTGTCTTGCAATTACTGTAGTTTTTCATAATTAGATTTGCTCTTTTAGCTGAGAGGAAGACCACACAGACCACATGAATCTGTTCAGCCTTGACTCTGCTGGCTAGCTGTGAGGGCGGGGGAGTAAAAAGCCCACATGTTCCTGCTTCTGTCCAGTAAAACAATTCCTTGCGTTGGAGCTGAAATTATCCCCAGTTATGCACTGAACTCTGCAAAAACTACATAGCCTAATACCAGTTGAATTTAGGGATTACACAAATCATTGCTGTTCTAACTTTGATGCAGCTGGTTCTGACTCGTACTGCAGTGTGTGAGACAGTACATTGCATGAGAATGATTTTCTCCAAGGAAACAAAGGAATAAAGACCAAGTGCTTTTTTCTGCCATACTGAGGAAAGAAAAGAAACGGAAAGGAAATGTTGGAGGCAAGAGATAAGTCAGCAAGGGTAGCATTACCTGAAAATTAGGTTTGATATTAAGGATTTTTGCCTTTTAACAGAGGCATATCCCTATGGACATCTCTGGCTGGGCATCACAGTGTCAGGGTCCAAGTCCATCAGTACGAGCCTGACCTCTGTCCTGTAGGGGGACTGAAGATGAAGGTCTGCTGCCCTGTCACGCAGCTGTGTCCAAGTGCACAGCTCTTTGCATACACCATTCACAACAAATCCATCAGGTTTCTGGGACGGGGCATGCAAGCACTGTGCACCAAGTGTGTCAGGATCCATGGCCAATTCCCTTGGCTACTTTGATCGAGGGTTATCCTGCCCCTTCCTAGTTATCCTGGGCGCAGCTACATGTTACTGTACTACGACACAAATGAGATCCCTCCTGAAGCAATTCTGCTCTACACCATTCAGAGTTTCCTATATCATGCAAGTATTCATCTTTCTCCATCCTAGGAAGGACTGACTCTTTTTCTTGCTTTTCAGAGTACTTTTTCAATTATTTATTAAAAAAAAAAAAAAAAAGCTCTTGTACAACTTTTTTCATTTTTTTTTTCAGGAAGTATAATTATAGGTTACTTGAAAACATTTTGCAAAAACAGGACCAGCTTTGAATTTCAGCTAACATAGAAATATGGAAAAAATGAGGATTTCTGGTTTCATTCACATTTCTTAGGCATTTCTAATAGCGATGGAAGTGTTTCATTGTTCTGCTTAACTGAGTACTTTATCATTTAGTAGTACAGCACTCTGGTAGCTCAGTATGTATTTGACTCTTTTTAGAGCTCCTTGCTTGCTATGATTTGTTTTGGCTCCTATTTCGACTTGTTCTTTCAATCTTTTGCTGCCTCCTTCTTCTTTTAAGAATTAGCTAATTTGAAGCAAAAATAAACTGTACTAGAATTTCCATATAGTTGCCAGTCTCTAGAATTTAGAAGTAGGCTTTCATTTCTTTCACCAAAGAATATATTTTTTTATTTTTATCTTTCTAATTTAAATGAAGCCCTTCCTCAACTTTGTTTCCAAAAAGATATTCCTTCTGCAATGCAAAGATGATTTAGCTGAATTTCATCAGCTGACAGGACAAGGAACCCTTTGAAAGAGAGGGTGCATTCAGTTTTTGGCAATTTTTCAGTTTGGGATGACGAAAAATCTGTGATGTCTTTTGTCTTGCCAGTACACTTCTAGCTCCCTTGTTCTATCTTCAGAAGTGCTGAATCAATTTCCATCTGGTATTTCCCTCCTTGCAGAAGGAATTTAATAGAAGGAAGAAGCAGAAATGTCATATGAAAGTGATGATCTCAACATGAACTGGGCAAAGAGCATTTCAGACATATCTGTGGCAGGGAATCAGCAAAACTACAGGCAATATCAGCAAGTGTAAATTGGCCTAGCAATAGAACATGACAAACACACAGAGAACCTAATCTCTGGGAATAGCAGCGAAGATCCATTACCCTACATGCCTATTAATGTACTGATTTGTTTGATGCTATGTATAGTTCCTCCTGACAGAGTTAAAGCACTTTATTCCATTGGTTAAGCATTAATCCATTTCTATTTACAGGACTTTGTGGCTACTATCATGAACATCACTGTCATCTTTTAAATAGTGTATTGAAACCTTGAATGCTGCAGTTGACCAATCTTGAAGTGACCCTCATGCCTCAGTTGAAAAGTATCTTCCTCTGTTATTCCAAACATCCAGCTGTGCAACGTATTTGTGGGTTTTAACAACTAAGAATAATGTGTCAGTGCTTCCTCCTTTGTCAGGGACAAATCATCATACACTTTGGGATGCTTCAACCACAATTTGACTACGCTGTGCATTCCAGCCCCCAGCTACCAGCCACTTGAGGTCCAGTACTCACATGACCACCCTGCTTCAGGGTCCAACCTCTTTGCATGGTCTGCACAATGACTAACGTGTCCCTTTTTTGTTCTTTCCTCAAGGCCTATAATATTATGAAGGTGACCCATGGGACAGATCACAGCCTGATGAAAACCTTGATGGAAATAAAGGAAGAGTGTGAGGCCATGATGAGAATACAGTGAAAATAATCTCTAGTCTGGAAAACAAAATATTCAAGGAGAAAGAAAATCAAATTATTTTTATTTCTTTGTGAAGCTTCTTGATGATGTTAGTGTCTTTTCCCTAAGATCTATTTGCTGTACAAAAAAGTTTAAGATTTATTCGTTTTAATGTATAATTTGAATTGAGTTGATGTTTGGAGGAATTCCTGTAATTTTCAGAGGATTTTTTGCTCCTGTCATCAATCTAATTGACAATACCTCATTATCAATTTACAACACGTAGTTTAATTGATAATAAGTATTGGGAAATGCATACAGTCTTCATCAGTTACAAACTGATCTAATTCCATTGATATCAGCAGTCAATTTTTATATCAGTTTATGCCAGCAATTAAGAATCTCATGTCAGATGCGTTATAATTGCAGAGAATATACTTTTTCTCTTTGCCTTGACCTTAAATATGGTTTCCAAAAGCCTGATTCAGTGCACTTTGACATCAAATAAGTTTTCCAATGTTCTAAATGAGATTTTCGTCCCTCCCAATGTATCTTCAGGGCTCTGTCCCTCTTCTTCTTGCATTTCATATGTTATAATATTTAATATTAAAATGGATTGAATAAAAAATTTTATCAAAAGTGTATCTGTGGAAATTGCTTACTCTGCTTTCTCCCTGTTATACCTCCTTCAAGGGTTTTTTACTTCATACCACTTTTAAAAACAGAAACTGGGGCCTGTGAGCTCAGTGGTATGGTTTCTAGACCTTTCTGAGTCTGTGGGGTTTGAACGTCACTTCCCCAAATAGTGAAGCCCAGATACTTACAGATGAAAGCTGTCATCCACAGGGAAGAGAAGGATGTCTTGGAAAGCACAGGCACCCCTCCATGCTATCAGCAAGAGACTTTTTCTTGCCACAGCTGTTGACTTCCATTTTTAACACAGAAACAAATATTAACAGAAGCCAAATATTTATGAGGAACATTGAAACCTAAATAATTTAAGGACTTGGAAAGTGTTGCTTCAGGTATGTTGCTCCTCTCTAACAATTTATTGCTGCTACTCCAGCCATGACTGTTACTTCATTAATTCATCGTTGTTGTGAAGTCAGGCTTTTTTCACACCAGTAACTTGACACCATTAATTATTACATGATGAGAACACATTTAAAAAGAAAATGAACACTCTGGGCGTAATTTACAGCCACAGCACAATGCTGAGGAAGTTATCTCCTTTCAAGGCATTTGAATTTGTTCCAGCGTATGGAGGGTTCACTTGCCCGGCAGTAATATGCAAGCAATAACCTACGAAATGCAGTGCATTTCTGGAGTACATAGCATGGCTTGGTGCCAGAGGCCAAGTCATATCAGCCACCCAAGAAGTGCAGTAATCCTCACAGAAATTCACTGCTTGGTTGGGTCTTCCTGCTATTAGGAAAAGGAAATTGTCTGGGGGAAAAGGTCAGACCTTTGCATTTATTGGGATTTCTGACAAAGTGCTGGCATCACTGATGGACAACCAGAAAATGTGAGCGGAACTCAGTGTTCAAGAGCTATTTTCTGGTTTTAAAGGGGCACATGCACGTTAGAATTTATGTGATTTTTGCATAAAAATGATGCTTATGTTACGTTGTGATTGCATATCTAGTACTAAGATTTGCAAATGGAAAGGACTTCAGAATGTAAGGTAAGATGATAAGTTATTTTACGCAGCATGTACTGGGAGACGGCCCGCCAGCTCTCATGCATGCAGACAGATCTGTGTGTATGAAATAGAGCGCTGTTTCCTGGGGCTTCTGGTACAAGGGCACCTCAATGCTCCAAGCACAATAGCAGGGAAAAGTGTGTGCTAGGGGAGAGGCAGAGTTACCTGATGTCAGATGAGAACAGCCACCTTACATCAAGCTGAAGCGCCTACCTACACTGGGATTTTCTCTCCAGCAGTGGTCTTCTTTAAGGTCTAAGAAGACGCTTAGATAAAAGGTATGCATTAAACATTTCCAACAGCTGCTGGAACGGGAAACGGAGAAGGAACATGCTATGTTGGCTGTAGAGCGTAACAACAGCAAGTAGGCTGCCACATGAGTGCGAGGCTGTTGCAAATCCATCCACAGCCCACCGAGCAGTGCAAGGAAACAAATCAGCACCAGGTTGGTTTGTGGCTCAAGGGCACCACTGCACTGCCTGCCCTGCCTGGCCTTCTCCGGGTTGCTCTGCGAAGGCTCCCTAGTGTGGGGGCATAAACCGTGCTTTATATTCATTACTGTTGATGCCAATCTTACAGTTCTTTCAGCTTGGTCAAGGCAAGAGTCATGTTTTCTGGTTGGTTTCAATCATTTACTGAGCAGTTTCTCTTGGACAGTCCCATGCACTAATACCACCAGCAGGGCTGACAGTGCTGCAGGGGAGTTGTTGTGGGCAGATTTTGTCTCCCAGTGGTCCCACTCCAGTCTATTTTCTGCACAGAATGCTGGCCCATGACTGTAGAGAGATTTACCTAAAGGCACCGTTTGAAAGTGCAGTAGCAAGGAAGTGTGCCAGCGAGGAGGGAACATTAGATAAGCACGCATTTCAAATCAAGTAATTTTATCTTTGCACACACATCATGTTTCAGTTTTTGCAAATAATATCTGTCAAATTTTTCAGGTGGTGGTATTAGTTTGGTAAGATAGAGATACTAAAGTCAGAAAGAGGAAGACTGCAACATTATCTGTAATGCTGAGAGTCTTGCTGCTTGCTTCCCACAGGTTGGAGGCTTTTCCAGTGCCTTTTGGAAAGCAATGGTAATTTGGGTTCACCTCAAGTTTTAGGAATTCAGTTTGAGTTACTTTTGTTTTGTCACTATCCCTTAAATTAGTCCAGGAAAAACAGTGTTAGATTGGGCTTAGAGGGAGCAGAATTGCATGGTAGTATGTGTTTGGACAAAAAGCAGTACCAGGACACAGGAGAAAAAAACATGGGGGATTATACAGTTTTGCTAAGAATAACTGATTACAGTCGAACAAAACATTTGTCTTATTAAAAAAAAAGAGTTCCCTAAATTGTGCTATTTCTTTGAGCGTGGCATAATTCTCCGTATCTCTGCCCCTCGAGGGGTGCTGACCTGATGCTGGAAGTAAAATCTCTCTGGGCTCTTGGCAAAGAGAGTTTGCATAGTAGCGGTGGTAGAAAGTAAGACAATGCAGTAAACCAATTTTTTAGAGCTTTGACCTCTTTGAATCTATCAACCTGTGTGTGAAGTCTACTGTGCATGGGTTTATGCCAACAAAACTCGTCCACTACTCAGCCCTTTTTCTGCTTCTCACTGTAACCCAGTTCTCTGATGGTTAGGTTTTTTAAGCAAGCTTTTCTTAGGCTTGTTATTTTTTTACATAGCACGTTTATGAAATACAGAGGCTGTTTTCTGCACAGTATATTCCAAATAGTCCCTGGCCACTGCAAAGCTCCTAATGAACAGAGTTCTATTTTTCACAGAGGTTGTGCCAATTATGAGGATTTTTTTCCTGAATCAGAATTAAATCTCCCATAAGTCAAGGAGAAGAATAAAGGTCTTAAAGTTACGGACATGGAGTTCTGGCTTGTCTTCTCTGCTGCACCAGAAACTGTGCCTGACCTTGGGCAAATCAGACAGGGTTAGATGTTCACACTTGGGTTTTGTCATTGTGGATCCTTGGCAAATAGCTCCTCACTGTTGAAAAAAAAGAAAACAAGAAAAAGAGAAAGAAAGGGAAAGGGAAAAGGAAAGGGAAAGGGAAGGGAAAGGGAGAGGGGGAGGGGAAGGGGGAGGGAGAGGGGAGCGGAGGGGAGGGGAGGGGAAACAAACAGCAAACAGCTAGTTGCCACAGCAATTTAAAAACATTAACATGTCCAACTGGTGTCAGAGCTATAGGAACAGGAAACATCTCCGTCATAGCCCTGCCATTGCTGGCTGTGGGCGGCACGGGATGGAATGGCATCATTTTAGTTGTCCTAATTGCAGGTATGACCCCAGAGTTCCTCCACAACTGACTTGCCAAGCATGGGCAGAGTGCTGTGAGCTGCCCATGCCTACACTGTGCCTCCTCCACACAGACAAAGCTTTGGTTTCCGTTCACAGAGTTCAACAAAGCCTGGAGAACAGTCAAAAAATCCAAAGCAAGTGCTTTTGTGCATTTCAGACCAAAGCCATGTTAAAATTCCTCTTTTCTTTTTTCTTCTTTTTTGGATCACTATTTTCTCTTTCCTATCAAGGTACATTTTTCCCCAGAAAAGTCCTTTTCTCTTTTATTTCTGATTTTACAAATTCAATCAGCCTGAAAATACATTGGGTATGGCTGTTTTGTAAAATGTTCCCTACAAGAACATCCAAGTGTGCATTTTCCCTGCCCTAAGCATAAGAAGTGTACACGATGTGAAATCCTGTGGTCTCCAGTTCTTGCCATTCAGCACAGTGGTTGTTTATCCCCACAACTGTGATGTATAAGCCATGCCTATATGACCCCTATTAGTATTTCATGGGGAAAGTTCAATGTTTTTATTTGCTCTGCACTTGTGATCAACATCAACAAATCAATTCTAACTCCATCATCCTTTAGACTTTTTGTAGGTTTTAATAAGGACCTTAGAGATTCTTTCCCCCTCCAAAATAAAAACAAATAACTCAGGCTTAGTAATTAGGCTTCATACAGTCACCGTTCACACAGAGGAACCTAACAGGTTCTTTATAGTTCCCAGGAGACCAATTAACCTTCTTTTAAATATATCTCTATATAGCCATAAAGACAGGCACAAGCAGAAATGCACATACACACAAGCTTTTCAGCAGCCTCAGATGCTCCAGCTCCTTGTTAACCAAATTCTGACAGGGCTTATGGCAAGAAGGCAGGGCTGTAGCATCCTGCCTGAGTCCATTTTAACTCCAAAGATGCATAAATGAGGACAGAGTACAATCTCTTCTTCTGATTTCCTTGCCCCCAGGACAGGAGGAAGAGAATAATCATGCAGACTCTTCCATGCTTAAAGTTCCCCTCCATCTCTTGGGCTCATTCAGGCAGCATTTGCTGGTCCCCTTACCTGGAGCTAAGGAGACTGCTCCCCCATCTCCATTTCAGCTAAGGGCTGACAAGAGTAGAGGAAAGTGTGGTGCTTTCTTCCTCCGCCCCTCCAATTCAGCAGCTCTGATTCCCAGTCCCCAGAGGCTCCAAATAGGAAGGTGGCAATTTTACATACCTCTTGGAGGAAAACTGCTCTTTAAATCACAGGTGATTCCTCTTGACAATTCCACTTGACTTTCAGAGCAGGAGCCGTGAGACGGTAATAGAGGAGGGCGTCTGATGAGAAAATTAGCAGAGCTCCACTCTTCCCATCCCCCAAGCCTTGTGCTCTGCTCTGTGCTGTTCTTGCCTGTTTACTTTTAATGAAGCTCCTTTCAATGAAGCATTTTTTGTGTTATCTTCCTGTTGCACTAGATGCCAGGTGTGGTGCTGAGCATCCCGTGATGAAACAGGCAGAGGAAGGGTCTGGCCTGATCCTCCTTGAGCTGTCCCTTGCTGAGCTGGGAACACTCAAAGTGATGCATTGTAAAGCCAGGGGGCTGCCATCCCTCCCACCAACAGCAGCACGTGGCAGGAGCCCACAGCGAAGGATGGAAAAGCTGTTGTGATCTTGGGAGAGAGTTTCAGGCATCACACCACTGCAGGGAGGAATTGCTCTCCATGCTCCATACTGTAGCAGTAGCCATACATCTGAGGGACAGCTGGTGGTCTGGGAACCGACGTAGCAAAGAGGATGAATGGGGACTGCAAGCAACAGAGCAGTCACTGCTGGGGGTTTGCCTCTGCTCCTTGCACTCCCCCATTTATAAGCAAGGGCCTTTGTTGTACTTCAGTCTCCTTGAAAGTCATGTCAAGCTCTGGGGAGAAAATCTTCAGTGAGGTACTGGCGATGTCTGGATTTCTATTCTTTTTAATGTCATTAATGTTTGTACCCAGATTATACTCTATATAGGACTGCAATCAGAATTCCATTGCTGGGGAGTGATGTTCCCTATCAAGCTATCAGGAATATAAATACGTTGGGAATGTTAATTTCTGAACATCTGTGGTTGAACAAATCAGTAAATAATGGTACTTTTAAAGGTCAGAATAATGAGGTTATATAGAGACTTCTTTTTTTTCACCATTACTAAATGTTTTCTGTGGGGACTGTTATATAATTTTTGTTTTCTGCAGAGGAATAATGATCCCAAGTCCGGGATGAGGCAGCCCGCCAGCCACCAGGCAAGGATGCTGCCTTTTTTATGGCTGACAAATGGGAAAATGGATAAAAATCCTTCAGATGGGCATTGTCCAAATTCATTTCACTGGAGCCCCAAAGCACTTTCTGCAATCTATGTAATGTGACTGTGATACACCCATGCCACAAAACCATCTGTTTTACCATTGAAATCTAAAGCCTTGGCAACATGTGTCCTTCCAAGGTAGAGGAGAATCTCATAAATAGACCAACATCTCCTCTGCTGTGGAAGAGCCCTCTGCTGCTAAATCACGTGAAATTATGACTATTGGGTGGTGGGAGCAAGAAAGGAACTTGTCCTGTTTGTGAGTTGGAAAAAGGCTAGGTTTTGCAGAGCTGCAGAATTGACATGGATTTAGAGCTCTGAAGCCGTGCAGACTTGCTCCAATCTAGCCTGTGACCCAAATGGGCTTTAACCTGGGCGTCTTGCTTCTTGACCAAGACCTATCAGGCAGTCACTTATGTGGGCAGGTATCCCAGTTCAGACCAGAGCCAAATGAGGAGCCGAGGGAGGCAAAGGCAAGGATTTTATTCCCACCTAATGTGATGCCTTCAGCAACACCTTTCCTTTACATATGGGGAATGCAGCAATGTGCCAAAGCCAACTCCAGAGCATATTGCATTTTCCTCTGTATAGGACAAAGGTGCCTTGGGGTGTTTTTTGAGGCTGTCCACCTCTTACTGCAGCAAGCCTTAGGGAGCTTCCCTTTTCCCTGCTCTGCGCTGCAGAGAAACAGGCACTTTCCTCACTGCCTACTTTATGTCCTGCTCTGCCAGTGATGCAGTCTCTCATCAGGGGCCATTGCTCTTGGAGCTGTGGAGGTTTTACCCTTGTAAAAAGATATCAAGTGTCCAACTCCTGTTGAAGAGGGGAGGAGGGAGGGAACAGCTTTATTAAAAGAAACCAAAACAAACCACAAAATAGATTTCTGAATTGACATGGAGATGTTTAGCTTGCTGCTTCACTCTTGGCAAGTGTCAGAGAGCAACAGATAAGCAGGACAAGTCCCCAACTCCTACACTGGCTTTGGATCACAGCAGCTATTTTGTGCCTGCTGCTTTCTGGTACCAGCTGAGCCAGGCATATTCTGGCACCACCTGCCTTCCCCCCCAAGTCCTGCAAGGGAGGATGCAGTGGTTCAGGCTCAGCTGCCGCCACCAGTTTGTGGAGCAGGACTTTGACACCTGGGGACGCCTGTGGAGGAAGTCTGCAAAAGGCCTTCAAGGAAAGAGAATCTTGTTATCATTAGGCTGGAATGCCCTCTACCATCAGCAACTCCCATGAAAAAGCTTACACAGCCTGACAGATGAAAATGATGGTAATCCTGCATTGCCTCAGGCCAGCAGACTGTCCCAGGCAGAGGAAGCCATGTTTTGCACCAGTGTCCCTGTGCCAGCCTTCACCCAGCCCTGTATTTCCTTGGGAAGAATTTCTACAGTCATAGAATTTAGAGCTCAAAGGTTTACAATCCTAGAAAGATAAGGCAGTATAATAGCCTCCACACTTTATGAGGAGAGCTTATGAAGAGGTCAAAATGGTTTAGCATAAGGGTCAGTTTTACTTAAAGTTCCTGTTTGAGGTGGGGAAGTAACATCCTAAATCTTCATAGCAGGCTTTGACATAACTTAGGTTATAGGGGTTTGCATTGTTTGTTTTTTTCCCCTAGCCTCAGTGGGTTTTCTGGTTTCAGTGGGTCAATGAAATGAATCCCAAAATGAAACTGTGTCTCTGCTCCAGACCTCTGGCCGGGTGGTGCCATTGGATGTCCTGTGCCTTTGCAGGGGCGAGTAATGCACCATTATGATCATCTTCTCTACAACTTGCCTGGTATCACTCTGTTCTTAAATTGCTGACACATCTGTGAATGGCCTCCTGTCTCCATGAACCTGGACGGGTTCTGCCGTTCCCTTTATCTCCTCTCAGTCCTCCCTCTCTGTGGCATAGTGCTGCCTTGTCTATGCTCCAGCAGCACTGTTCTCAGTTACAGACTGGAGGAGAAGTCTGTAACCACACTGTACTGGACGTGTCTTGGGGGCTGTGTATAGGCAACATCACTGTCCTGGTGCCTGTGTGATGTACAGTGGTGAAAAGGGCCAGCTCAGAACAGCCTTAAAAGCACCTTCATAAGAAACTATGGATAGCTTTGCAATGGGCTCCTAGGGAGGCTCACATGCCTTGACTTTGATGGCTACACTAACCTGCCAAAAAGAACTGGGAAACCTGTCTCTTGGGCCATTATATGTTGCAAATATATGGAAAAACTGGGAAAGCGAGCTACAAGAGGACATAAGAGCAAGCCAGTTGTTGTTTAGAGGAGCAATAAATAAGTTTTTTATAGAACAAGTCATTGATGGCTAGGTGATTTTACTGGGTGGAGATACAGTTCCAGAATGATTTTTTCACTGTGGAAGTATTTCAGTGTTCCAGCACCCTCACAATAACTGCAATCCCCATGACAGATTTCAGGTTCAGAGCCCTCTTACTAGGCTACAGGATTATTTAGTATGCAGATAGTGTTTGTTCCTCTGACCTTCTCTGCAGACCCCTTCATGCCACTGCAATGCTGATTGTCAAACAGACTGGAATGGGTGCTCCCATCGCTTCGGCCTTGACAGCAAGAAAAAGAGAGTCCAATGGATGCAAACTCTGCAATGCCAAGGCTTAGAGGCTGTCCAGAAGCTTTTCTGTGGATTTCACAGCATCTTAATGGCTTTACATATAACCCTCAGAAATATTCTTTGAGCCTCTGGAAACTCAGAGCTACACCAGCCCCCAGGGCTGCAGGCTTCACTAGCCCCAGGGCCAGGAGCCAGCTGTTGTCTGCCCCATTATTAGGTAATTGCCATGCCTTCCGTTGTCCTTGGAAATTAGCAGAAAATGCTGTTACAGTTACTGTGTCTTGCTTGACTCCCTCCTTGCCGCTTGCTGGGTGTTGTGAGGTTTCCATCAAATACGCTTTAGCAGCAGGCTTAAAATAAAATCAGGCAGCTGCCATGACTTCCTTCGCAGTTGTGTCCCTGGGCATCTGACTAAAGCACAGAGGTGGGAGCGAGCTGGGCCATTCAGCATGGACAGGCCCTGAAAGACAAGGTGGGTAGGAGCACTGCTACTCCTTTGCACCACCATGAGCTCTTGTTTCAAGCAAGCTCCAAGGGGCAGTTTGTGAGGGGCAGTGCTGAATTGGTACAGAGCAGCATTACGGAGCAGTCTGCAGAGCACAGCCCAGCAAGCGGGGTGGGTTTTATGCTCCCCTACTTCTTTCTTACGGTAGCTACAGTGAGCAATTCATGTATTGACAAACTAAATATAGGAAAATGTCAAGGTTTTCTCCCATCTCCCTGGCTTCCTGTCATTCAGAGAATTAAGATGAGCAGGAATGAGAAAGGGACAAGGACAGACCCTGTTCCTTTTAAAGTGAGTGACAAAGGTTCCCCATCACTGGAGGTGTGAGACTTCCTCTCTGCAGCAAGCCCCGAGTCCCACACACAGCACTGACGTGTCTGGCAGCACTTTGGTCTCTAGAAGATAGAAATGGAAATATGGATATGTGCCAGACACACACAGCTGAATAGGTTTGACTGCCAGTTGGTTGGCATGAAACCCACAATCTGATGCAAAGCATGGGTGCCAAACCTGTGCTATAAGTGCCCACAGAAGAGACACATATAAACGTACATGAAAATGAATGCAGGTTTTCTCCCCAGACACACATCCGTTGGGGAGGGACCAATTCGGCTGTCTTGAAGCGTCTCCCAGGTCAGCACTTGCCAGAATTGTTCTTGGGAGTAGACAGGACCTCCAAGCTACCTACTTGTTTTTGGAGATTATGAAAGTGGTCTTTGAGCAGTGTAGCACGTTCATGTGGTCACAGCCAGCAAAGCAATGCTTAGTGGTTAAATACCAGATGCCAGACTCCAAAACTGCCAGATTGGCAACTGTCAAGACTACTAGCACACCATAAGATGTAAAATCCACAGATGGCCTTTTCTAGAGGAACTAAACATTAGCTTTGTGTTCATCTCAGCAACTGAGAACTGAATTTTCTTACCCTCATCCCTCCTCAGCAGCTTCCAGGCAGCTACTTCTGCCAGCCAAAGTGAGGGTGAGGTCCTGGGACCCTGTTTTGCAGATGGATGTGGGAGAGGAATATCCTTTAGCAAGACCTTCCCCTTCTGGTTTTCCAGTAGTTGGGGAGCTTATTCAGAACCCCATAAGGAAATGAAGTCTGTCAGGTTTCCATGCTAAACCCTCCCCTGATTTTTAGTACAGCAAGTTTTTGGTTTTAAAGACAAGACTTGGTCATGGATAGGGCATTGGTTTACAAGAGGCACCAGTGATTTCAAGCAGGCCTCATAAGGACACCAGCCTTTTGATAGGTGTGAGCCCCTGCTCTCCCTCTGTGAGTGAAACCTTTCCTTGCTGTCTTGCCCCAAACTGGAAGTGAGGCCTGTAAGGCTCCAGATCGAATCATGAGTGAATTGATTTTGTTTCCAGCTCGTCTAGAGTGTCTCACCATCAGTTGTGTCTTAGACACAGGCTAGGACCTGCACTAACCCATTTTTCTGGTTTTGTCACTGTAAGGCACTTTGGGTTTCTAACTACTGATGTGGCTGCATGATAACGGCAATGAAGATAAATTACCTCAAAAATAGGCAATAAGCCTTTTAGCTCTTCAGAGCAAAACAGAGCTATTCTGAACAGCCCACAGACAAAAGAAATGGCTGTTTATCTTCATTTACAGCTACTGCAGAGTGGCACAACATGCAAATTCACTGGCCCAGGGGCAACAGCTAAGGTAGTACTGCAGTCACAGGGCTTGCTGTGGAAGGGAAAGGACAAGATTCTCTTCTCCCCACCATCAGCCTTTGCCTCTGTAGCCACCTCAATACTTTTCGTTTGTAAGAGCTGGTCACCATAGATGACTGCATCTCTCATCTCTGTGACTGCCAGCTCTGCCACTGAGCAGTAGAATAAGAAAGAGGGACTATATTAAATTTTTACCACGCTGTTAAACAAATGTTTAGATGCCTAGCACCCTAACATGTCCCCGCTAAAGTAGGGAATATGAGGAAATCATCTACCAGCACATGATGTGTCTTAAAGGAGATTTTAAATTATTTCCTTTTTCCCCCCCCCTTCCCTATGAGAAGTAAGATTTGCTGTTTCCTTCCAATAGGAAGAGACCAGTGTCTTTATCGGGGCTTACCCAGGTGCTAGTGGGCATAGAGAGAGAGCATGTTCACATCTTGTCCTGCAAGTGAGGCACATTCTTGATTATCAACAGGGAATGACACAAATGTGAGCCGAAGGCAAGAAGATATTGTATACACCTTAACAGCAGCTCAGGGGTCAGCTGGGCCTGCCACCATTGCCTCCCTGAGAGAGAAGCATGCCTTGACACAAGACACAAACTCTTTATTACTTCCATGTTGTGTTATGTACCTGCATGGTGGCCAAGGGAAATCTGACGCAATTCCTAGAGATGACAAGAAATTATGAACACACAGTTTTTTTGGTCTCAGATTTTTCCCTTGCTCACAGACACAGACAGACCAATCCCTGCTGATGTGGGGAGGCACATATGCATAACTAGCTTATGTAAAAGCCTGATTAATTCAGGCCTCTGACTGTTTTCTTTCTGTTTCTGGACAGCAGCAGGGAAGAAGTTAATGGTGCTCTGCTTGCTTGTAATATTTCTGTCATTGCTATTGAACCCTGCAATTCCCTATTGTTTTCTGGTGAATTTGCTTCTCAGCAATACTTGCTTGGTTAGAACCCTTTTGGTTGTTTTATTTTCAGGTTTGTTCTTGCTTACTCTCACCATTATAATTGCATGTCCTCTTGTGGGTCAAAAGCACCTTCTTATCTGCCATTTCATGGTAGAAGTGTCATGAAAGTTTCTCATCCAAAGTGAAATAGTCAGGAGGAGGAAGCAGATGTATTGGTAAGGTAAAAGTAAACATTTAATGCCACTATAATTCGAATTTGTTTTTCCAGACATCATATTTTTGACAATGTTTCACACCTCAGATACCACAAAAAGGATATTTTTTAGCCAGCAAACAATAAACTTTACAATTTTAATGGCAAAAGGCTCAATGCATTTGTTGATCAACTTGAAAATGGCTGTAACTTTCCACATTTTGAACTTATCCTCATGCTGTTCTTTCTTTTTTTTCCCCCCATAAAATTTAGTTGATAAAATATATATATCTACTACTGATACATCCTCATCTGGAACTGCCCACTGGTGGGACCAGCATAAGTTCTATATCTATCAGTTTCTCTCCTCCTTAGCCCTATTTTATACCACTGTTAAAATGAGAAAGAACATAGCCACGGACAGAGTGAAATGGATTTAGCAAACATACACTTCAATGCATAGCACTTAGATAAGCATTTCCAACCATCATGTGTAAATAAATTATAAAATACAAGCAACTCTATAAAACAAGAACATCCTGAGTTTACAAATAAATTATATCCTTCATACACAGAATATGATGTGGATGTTAGTAACCAGCAGTTTCAGCTATGGGAGGGAAAGAAGTAAAACGTAGAAAAGTTAGTATCTATGCATACGTAAAACATATATGTATGTGTGCTACATGTAAATACTCACACACATACATATAAAATATAGAGGGTGAATACATCCATATTTATAGTATATAGAGAATATGTAATATAGCTGAAACTGCCTCAAGCACCAATTTATTACCATTATTATAAAGTTTGCTCAATACTTAAGTATGACCACTCAAAGTAGGATGGTTTGGGTTGTGTTTTATTTCCTGTCCAGGAGCGTTTGAAGGTAGTTTGAAATATTATAGCTGAATGCTACTATTTCACTTTCAGCACCTCCATTCTTTGCAGAATCATCATGCCTTTTGTGAGCTTCAAAATGTTGCATAAGTGAGCACGGGACTGCTGTTTATAAAGTTGGTTGAAAAATCCATACTGACTTCAATTGGGTTAGTAAAAGAGTGCTACAATTTCTGGGGAAACAGATTTATTTTTTTTTTAAAGGTTTCTTGAGAAGGAGAAAGAAGAAAAGATAAAGACAATAATAAAACGGTTTATTATTTCCAAGAGCAGGTATGGAAGCTCTGATAACCCTGGGATGAGCACACAATAAATGCTAGAGAGAGAGAGAGATTATTAACTTTGCACTGACAAATCATTCACAGTTTTGTTTGCTATAGTTATTTGGAAGCCTGTTTGAAATCTTATGATAGCTAGCAATGTCCAGTCTTGTGTCTTCCAGAACTGCTGTGTGTTGCCAATCCAAAAGCCCGTGGAGTAACAAATCAAAGACCATGAAGACATCAGGATTAAGCAAGGTATGCCACCCATCCCTGGATTTGAGAAAAAGTGCCTCTCCATATGGTCATCATCCACTCCTCTCAGTGTTTAACAATACCAATGCTTTGATCTCTGCAGTGAGCTGGTGAATCCCTGATGCTGTGCAACCGATGGGAGCTGCAACAATTTGGCTTTGTAGGCTGAAGAATGTGGGGAAGAAAGGACTTTTTAAAGCAGGCCGTAAAAGTGTTTCAAGCATAAGTTTTCCTTCTGCATGAGGAGAAAGTGGCATGAGTCACCTTCATCCTTCTGAGTGCAAGGAAAAGGGTTTGTAGGTACTCCTTGGAGGAGGAAGGGGGAGCAGTGGTGTTGCCATTTGCGAACAGCTCTGCCACCTCCCCACAATAATGTGTGTGGGGACTGTCTCAGACTGTTTGCATATATATTTATCTGTATGCTTTTACCCTTTGCTTTTACAACTATTTTTAGTTCATAAAAAAGATGCAACAAAATCACAAACATTTATAAAAGATGATGTTTGTAAAAGAGTCTATATTCTTCAGCTGTCATCAGATTTGAATTCCATGCCAGAGATAATAATCCCCATTTTAGGACATACCATATTATCAAGATAAATGAAAAAAAAAATTTAAATCTCCCATACTTCAAGATGGACTGAGTCTATCCTGTGAGCAAGCATGGGACTTGGTGAGCATCACTCCCAGTTTTCAACCTCTATAATTGCCATGTTTAAAGATTAAAGAAAAAAATGCCAGTATGTATCTTTCATCCTTTTCTGTACATTATCTGCAGCTCTCACTTAGCTTGCTTCATGCCAGAGGATCAAGCCATTGCTTGTTACCAGTTACTGTTTTATGTACCTGCAAGTTTCAGAAGTTAGGTTTTATGGCAGTGGGTCTTCCAAGACTGGATCGAAGTCAGCAGATGTTCAGCAATAGCTCTGTGTGTGGCCCTTATGCAAAATGAGGAGATATCAAATATGTAAGAGAAGAACATTCTTCTACCATATAACAGCACAGTAAATGCAAAAAACCAAAAAGGCAGGTGGATGAATTTTCCTTTTCTTGCAGCTGGGGAGGTTACTCTGCTGTAACTCTCCTGACTCTTAACAAAATTGTGTCTCAGTTTTACCAGTGCAGGTGAGATGAGAAGAGGCCCAGTAAAGACCTAAGAAAGGAGAGCCTAAGTGTTGGCTTGCTTCCTTGTCTCTCTGTAACGTAATACTTCAGATTGCTTAGATGTGAATGAATTCACAAGGAATGAGTTTGAGGCAAATACAAGGCATGCATGGCAAAAGAAAAGACTTGTGTCATGACAAACACACCACCAATTAGGGCTCTCCCACACCCTCTAGGACACAAAGTGACTCAGCACCTGGAGCCAGCAGGGGTGTGACCCATGGCTTTCTGCCTGCTGCAAGAGCTCACACAGACCAGAAGGATGTCTGGATCCAGACTGCAGCCAAAGTCTCCAGTATAAGGCTACACTTGAAACTGTGGCTATAAAGCAACTCCTGTCCCTTGTATGAATAAGGCCCTCATATGCAAAGATGAGCAGTTCCCAGAATAAGCCCCAAGCTGCTCCACAGCTGCCCGTGCTGGAGAACAGTGGTGGGGATACGGAACAGTAGTGTTGTTCTGCAGCTGTCACACAACCTGACAACGAGGAGCTGTGATCTCCTGTCACACATGCAAACAAAGAATTAACCTTCAAACCTAATTACATTAACACTGCTGTTCGCTACTGAAGCTGTCCTAGGGAAATAAGATTGATTTCTGAATGTTCAAATGATTAAGCATTACATTCATGTTGTTCCTTGTGTATTTTAGGCAACATGATGCCTTTTAAAAAAATCAGCATAAAAACAGCATTATGCTGGCAATTCCTTAAACAATAGGACTTCCTGGGTAACTTGCAGAAGTGTATGGGTCTTCTGTAAAATGCTGACTACTGCAGACTATCTCATCATAAGGTCCTGATGCTTTCAATTATCTGTTTTGCAGATATTTGAAATATAATAATATAAATTCTGATGTAAAAAGCTGTTTTTGAGAAGAAAACATTTAATAGTTTTCAAATCTCTGCAAATTTTTCATCCCTTTTTTTTCCATTAAGCCATCACAATTCTTAAAAACAGTGGCAAATTCTGAATTGCAATGACAGAAAGTCAAGAAAGAGAAGATGAGTATGGATTTTAGGATATGAATACTAGTATATAACGGGAGTGTTAATGGCCAGTTTAATTAGGTCCTCAGAAGTAAAATATTTGTAAGTACTATGATTCTGGTAATTAGTACATAATTTTCAGAATGCAGAATTCGTTCTTGGCATAATCATTTGGTTTCAGGAATCAATTTTGGTCCATCATGGTAAACTCTTACTGTTTAAAGTAATGGCTAGGTAGACATGCTGCTTTCTATGCTTCCCAATCTACAGTACCAAAGTACCAAATCTAGAGTCAATGAATAATTGAGTTAATGATGCTGAGGAATATTACATTCAATAGATATTTTACAATACCTCTGAAATGTGTCCACTTGATTTATAGAAAGATTACCACTCCTGTATAAGTCCCAGACTGTGTGTAGGGGCGATTTCCTTGGCTCTCTGCAGCTGTGGTTTTTTGTTTTGGTTTTGTTTTGAGTTTTCGGTGGTGGTAGTGGTGGTTTTTTTTCCTTGAGAGAGAAGGGGATATGTCTTTAATTCTTACTTGGAATAAAAGTTTCATGATAGGAAATTGGTGTGGAACAGAGTAGAAACTGACTTTCATATAAGACCTTTTTTCCCCTCCAAGTAATCTTATAGATTGTAAGAAGAATCTTCTACAAAATCCAGTGACAAGGGCAATAGAATTAATAAGATTTGTTATTACTAAATGAAAATAAAACTATAAAAATGTTATTTCTATTTTCTAAAAAAGCTTGGGTTTTTTTTGCCTAACCACTAGAAAATCTATCAGTATTATTTTTCCATTGGAACTTGTTTCTTGGGATATTGTAAGATAGCACTGATATGATGCTGCAACTAGAAAAGTTGCAAGTAAGTACAGCAGCTGATGCATTTTGAATATATATTAAATGAGGCTCTTATTTCCTCATAAACAACAGGAGGGTAGCACAAATGTATGTGAAAGAGGAATTTTTGTGCATGTGCTTATTTCAGGACAGAGGAATAAGAAACCTAATTCAACAAAATAATTCTTCATGCTCATATGTAGTTAAAATGCAGATTTTGCACATTTGTTTATAAAACACAAAGGATTTTCCTTCCCACATACTCTTTTGTAGATAAAGAGGCAAACTAGTAAAACATTTTGATGTGCATTGAGGCACAGGCCCTTGTCCTTTTGATGTCATTGTGAATTTTGCCATGGCTTCACTGGAGGGTTAGTGAAGGAGATGCCATAGCCAACATACTTGAAGTGCTATAATCTACTCATTTACTTTATTTCCAGATGTACTAAGCTAAGTAGAGCCTGTGCTTCTCAGGTATGTCTGTGACTATGGACACACTGGGCCAGGGATCGAGAGCTGCCAAAACGTATTTTGCAGTAGTATATGTCATAAAGAGGTGAAGGTAAATTTTATCAGTCTGAAGAAAGAAAGACAGAATAAGCACTCGTTTTCGAACTGGGGAAACACTTAGCCTAAAGGGTAATTTTCCAACAAGTTATTAGCACCAGAAAAAGGGATTAGAATAAAAGTACCTCCTCATTCATAACTCCAGCCCACACAAAGCAAAAAAATATGAAAAAGAAAACAAGTTGGGGGGGTTGGATCAAAGTGAAAAGATAGTTAGTTACTCCACTAATGTGAAGTAATGAAGTAACTAAAGTAATGTCACTTCTCTTCTCTCATACATTGAAAAACCTATGGGCTGGGAAAATTACTGTGTTCTCCAGCATACAAGAGAGTAGAGAAGGCATATAAGCAAATCTTACTCCCTGCTAGAAATACTTTTGTGTCAGCTGGGAAAGTTGAATTTCTCTTTGAGTGGCCTTACTCTGGTAACAAGAAAAGACAGTTAACATTTATTCATATGTTGTACTGATTAGGAAATATCTCTACAAACACAAGTTACTTAGAAACAGCAAGTCTGAAATAGGAGAAAACACCAAGAGAAAAACAAGCTGTAAATACATTTCAAAAGTGTATTTGTTTTTTTTCCTTTTTCTTTTCTTGACTAGCACCATCTGTACACAATAAAGTATGAACATAAATGTTTGGATAATAAAGATTTGCAAGGCACTTAAACAGTTTTTCTGGATAGGTTTTCTTTTAATGAACCTCTCAATGGAAGTCCTACAACCACCTTTTCTCCTTCCTCAGCTAATGCAAGGAAAGAAGTGTCTTCTGCCAGCAGTTCTTATTTACAGACATGTCCTTAAAGGTTCCTCAAAGTGCTCTTTTAGGCTAAGAGAATCAACAACCTTATATCTCCATTTTTCATGCTTGTCCTGGTTTTTTCTAATACCAGACCTCTGTATAGTATAGCAAATCTCTCATACACACAGTCGAGACTTGACTCCGACCTTCATCCTCATTCTTTTGTCTTTGGGATGCTACTTGGAAGGGAAAAGGAGGATGGCAGAGATGCGCATTGAAACTCCCTTGAGGTTCATACTTTATCGGCGTCTAGAGGTGATGTCAAAACAGGTGATCATCATAAGATGGGCCTTGCAGAAGTTGACACGGTTTTCCAAACGCTCAGTCACACATTCCAGGGCCTCCAGGTATTCCAGAGAATCCAGCTCAAATACCTGCTCCAGATCAACTGTGGGGGAAAAAAACCACACAGATAGGAAAAGTAAAAAAAAAAACCCCAGTGATTGTTGGTGGGAGAATGAGAACTAATTCAAGTCTTCAGACCCATCGGTATACAACATTATTACCTCTGGCTTGCCACTGTCATTAAAAGTTGCCTTTTCTATTTAATGGCTATTAAAATGGCACAGTGGCTTGCCCATTGTGAAAAATACTTCTAAGTTCCGTGGGATGCTTTCTTGAGTGATATGCTCTGCCATCCTCACCAGAGCTGCAGATGGCTTTTGCCACGCTCCGTCACCCTTAAGCAAATGTTGAGTGCTAAGCATGTACTGACTTTCTCACACATTCTCCTGACCAGAAAGAGCTTTAAATAGCTGCTCTGTCCTGGGAGGACAAGTCTTTTGTTCCATTCAGAACTTGGAATTAGAAACCAATCCCTGGCCTCCTTGTTCCTCACACCTTTCTCAGTTCCATGTGATTCTCACTAGACCACTCAAACATAGCAAGGGAAGGCATACACATCAAAAACTCCAACTTAGGTGCCCACATGCTGCCTGAGACCTGCTAACAGCAGCTTCCATGGAAGCTAAGTGTGAGATATATTGTCTGGGCCAGCACTTCCCATCTTATCTGGTACCTGAGGTCTTTGCAATCCTTGAGGCTTTCTGCATTTACCACCCTGGAATCAGAATCAAAGGCATCACACTGTAAGTGAACAGCACTGTATAGCAAATTCCATGCTCTCTTTAAAACTGTCCTTTTTACTTCTCTTCCTTAATAGTGTTCCTGAAACCTATACTGTGGCTATTTTGAAGGATGTACCAATCTAGTGTCAACTTAAGGCAGCTGTCAAAGGAAGAGTTGGGATGCTGTAAGAGAACATACCAGCCAGTCTCCTGTTGCTACATACCATTATCCTAGATAAATTGCATATTGTGTGGGTTTTTTTCTAGAACTCTTTGATATGAACTTGTTTGCTTGCTAACACTAAAAGCTGTTGTATAACTACTGCAGTACTCTTCATGTTTCTTTTCCTTTGATGTGCGGAGGGCTTCTTCATTTGAATGTGAATGATCTTTAAGCTTTCTGAACTTTATATATATAGTTATAAAAAATGGGCCAAATTCATTTTTTATGTAAGCCCACTGGTGCCAAGGGACAAGTTTGCTCCACAGTGTTATTTTGTGGTAGAAGAGCAGATTTATAATATTGCTTATATGTTTGAGTGATCTGAGTCCAAAAAAAAAAATCTCATTTTCAGGAGCTGTGGACTGAAACGCGTGAATGTTAATCTACCAATGGCAATATCCACCACTAGAATGCTGTACCATTTCAACATTCAGCTCTCAGGCAAAAAGGATTGTTCAGTTCTACTGTAAACATTTAATAAGAGTTATAGGAACTAGTTCTAGAAATATAGTCAATCTAAAACTTGCCCTTAGGTTATATGTTGGTTCATTTTAGTTCACAAGCATAGTAGCTCACATCTCACTCTCTTACCACAGGTTTCTGCTCCCCTCCACCCACCCCCATTATATAAACCAAAGGAATCCTATGAGTCCAGGCAATAAAAGGATGTCCTTACATTCACTAAGCCATTTATTAGGATCCAGCATCAGGTACTGTTTCGTCACCTCCAGTTCTCTCATTAACCACTCGTACTTGGCCTTGACCTCAGCTATTCTCTGCTGGCGATGCTCCAGGATTTTCAGTTTGGCATTGAAACATATCACCTCCTGCCAAACAGGAAAAAGAAGCAGGGAAGGAATAGATGAAGAGGAGAAGAAATACTCAGATCCATTCAGTGAAATGATCTTCCAATCAATAATACTGACAATGAGCCATTTATTCTGGAAGCATATGAATCACTGCATGAAATCCATCATTTTTATTTTTATTGCTTTTGTTTGGTTTTGATGTTTTCCATCAGTGAGCTTTGGAGTCTTTGCAATGGTAGTTAATAATAAACCATAATAATTAATAACAGGCAGCATCTTGAAATTAGATTAACTGCAGTAAAACATTTCTGCTTTTTGTCACTAGAGTTTGGCTAAGAAAACCTAAGCTCTTGGGAGAACAAAATCCATTGCTTGCTGTATTAAAAGCCTAAATACACCCCTGTGCTTGGCACATAAGAAATGCGGAAGTCATATTTTAAAAAAGAAACTGGTAGCAATATCAAATTTAAAATATTTTTAAACAAAGGCAGTGTGTTATGAAAAGCTCTAGCAATCCACAATCACTAATAAAGATGATATATTTTCTGTAAAGATATGGAGCACAGTGACAGCACAGGGTGCAGTGCTGTCTGCAGACAAGAAGCTTGGCCTCATGTGACTTCTGAGAGGTGGCAGCCATCAAGATGTGCAGTAAGTGACTCCGCTGTGAGAGCTGTGCTACCCTCACCAGCGTGGAAGCAATTCCAGTAACAGAATTATCCTCCTTCAAGCCTGTATGAAGGTCTCAACACTATTCCACTTTTTTCTCTATAAACAAATCTGCTATGTGGGTGAAATGCAGTGGAAAACCCACCACAGAAAGTTTCTCCAAACAAAATCGTATCAGAGAACAACATCACAAACCGCCTAAACAAGTGATAAGAGGTAGGAAGGAAAAGTGCCTTAAAATAATAATAAAGCCTATATCCACAGTTATTCTAAAATACTCAACTTCAGATACTCCTCCCAGTCTTCCATATCAAGAGCTAACCTTAACAATTTACATGCTACAGGAGATCACACAGATTGCACTCACCTTGCTGTCCCCACCTCGCCGTCGCTGGAGCCTCTCCACATCATCTATCTCATAAACTTTAATCTCAAAGGGCTCGCCTAGGCCCCTCTGCCCACTTCGCAGTGGCCCATCCACCCAGCGGACCCCGGGGCTGTTGGCAGGCTTCCTTGCTGGGGAAGCGGTATCCAGTGATAAAGCTGGAATAAGCCTCCGTCTCTGTGAACCTGCGAATGCAGAAAGTGCCATCGCATGTTAGCAGACTTACTGCCTCTTCTTTCTTCCCCATCTGCAGAGAAATCTACAAATTACATACATATTTGGCCTTTTTGACTCCAGGATTTGATGTTCAGAGGGCATAAATACCCTAAAGTTTACAGAGCCTGTGTCTGCTCCCTTTGCTTAGGTCTCAGGGTGTACAGGTGTGCCAATGGAGGACCAAAGCAGCAGGCTGGAACAGCTTTGTTTTCCTATCTCTTTACAGGTACTGGCTCTTACAGCTGAAGGACAAGCATTATCCAGCCTCTGCAAAGACCATCTACAGAAGAGGTGGGTTTAGGTTTTTTTTAATCACAGCACAAAAAGCACTGTGATACCCAAATTCTTTTACTATCTTGGAGTTGAGTGCCAGTATGCCACCATCTAGTTCTTTGCATAATAACAATGTAGGCTGACTAAAGCAGCAAAGCCAGTAGAGAGAACAAAATGCCTGCAGTAAGTACACCCAAGCTTGGTGGTTGCCACCAGACTCGCATTAGCCTTGTGTCGGTTCAGCAGAATATTCTTCTAAAACATTTCCCATTTACGCACTTTCTGCAGCACTGATGATGGGCCAGACAGAAGCAAGAACAGGCTGGCAGGCAGGTTAGTCACTGTGCCTGCTTCAGTGCCAGTGCTCGTGCACACCCATCCTGCTCTAAAATACCAGTGCAGTGGATGGGAGCACTGAAAAAGGCATCTGCCATGTGAGTTGCCAAGTCAGGGCTTAAGGTAAAGCAAGGAAGAAAACGTATGTCACTGGCCTAATGGCATGTGGTTTGTTGGGAGAAAGAACAAACACACATACAAAAAAGAAAAACAACTGGTCGCATTTCCTTGCTTGGTTTAGCACAATCAGAGCAATGGCTGGGATTACAAAAAAAAAAAAAATAAAAAATTGTAACTGGCAATTCCTGCAAGGTCTCCCCTAGGAGAGGGCAGGAATGGAATGGATGGGAGAAGCCAAAAACAAAAGCTGGAGCCAGCAAGTTTGAATGAAACTATTAACTGACTCTCTTGGCTGCAAGAATAAAAGCGATGCCAGCAGGGAAGAGATGCAGAATGATCATGCAGATTTTATTTCTAAAACAAGATAAAATAATTTATAGGAATATCCCGCATTACATTTATTGTGACTTGAATGTAAATAGTTTCAACATGTCTGTCAACTTGGTGCTTCAATGAAAGCCAAAAAACAAACAAACAAACAAGCAAAACCCACTCAAAACAAAAAAAACTCAGTATCTATTGATTGCCTAGTTTTTGAATTTGCCAGCAACAAAGCATTGCCTCGTTTCATTTATGGTAGTCTGTTTCTCTGCTGACTTTGTGAACTACCACATCTTATTCCATGATTTCAGAGTGCAGCAGTCTGTGCTAGAAACTAGAAGTTAAAGACCTGTAATTAACCTGTAAACGTTAGCTCTAAAACAGATGAGAATGGTCTGTCTCGCTGTCTATCTGTAAAGCGTAGTCTACAGAGCTTTTAGTTGAATTCATCTGAGATAATTGGATGCAAGAAAAGGAGAGCATAGCCCAAGCTGATGGACAGAGAACTCTGGGCATTCAGGGAGCTCTACAAGGCTGTTTTATACCAAACAACCTGAAATCTGGACTGCCCATCCTGTGACACCTACAATAGTTGTATTCACTACTGAAACTGCAGCCCAGTAAAAAAGTTCATGCCAGAACAAATGAAGCCTTACAAATACCAGCAAGTAGGAGTTATTTTAGATCTGTAGTACCAGCCACTGGAAGACAATGTCAGTATTCACTTACCTTGAATGCATTTCAGTTAATCTCTAGATTAAAATGCTTGATCAAGAGAAGAGTCAGAACTTGATAAAAGGAAAAGCAAGACCTAACCCATTACCACAGATAAAAACTGACAACAATGAGAGAGATACAGTTTTGGAAGACCTCAACAAACTGTAATGCTAAGGGTGAGTCTTGTCAGCAATGCTAGAGAAAGGTAACCAAATGGTGGGAGCAGCTGCATACTTGAAGGGAAGTGAGACTATTAAATTTTGTCACATGCAGGAATAGATCCTGCAACAGACTCAGGCCCTCCTGGGAAACAAACCCTCTGCTTGCTTAGATGAGAAGGGCACTGACTATTGTCCTAGTGTCACTCAAGATCAAAAGGATTCAGGCATTAAATATGTTTTAAAATACTTTTCAGGTTTTTGGTGTCCCACAGGAGCAGTCTTTCAAATTTTGTCTGAGTGTAAAAGCAATCTCTTTGCTGGTTGTCAACTTTTAGACCTGGCAATATCTACAAGCATCGGATCTGACGTCCTGTTTAATGCACTGAGTGCTGTTAATTCTTTTTATTTTCTGTCCCACATTGGAAGTCACATCTCCTCTCTTGACGTGCCTACAGACTAGCTCTAGCATTTCCAGGAAGCAGCCAAGCAGACTGGAAATTCTTTCTGCCCAGCTCTCTACACGTGGCTGAATTATGACTAAGATAGTGTCTTTTTCTGCAGTGTTTGATTTTCTTCCCCTTTTCCTCACTGTGGCTGTTAACATCACCTTCTTGTGTAATGAGGCACTTTTAAACCACCCCACTGGAAAAACTGCGTCTCTGCCCAGAGACAAAACCCAGGTCTGAAACTCTCTGGGAATGCAGGTGGATGACTCCAATGCACCTTGCCATGAGAACAGCATCATGCTCCTACTTGGAGCAAAGCAAAACAGATGTCACTGGGGTATGAAGTACAGGGATGATGGTAAATATTTTTGCATTTAATTCCCATCCATATCCATTTGGCTCAATGAGAAACAGAAGCCTGGGTTCTAGAAGGAGGCCTCCAACCTTAGGCTTCGTTTAACAGCACTTGCTTACCCCTTGGTGGAGAGGCAGTGGGGACGACAGCATGGCAATAACCCATTATATTTTTCTGGCCAGAGCTCATGCCCGGATTGCCCATGAGTTATTACAACAAAAGAGCTGCTGGCTCTCGGTGCACTGGGGCAATGCAAAAGGGCAGAGCCACCACAAGCTACCCGACTCACCACTGTCTGCTCAGGGGCTCCTTTGGGACACAGGTCTCAAACGGGGGTACAACTGTGTGAGATGCAGAGAGGAAAGAGAAAGAGAGATGTCTTTTTATCTGAGCCTTGAATGCTGACTCAGGATGATTTATCTGAGGTTTAGAGTGCTTTGAGGGGAAATTAAATGAAAGATCTTCATCCTTCCAGTAAGGCAAAACCAGATCTAGTTTATTCTAACCATGCACTAATTAATAGGCTGTTTATTAGCCCAGGTACAGAAAATAACAGTGTCTTCTGACAAGAGACTCTTGCCAGTGACCTCTCCATTTAGCCTCTGTTTTTTTCTGATGTTACCTTAATTGGGATCAGTAAAGAGATACAGCCAAAGCAGAGCTTCAGGATGAGTGTCACAAAGCAGCTGACAGCTTGCTCATCCGTAACAACACACAGACACAACAATTAAATTGTTAAAATTAATACAGTTTTCCCTTTATATAGAAAATACCCATTTGAAGTCCCAAATTTATTTGGAGCACTTGATGGAGTTAGGATCTCATCAATTTTGACTGTATAATAAATAAAATGCTTTGTAGGAGTTACAGCGCACTGCTCCTCTACTTCCTCATGCATGATTTATGAAGAAAGTGGACAGCCGGTAAGTTCAACACGAGCAGCTCTCAGCATGCCCCTCCCACCTCTACCCCACCACTGCCCTCGGCAAACTGGCTGACCCTCCTGCCATGTAAATGGGATTAATTTCTCCATTAAAAAAAAAATTTATACCAAAAATCAATCTGAAAGAAATCCAGTAAGATGAACCCAGGGCAAAATAACCACATATCCATTTATGACCGTGCAGCATGTAAAGCAACACGTAACTTGCTAAATGCCTTGAAGGATATGTTTTTCACTTAGTTTGAATTTATCCACGCTCCTGAGCCTAGCTGGAGTATGAATAACCAGGGTATGAAATAGCCCTTAAAATGCACAGGATACAAGATTTGCTTTTGCAGTAGATCTGTTGCTCTACCTTGAGCTATAGGTTAAGGTTTGGCCAGGTTAAATTTAAGATACAGAGACTAGCAGAGCAGTGAAGGTGTGTGGTGTGAAAGCAGATCTGACTGAAGACCGGCACTTAAGGAACATGCTTCAGAAAAGACAAGCCCAGAGAAGCCTTAAGGTATGAGAAATACAGACCAAGGGTAACTGTAAGGATAAGAAGACACATTGACCTCAGCAAAATTGCCAACATGCATAAGGATGTGTGCTCAAAAAAGTATGTGTTGACCATGGCAGAGGCTCTAAAAGGCCTGGTTTTGCTGTATGTGTAGATTGCTTTCCAAGCACACACTCCAGACTGAGCATCTTCTCTGTGAAAAAGGTAAAGGCAAAAATTGCAAATGCAAAATTTTAATGAAAAGCACTGTGATGCATATCTCTTCAAAGCAGGATACATCTGAACAGGATTCAAAATAACTGCTGTCCTAGAAATTTCAAGGTGTTTCAAACAGAAAATGAAACTGTAACTTGATATAACATCATATCAGAAGTTTATAGTGTGTGCTCAAAGGCAGGATGTGCAGCTATTCCCCGCAGCACTTAATGTTATGAGATGTAAAATTGCCTTTCTGGACAGAACTTGCTCTTCAGCATTTTGGTTTTTTCTCACCAGACAGTCCAAGGCAATTACAAAAACCAGTCCTGGCTAACTAGAGCAGTACTCCTTAGCTCCCATCGTTCCTTCTGTAGCTTAATTTCCAAGAAATATTGTGCCTCCAATAGCAATAGCATCAATGTCAATTGTAGCATCAGACTGTTTTCTAGCAAAGATTATCTGTCCTGTTCCTTCTGCTGCTCTTCACTGTCTGACAACAGGACTCCTGTTTTGTTTGAGTTGAAAACATGATGCTGACTTTGCCTCTCATTCTCATTTCCTAATGGGATCTGCCTTTATGGGCAATTGTCCATGACTGAATCAACTCCTCCCCATTCCTTTGACCTTGATTCTCCTAGTTTATTTTATAGTGCACTTTGCCCAGTGAAGAGCACATAGCTAGCACATTCACTCCTCAGATTTTCACACATTTTGCACAGGTCCTCTCCTGATTACTAAAGACATTGCCAATGTTTTCCAGTGGAAGGTCCCTCTGAAGGGTGTGAGGACTTCACCAGAAGTATTTAGAGTGCCCATTTTGAGGTTAGTACTCCAAAGATCAAAGAATCCAGGCATGTGTTTCCAGAAAATCTAAATAGCACTCATACTGACAACTCAGATTGTACAGATTTCATAGGAAGGACCTTGTTGCACCCAAACACGTGGAATAGAAAATACTGACAGAATCCACTGTTCAGAAGAAAATTTTCTATGCCCACCTCACTGTAAAATAATTCAGACCATATTCTGCATTGACTTTTATGCAATTCCACTGTTGTGAATTGATAAGTACAAGGACACTTGAGGCAAGAAATCACTGCTGCCTGTATTCCTATTACAAACTCTTGTTTGTAATATTCCATCCATACCTATACTAGATATGATGTTTCTGTACTGGTATAAGGAACATGCTGATGTACAGTCAACTCCTAATTTTTTTCTATCTGTCCAGTTAATTTCTTAACCTTGCTTTCTGAATTACTGTCTTGTTTTAAAAGGAGCTTTTCAGGGCAGTTTAAAACTGGTGAATGAGCACTGCTGAAACCAGATCAGGAAGCAGTCCTCCTGCAGCATGGCAGGTTGACAAGTAATCTGGGAGATGCTCCATGGAAAGATGCACATCACCCACAATTCCTAGTAAAAAAAACAACCAGGGTCTCTTCTAAACATTTATCTCACTTTGGGCTGGATTTTGGGTTAACAGGTATTTCTCAGCATTGTGGCATTATTTAAGAAGCTGCTTATTGTTACTACAGTACTGCACTAAACAGCTGCACCAGTCACTTGGGCAGAAAAGGCAGAGGCTGGAGGGAGAAGGGGCTCTAAAGCCAGAGCATTAGCTCCCAACAGGACAGTGGTGGAGGCATTCCAGTGAGCTAATTCTGTGGCAGTGTCAGGAGCAGGTTTTATTTACACCCAGCCTAATGGTGTGCGACTCAGTCATGCATGTTACATGGAGCCTTCACCGTGCACAATAGCCTGCTGCCACTTCCTCTATTAAATCATTCCTATGTTCATGTGGCTGAAAGCTCAGTGCTGGCATGCAGTAGTCAAGCGTGTAAAAAATGATTACTCTGATCCCTTTCAACACAGATTTGCTGCATGAAATGGCCTGGCTTTGACCTGGGAAAATCAATGCTGTTGTTTTAATGAACAAAAAAAAAATTGGAGCTGAAGCCCTGCACTTCCCCTCCCTTTGCTCCCCCCAGGGCTGTCCAGCCAGCAAGTCACATGCATAAAGTGGTCACCTGCATGCAAACAGCATTTTCCCGTATAATTCTAAACATTGTTTGTCACAGTAAAGGTATAATGCAGGATATCAATTAGTTACCATCACTTGTAAGCAAGTTAAAGTAGAAACACTGGAAATGCCCTACAGCTTTCTCATACAAAGGGCAATTTTCAGCTCCCCACACTGTGCCTTAGGCAGTCTAAACATGAACCAAATTCCTTTTCACTTGGATTCAACAAGAAAAGCTCAGACTCTCTTTGTTGGTGTTTTGTTTTATCATTATCATTTTGGCCATGTTTCAAAATGTGATGCTTTGCAATGTTGGTTGGAGACGGACTTTCATAATTTACAGTCTGTGGATTCAGCCTCTGGCTTTTTCTGCTGCTTTCATAGACCGGGCTAAGTGCTTCCAGAGAGTGAATATGTTCAAGTATAGAATTTTCAGGGCTTTCCAGGAACCTCTAAATCTCCATCTTTAAAACCATCCCACCAGTGAAAGCTAGAGCACACTAATAAGACAGAAAAGGACTCTAATTGTAGATAATTATTATCATGTCTTAACATTGTGTCTTTTTATTAAAATGTTTAAAATCATGTAGCAATTTGCTCTGCTTTGGTGTTGAAAGTTAGTACTGAGAAAGAGCCTCAAGGAGTCATCAAACTTTACTGTGAATGCCATCAAATGCTGCAGCAGGAATCTTTAATTATCTGTAGTCAGACAGGTTCCCTGTGCAAAGAAGATGAAAGCATGTGCACAAACACGCAAATCCTATCCTGGACTGACAAAAGCAGGGTCCTGCAAATGCTGAGATAAGCAACTCCAGCTCAGGGCACAGGTTTAAACTTCAGGAAGTCAGCATTTGAAAACCTTAATTTTTCCCAGTTGTGTTTCTACTTGACCTGACTTCCAACAGCCTCCCTTAAGTTCTTCCCTTCTGATGTTTACTGATACTTAACATTCAGGAAAAGGATGAACTGGCCCTGACTGATTCAACTTGAAAATGCTTTAAAGGGAAGGACTTTATGCCCAAAGTCTCGTGTCCTCAAACTGTCTCCTTCCTTCTCACATCTTCCTTTCACGCCCAAGTCTCGGTATTTGCTCCCATGAGTGGGTCTGTGCATGCCAACCAAGAGGCAGTGGTCCCACCGACATGTAATGATTGCTGCATTACTTGCTGCTTCCCCAAGCCTGCTCGGGCCACAGATCACTGCCCTGAGTGTTTCACCTTGCTGGCACAAGCCCCGGCACCAGTAAAGCTCCTGGCTCAGACTCTGCTCCAGAAGGCCTCAAGTGGAGAAATCAAAGGAAACACACTCCTCAGCAGAGGTCCCTCCCATCTCAGCAGAGTGCTTCAAGCAGTGACAGACTGCAGTCCATAGGTCTAACTCGATGTACATAGGATGGGACTCTCTTAGGCACCCAACCCTATTCCCAAAGGGAACAGGAAAGAAAACAGCCTCAGAAATATCTATGTGGTCTCCATGAAAAAGCCTCATTTATGATAATCATCTCAGAGCCCCTCCTGTTCTGCTGTTCCCAGGGAAGGTTTCCTTATAGGCAGCACTGAAACACTGTAAGGGACTGGAACCTGTAAACAACATCTGTAGGAGAGGGCGGCAAAAGGTAGAAACAAGGCATTTAAGCACATTACATGAGAATGCAAACAGGACCTGGCTTTACTGGGTAAACCTCATTAGAGCCAGGGCTCTTGCTTTGCTGTTAGCTCACAGTGGGCAAGACATGGACCTGACACCAAAGCTGCATCTCTGAAATCATCCAGTCATGTTTACATTGAGAATTATCTTAAAGGAATGCCCCCATACATCAAAACTAAACTCAGGAAAAGATGCTAAAAATTAAATCAGAAGAGCAAAAAGCAGGTAGATAACACTCCTGATCTAATGACTCTGCTGTCACTTTTTTTGTACCACCAATATCTACTTTTATGAGCTGGTAACCAGAGAACACAAAAATTACATGAGTTGCCCAAGGTGATACAGTGAACCAGCAGCACACCAGAGAATACAACATAGATCCTGCAAGTCCTAATCTGCCACCCTGCCTGCCTCCCTCTCATAACTGTTGCATCCCCAGGAGGCAAATATGGCTTTTGCAAAATGGAGTTCAATGAGAATGCACTTCCTGCTCACATACAGGAATTTGTATTATCAAAGTACCCTTATTACTGCCTTTCCATGGAGTATCATTGGGCCATTGAAATTGGAATTGCCGAGGAATTAAAAAATAATACTGATAACGGTACAAACTATGCCCTCACACTTCAGTGTCCTGCTCAAGACAGCCCTGCCTACCCAAGAGAGAGGAGACTGGAGCCTCAAACAGAAATATGACTGAGATGTCAATTGTTTCTTACAGGGAAAGGGTAATGGAGTGAGCAAAGAAATCAAAGAAAACATAGTTGTACATATGATTGTGGGCAGAGAGGGAGGAAGGGCTTGCCATAAAAAGAAAATAACAAATGAAACTCTCCTCTCCACTGCTCAGCAGTGGCAGGGGAGGATGTTTGGCAAAGTCAGTTGTGGTTTGGAGTCACGGGTGCCTGTAATTTAAACCTGGATCTGGCTCTCACTTGATTGAGGGCATTGGGCAAGGCAGTAAAATTCTCCACCTTCATTTCTCCATTTGTAAAATGGGGTCTGGAATAATACTTGGACTGCAGGGTGGATTAAAGAGCTTTGAAAGAGAGTACAAAGCTTTGAAATGTACAACCATAGATCAGGGATAAATAGCTCTTTTTGTGCCATAAACAGTCACTTTGGGCCAGTATATGCTGACATGATGTTACAGAACCAATATTAGATGTTAGAAAGATGGGAATGTTGATTAAATGGATAGGTTAGCTTCAGGGAAAGGCTTCTGTGCTTCATGATGTAAACACATGATTTTTCAATGGGTACCAGAATTCAAGAGGCAAATAGATTTTTTCTATTTTCTTCTAATTTTGTACATACACAATTTTGTACTGGGCTGTCTGTGAACTGTACAGGTACTCAGGCAGAGCCCAAAATTTAACCTAAGGCTAACAGTGAAGGATACGAATTAGCTGTATCCTTCGAAAGCTGTCAATATAGGTCTGATGCTTCATGTATGACATTCAGGGCAGAAGCACCTACACATACAAATAATGCACTTAAGAGCACTGAAAGACAAGATCTTAATCTCAAGAAAAAATGATGTCTCTCCAGTGTGTCAGAACTTCAAAAGTAATTGTGAGATCTGCTGGTGATTCTCTTAAAGACTCTTTATAGCTCCTTTTACAGGGGCCTTGGGCTGATTCATGTTGATCGTGTCTGACAGCTAGCATTTCTGTTAATAATAATCATAAATAAAGTGGACAAGGTTGCCTGACCCGAAATGAGCATATCTATAGTGCCATATACATTACAGCACAGTGGATCTGCGACCGCAAATCAGGAAAGGTCCAATGCTCTTGACACTTTGTATTAAAATAATATCTGTCTTTTAAGAGCTCCGAATCTTTGTGTGCTATCTCTTTCATTAAAAATTTTTCCTTAAGAGAGAACACTCACACTTATAAGAAAGGAGATATTACAGAGGATGAAAGATTGCAAAACTTTGCAATTTTTTATTATGCAATAAAAATACATTTGTGAACAGCTCTATTCTCCCTTATATCTCAACTCCTCCTTCATGTTCTCCTGCACTGAAGTAATAATCCTGGTTTTATGCCATCATAAATCTGCTGACATATGAAAAATTATACTATTATCAAACACATCAAAACAGAATTATGATTTCACTGCTGCAGGACCAAATGCAAACTGGATCTGGGCTACAAGAAAGTGAAGCCTGATTAATTTCTGGGCAGTGGTTTGATACTAGATAGAGATGGTGATTATTTTTTTTTTAATTTCTAAAAAAACCCCTTGTTGTAATTACACAAAAATACAAGTAATTCAAAACAATACAGGAATTACTTGCTGATATAGGCAACCACATGCAAAAGTAAAGTCCCAGAGATGATACGCTCAGAATCTCTCCACATCAGGTGACATGCTGAATTAAGAGAGAAGCTTTGTAAATTACTTTGAGGGATGTTAATATGCTAGGCTATGCCAAGTCCACTGGGGCAGACAACTTCCAAGGATACAGGCTCTCCACTGAAAGCCCTCCACCCCCATTGAGGTCCAGTATCAGGTAGATAACTGCAACATTGCTGACAAAGGAAAGAGGAACAAACCCACACCAGAAATTAGAATAAAGAGATGAAGCTCTTGGCCAGCAAAAAAAAAAAAAAAAAAAGCTGTACTTGGTGAAAAAGACAGGTTAGATGTTACAAAACAGTAGAAAAGCAGCAAAGCTAGGACTCCTCATGGTTCCTGCTAAGGAAAGTTCCTGTTTGCCTCCTCACTAGCTAACTTTGCATACCTGTACTGCGTGACAAACAAGTGTCAATGTTCTGCCAGGTAGGCTCAGGGCTGGAAAAGTCTCTTCTCACCTGGTGTGTCCTCCAGACTGCTACAAGAGTAACCTGAAACCTGAGTCTCAAACAGTCCTCTCCTCCAAAACCCCCTTCTTTTGGCCTCAGACACAATGTTCAGTTCTGCACAGCAGTTATCAAAATACAGCCCTGGTATAAAATACAAAACACACACCTGAAGCTTGTCTGTCAATACAACACAAAGGCAATGTTTTTCCCACTCATTTCTCCAGCCTTTTCCAGCCTCCAATGTGCTATCAAAGCAGAAAAAGTGAAATGAAACTAGTTTTATGAGCATCAGAGTAAACAAATCCTGCTCTTCTACTGATTTACTTCTGGGAGGAACTCTTCAGACTAAAGAATCCAGAGGCTCTGCCTGAAGCTTTTTCTCAGAATATCTCCCTAGGGAAGGAGTGTGGGGGGTGGGAGACATTGTTCTCTAATGTCTAATCTGTTCCCTCATCTGCACAGCTGCCTGTTTTCACAGACCTTGATAAATTTTTGCATCTAAATGACCTGTGGAAAAAGTCTATGTTACATGGGCAGCTTCTCCACAAGACACAATCTAGTTGTCAGTATGCACATACAAATTCCATCTCTGTGGACAGCTTCGTTTTGCTTTTCCACAACACACAAATCATCCCTATTTTTCTTGCAAGTTACTATTAAAAAGTTTATATTTGAAAGGAACTTTTAGAGGAAGAGCTCCTCAGAAAGAGGAAAATCAAATTATTACTACTTAAACTGAAGGGATAGGAAAGAGGTTTTCTCACAGGATGCAAAATTAACTTCAGAAAGATTAACTAATCACTTCATCTGGGTTTGCACCATGTAGAATGATCACTTTCAGATGCATCCTCCGAACAGGTATAATCACCCACACACATATGGATATTGTTTTCATAGCAGTATCTATAGCGTTCACATCTGTGCTGCACGTGTTCTTCCTGCCACGACAGTCAAGAGTATAAGAAAAGAGAGAGTTATGCATTACTCAGTTTGTTCACTGCAAGTAAGGTGAGTATTGTAGCAAGTGGAATGGCTGATGAATTAGGAAAACTATGAGAAAAACACATTTTGGACAGCCAAAGCTGCTGTAGGATAAGTAGCCACTGATATTCCACTTACCTGTGCACACCACTTCCAATGTCAATGTGCATTTTTTTCAAAAGTAAGTTAGGCAGGACTTGCACTACAGGTTGAGAAAACAGCACCCAGGAAAAAGGTGAGGTGACCAGCTCATGAATGCTCCCCATCCCTGTTCTGCAACTTTATGAAACTTGTTCTGGTGGGAATATGTACCAGTTGCAACTGCACAGACCCTTGGTATCACACAAGAGGCTCTTGTTATCTAATTAAGAAGTCCTGATGGAGTGCGAAAGCTACCAAGGATTATATCTGAACAAAGGTCAAGTCTCTCTGATCCTTAACATGATCACTAAAAAGGTTTCAGATTTGCAAGTGCTTCAGTGCAGTAGTTCCCATATATTGTTCTTAATATGGTCTATTATTTTTTATCAATAAATTACTGGGAAAAGGAGTCTCAAGTCAAAAGTTAAAAAGCAAGAGTTTCAGACACAGGATAACATCTTTCAAGGGGCATGGGTACAATTTGTTTCATCTTCTGTGAGGGAAGAAATAATTCAGCAATGGTTTCAAATGCAGGGCATCTTGCACCCTTGGGCATCCAGAGCACACAAGGAGAAAAAGCAGGCTCACAACAGGTACAGCTATTCGGCAAGACTCTGGCCTTGGGCTGGTGAAATGTGCATAATAAGAGGGAAGTCTGTGTCCAAAGTGCTTAAGAGTAACAGTTACATTTCATAGCCTCACAAAGGCATCTTTCTGGAATCAAATCACAAGTATATTTGTATAAATAAATATTTGAATGTGGCTGCCATTGGCATTACTAACCAATTTTTGTTCATCTGAAGTAAACCTAAGTGAAACAGGTGAGGGAGAGACTCCACTGTGAAGGCAATGCAAACACAAAGGATTTGTGCATGTTCCAAACTGGAGCAAGGCAGAGCCTAGGACACTTACCCTGTCCTCTCTTCTCAGCTAAGAATGGTATTTAACTAGCTCACCTTTCGGGCTAGCCTCCGCACCATATTACTAGTTACCCGCTTTGATCTGCATCCCTCTTTCACACCACCACAAGCTTACCTGCATTTGATCGTTTCTTTGGATTTTTGAGACTTCGGCACCTGCTGCTCGCAGAGCTACTGTTCTCGCTCATGGAGTCTTGCGCTGACGAGGCACTCCCTGTTGCCTCGCTGTCCCTCATCATGCTCTCATAGCCGCTGCTCCCCCCACTGTGGTAGAAGAGGGCTGTTTTCCCCATGGCAGGGGGTAGCTCCCCACTCAGGACACTGCTGTTGTCGCTCCCATGGCCACTGCTGCAGCGGTGAGGTTTCCGAGGAGGGGTGATCTTGCTGTAAGGTGAAGGCAGCATGTGAATAGCTGGCTTCTCATCTCCAGGAAGGCCCCCACGCTCATCTGCCTCTGAGCTTCCCTGCAGCTGTAAGCCTCTGGCACTGGCGCTTCCTTGGAGCAGCTCCGAAATCCGCCCATTGACAGCCCGAAGAGGCAATTTGGAAGCAAGGCTGGAGCCCCGGCTTCTGCTGAGGGACTGCATTGACCAGGACATGTTCTTCCCACTTGGGGGCAAACTGGAGCTCTGCCCTACGGACTGAGGCAGAGATTTGGTGGAGAAGCTGAGCGTTTTGGTGGCAGAGGCAGACAGGCTGCGGGCCTTGGGACTTGCCAGCAGGAGCTTGCTGACTGCAGAGATCTTTGACTGGCTGGCTTTTGGGGAAGCACCTGCTGACTGGGAGAGGCCCGAGTTGGTGGGTGAGGACATGGCACTGCGGCTGAGGCTCCTTCCAGCCCTAGGCATGGTGGTGTCTCTGCCAGGGCTCATCTTGGAGCTCACAGAGGACAGGCTTTCTGCTCTTTCCAGTGACAAACACTCATAGTGACTTCCTGTGGACCTCCCAAGGGAGTTGGTCCTGCTGGCGAGCTGCTCCAGTTTGGCACTGAAGAGCTTGCTGCTGCTGTTGTTGACGCTGCTGTCAATGCCAGGGCCCTTTTGTTTGGCATTCAGCTCCTCGGGAAAGCTGGCCAGGAAGGACACAGGCTGGCTAGAGGGACTGCTCATGGTGCTGCTGGCTGCACTGTGCTGGGGGCTGGCTCTGTTCTTCTGATCCAAGCTTGACTTTCTCACTGGTGGCAGAGGAGGGGTCCCTTTGGGACGAGTGAGGATGCAGTGTTTGGGAGATACCATTTTCTTGTCAAGACTAGCCTTAGAAAACAGGGGCAGGGCAGGAGAACTGACTCCACTGCTGTCAGTGGCCGTAGGATGGAGATGACTGTCAGACTCCTCCACCTTGCTTGCCTTCGGGAGGCCTCGAGGGAGGCTAAAATTCTTCAAGCCATCACTGGAATGAACAGGACTTTGGGTTGCAGAGCTGGATGCTGCCACCTCACACCCATCCACAATCCTTTTTAGACCGTCAGATCCTGGGGAAATAGAAGTGTCCCCACTGCTGGTGCTAAACCTGTCAGCCGAGGACTGCTTTGTGCTGTGCTCAGGCTTGGCTGAAACCACAGATGCGTCAGGCCTTGGCCCATCACTGCTCCCAGAGCTGTCCTTTTTAACATCTTCTTCTCTCTTCAGCCAAGGGTCTTCAAATTTAATATCCTTCTTAGCACTAGATTCTTTCCTGTCATGGGGATGAGGAACCTTTGGGTCTGCAGTTACTGCCGGTACAGCATCATCAGTGTCTTGTGCTTTGAAGGGATTAACAGCAATACATGGGTACACAGTAATGTTTGTCTTCATTGGGATGTAGCCTTCACAGCTGGTAAGGCTTGCTGTGTTCTTGATTGTGACAGTAGTTTTCCCTAGAGCTGATATTTTACAGCCTTTGATGGGTGGCACTTTGCCGAAAGCTTCCTCCCCCATTTCCGACAGTATGAGCACGTTGTCAGCTGCTGACTTCTGTTTGTCACTTACACAAATCATGCTGGCACTTTGTATGGTGCTTGCAAACTCAGAGACAGGGGGTTCTGCCATAGCTTCCCCATGCCCATAGCATGCCTGGGCTATGAAGCTATGGCATGACTGTTCCCCATCACTCCCTGTGCTCATTTCACTCAACCATGAGCTGATGGATGAGCGCCTGCTGCCATCATCTTGGGATTTGTCATCCAGACTCAACTTTGGAAGTGGAAGGAACTGTGTGATGCTGACTTCAGACACAGGAGCTGTGCTGGAGTAACATTCAAGATCTTCAGAGATGCTGCTGATAATACTGACTGGTCTAGATCCAGAGGCCAAAGCCTGCACTGAGCAGTCACTGTTAAAACTGATGATACTGGTTGGGCGCCCATTGTCAAGGACCCCACTAATGGTTAGCTCTTCTACAAGGGTGAACACCAGCTCATCCTCTCCATTCAGCTCCAAAGGCTGCTGAACGGTCACCATGGTGGTGCTCAGAATCTCCTTCTTGGATTCTGGAGAAATGCTTTGTTGCTGATCTTCATTGAGAACAGTTTCTTCAAAATCCCCATTGCTGGAGGACACCGACTTCTTCATGATCTGAGGGCTCATGCCTACAGGTGGGGTCCGAATTTCTGGTTGTAATAAAGATTCACTAGATGTCATCCCAGCATCCTTACTCAGGGGAGCTGGTGGGGGAGTGGAGCTGGGCAGGACTCCTTTCTGTGTATAGACCTTGCACCTCTGGGAAGGAGAAGTTGGTGGCTTATACTCAGATGTCTTTGAGAGGCTTGCAATACCAAGCCGAGGTGAACCCATTGGCCGAGGTTTGCCTTCCACAAATCCACAGGTGTTGAGCCCTTCTCTGCTGCTCTGCAAGCTGGTGCTGTGTGCTAACTGACAAGAGCTAAGCTCTTTACTAGAGCTGCCTGTTACACTCCTGGGAGAAGAAGGAGTTGAAAGATTAGTAAGAGCTCCAGAAGGAACAGGGGAGGGATTTCTCTTAGTTTTGCTGGGTGTTGCATTTATATTTTCCTTGGCTTCTCTATCAGGATACTGACATTCTGGCATCGTATCTTCCTTATCTGACTCTGGTAAGTGGCTAAGTTCTGCCAGCTGGCTTGAGACAGAGCATTTAGACATCTGGTCTGAGCTAAATTGAGCAGGCATCTCTTCAAAGGGAAATTTGTCAGTCTCTTCACTGCCATCTATGCAATCCAGCCTCTCCTGGAGCTCTGCAAAGGTGTTGCACTTCAGGCAGTCTCTTTCAGATGTACTGGGCCCTGATTCACTAACTTCCTCCAACCTGCCCTCGTTTTTGGTCTTTTGCAGAGCAGGAACTATGGGAACAAAGTCAGGGGGACCCTCGTTATCTGTCAGTTCCTTATCAGAAAGGGCAGTGCCATTGGGACCAACGTAAATCACCGTATCACATGACTGCTCACTGCTGGATGAATAATCAGGATCACTTGATAAATGCAAAATAGGAAAGTCTGGGTCAACAATGTTTCTAGAATGGAAAGGTCTCAGCTGGGTTGGCCTCCGCATCCTGCCCTCCTCACAAGAGCTCTCTCCTCCAGAAGAACTCGATGTGTACTGCAATATGAGAGAAAGAGAGTCCGTGACATTTCAGCATTGCAAGCTGCTCCTTGCACAAACCGCATACACAAAAAGGTCACAGTCACATCTAAACTGGGAGATCTCTAAACTAAGGCACAGAGCTTTGAAGCTACTTATCCACAGTCCTACAGCAAACACGCAGCTATTGCTCAACGGAGAACCCAATGCCTCAGTTCTGAATCCCACTCAAAATCATGAGACTTCCAAAAAAAAGTGCTAAAAAAATGGATTAGGACCCCTCCCTTAGTTAAGCCTGTCCAAAGAAATCAGACATTTGGCAAAGCTTTTGCTGATCGTGTGTGTGTGTGTGTGTGAACAGGATCAAGAAAACTCATTACATATGACCCTGTTTGGTCATACTTATAGTGTGTGGAATTGTATAACATGCACTCAGAGGTCTCTGGAGACACTGCACTGTGATGGTGTGTGGACCGAACCCCTTCACTTGCCTCTCTTCAGTCAATTGACAAAAAAGCTTTTGTCAGTTTCTAGGCTGTCAATTTAAGTGAAATGCATAATGTTCACTTGTTCTGCCCAATTCACACCATAAGCTGCACAGAAGGAACTGGAACTCTAAAACATGAAAACAGATACAGCCCATTCTCTTTCTCGGAAAATCTACCACCCCTATTTAGAAGCAGTAGGAATAAAAGAGGCACCAGTGATGGCAACGGACACACTATTTTGCATTTATTTTGCTACTGCTCTCTCTGGGAAGCATAGAGAATCTAATTCTTAATTAATCCCAATTTCCTTTAACTCTACAGCAGTTTCATTCCTTATTATTTCATTAGCACTAAGGGCATAATGGAAAATAAATGCTCTCTGACAGCTATATCATTAAATGAGGCCAGCTTACAAATCTGCTACAGCAGATTTGAATTCACTCCTCTGTCTCTGAAGATGAAGCATTTACCCGCCCTAGTCTCTGATATGTGCTCTGTGACACTTGCCTAGGACAGGGTACATACAATCCAGACACTTTGGAATTGATTACTGATTTTTTTACGTTTTGCTCTACCCTATCAAGAATCCTTCTTCCTCCCTCCTCCACCATTACAAGAAGGGAGTTATACATTGTCTTACCTTAGTTTTCTTTTTCTTCATCCTGAGGACCCGTGACGCAATCTGGATGGTGGACAGTGTCTCAGCATAGTTCCCTGCAGCAGCTGAAATGTGAGCTATCATTGTGGTGCGGCAGTTCATATTCCCCAAGGACTCTCGAAGCAACATGGTGAGCTTGCTGTCTCTGCAAAACAAAACGAATTAAGGCTACATTAGCGAGCAAGGTTTCACTTTGGCCACCATGATGTAACTTGGGTCTTGGCAAGATATTTTCTCCTCTTTTTAATGGAATCCGAAGTAATTCACTTCCTCAGGTCTAGGCTATGCTGTTTCTGCAGCTGAGGATGCTGAAAGACATTGGACTACAATTCAAACTTCTTTTCCCAGTTCCTGCTTTCTGTCTTCTTCTGGTCTCAGTCCTACCTGCACTGTTACCACTGCCAATACAGAGATCCAGACCAGCACTGGAGACTGTTAAGAAGCCACAGCAGCAAGCATCAAACTGCTGCCCTTTGGAAGTGCAGGCAAACCCTGGCCCAGCTCTGGAGGACAAAGAGGGTAGTGAATTAGATCAGAGAACGAAATTTTTTTCTTACCTTCTAGGGCACTAGATAACTCAAGATTAATAGTAGTTAAATCACTGAAGTCAATTTTGGATGCTGCTGGTGAAATACAAAATAATCAAGCCTTCAGACTTCACACAATTGTTCTTTCATATTAGATCTTTTCTTCCACTGAGACGGAAATCAAATTTTCTGTTCTTGCCACTTACTCTATTGTTCAGCATCGGACAGCTTTTGAAATGCTGATGACTTATTGTGAGGCTGTCTGTGACTGGACTGAGAATATGAATTTTAACAGCATAATGATGCATATATAATAATTCTGTGGTGGTCATCTAATCCTGCAGTCAGAAATGCATAATATACAATTTGTAAAGAGATGTTTATCTACATGGTGTACAGGTCAACTGGATGGTTATTTGGGAAACGGTATCCTCTTGAAGACAGCCTCTCCTATGCTAAAGGTTGGGGGTGATAGTTACATACAGCTGAAAACAGAGACAGCAACAGCCCGATATTTATCCACTGGTAAAGGAATTGCTTTCACTGTTGTAATGATAGCAACACCTTCAGTGGCTGTGGATCCGATTTTTGGGCCTCACTGTTCAATATCTGCTAATGACCAATGGTGCATCTGTGCCCTTGACATTTCCAGCTCACAGGAACTCTGCATAAAGCTGCAACTGCTAGAAACTGAAGCTATGCCTACCGGATGGGACTGATGGACAAACACCAAAATTCTTGGACTTCTCTTTTTGATTAATAAACAGCAGCATTTGGGTTGCATATTTTGATGCATCTAGCAATAACTCTGGAGAGCTCATAAATCGTGCATCTCCTGAGATTTCTAGTACTTACAAGTTCAGCTTGGCTAGCAATACTGGAAGTGAAACATTTTTTTGTTTTGGGATTTCTGCTTCCATCTGCTCCAGACACAGTGAAGACAGTCAGGTGTCTTTGAAAGCAAACAAATATCCATACAGGCTATACTGAGACAGCTTCACTCATTTCACTTGTGACCTAAGGCTGCTTTAAATCCACAGATGCAGAGTTAATAAGCTGCTGTATCTCAGGTTAGTGTCCCTCCTTTCCATCATGGAATAATTAAGATGTCAAATTTTGTACATCAGTTACTGCCACTCCACTGCAGAGTAACACGGAAATTATTAACATCTGCACAGAAATCAATAACAAGCCTTTCATTTGCCAGTGCTTCTATCATAGCAAAACATGAGATGATAGAGGAAAGGGCAAAAGAATACATTCTAACCATGTTCGTCTCCTGAGAACACATAGCCCATGCAGCCAGCATCAGCAAACTGAGGTGTGGCTCTCCTAGAGGTATACGCATGAGGAATGTAAAATAATCTGTGCCATCTGCCTGTACTGAAACACACACTTGCAAGAAGAATGATGATGCAGAGGAAATACCTATTATATAATTCAAATGATCCTCTGACATATATCAGATGGGAACTAAAGGGCAGATTTGTTAAGGATTAAAGCATGAAACGTAGCAGTAAAAAGCCCAAGAAACACTGGTTTCTAATTTCAGAGTTTGTTCATTCAGCAGTCGGCATCTTAACTACCAGCTTCACTCTGCACTCAGAAAAAATAATTAGCCTCATGTCACTATTGTACACTGAAATTAAAATAAAATAAAATAAAATAAAATAAAATAAAATATAATAAAATATAATAAAATAAAGGGTAAGAAAGTTATGAAACACAGATTTTTGTCAATTCTGGAAATTGTCATCAGACAAGTTCAGCTGTTCAAGGTTCACTGATCTCTCACAATACCACCTACTAACTCTGGAAGGAATGAAAGAAAATAAAAGAGAATATAGAACACAAAAATATGTGGCTTAATTTTGAACTCACCCTATCCTCTTCAATTAAAACATTGATAAAATATTTTTAATGTCTCACTGAAATTTGCTTGACAGACAGTGTGAGACACAAAGTAGATGCTTTGTTCTTCTGAGTGCTGATACAGCATTTCTGCCTGAAAAAAATGGAAGGCTATGAATTGTTTCATTAGGTGATTCATGAGCTGGTATTTGCAGATGCAAAATTTCCCGTGAAAGCAGAAGTTTTACAAAGAGAAGGTCTGCACTTCTGCACTGGAAGGGCTTTGAGAAGCAAGACCTTTGCTGATCCTCTGGCTCTGCAAACTAAACTAAGTGATACAGAAATTCTGAAGAAGCTCACAGCAGGTCTGCTGCTCCTGGGTGCATGGTGCTCATTGTATTAAGCAGAGGCTGGCTAGCAGAAGGTCCCATAGTTCTCACAGCAGCATAGCGAAATGCACCAATGTTTTTATAGTACATGAGAGAACTTCAGGAATGCCAATGGTCTATTTCTATTCTGCTCCAAAAGGAATAAAAATCACATGCCAGAGCAGCATGATGACACCATTTAATATACCTGTCTTCATTTTAAGTAAATTTCTATCCCATGCCCTAATGTTTTTATAGTTTAGGAAATTTACCATAACCTATCATGAATATGAGGATCTAATACACAGAGAAAAATGAAGGTGTGGTCAGGACACCACACTTCAGACTTCAATGCCTGTATACCAGTAAGTCAGTTCTGCAGTCTTTTCAGTACTTAAAAGTCACCTCATTTTTTTCTTATACATCACTTGATCCAATAAAATACATTACTCTTACACCTTTTCTTGCCTAGCTCCTTAGATAATCACGGCTACAGAAAAATGCTAATAAATATTATTCATGCCACACAGGTATAACTCCAAAAGAAAGTATGCAAAGTTTTATCTCTGGAAAAGTCCAGAGGCAGGAGGTCTGTGGGCAGGAAGCTAAACTTAGATGTCTCTATGAAGTATGTCTGCAGGTATGGCACAGAAGATTGCAAGGTAGAAATCTTCAGCTAATTCCGTGGAGTAGCAGCCTTCCATATGGAGGGCTTTGGCTTCTTCATTCTGCTCCCTTTTCTCCTCTGTTATTTCCACCCTCTCATATTACAAAAGCTGCTGAAGGATTTACGGTGCTGTTAAGTCAAAATCCTTAATTTCATAACTGGATACCATTTTTACACTAGACCCTTGCCTCAATCCCTGCACAGGAAAAACAGTGCTCACTGAACCATAAATTATTTAGTCTTTCATTTAATCCTTGCCTTGCAAGGGACAGACTTGTCCATTAACTACTGTTAGGACTACACATAGTCATCTCTGAACACAGAATGACTGATTTCTTCAAAGGCTCTTTATTATCTTTTCTTTTCCCTGTGGAGTTCATCAATGCAGTATCTGATTAATGCCTCTGAGGTGAGGTACATAATCCTCTGATCATACCTGAAGCATTGAAGACTTCAGTAAGTACAGGTGTATGGTGTGAAGCACCAATCTTTCAGAATACTGATCATTACATAGTCTTTCACATTCAAAGTACATCTAACTTTGACTTTTCTTGAACATAAAATGGGTCAGCTGGTTCTCAATCTGGGTACCCAAAAAACCCAGGAACATACAATTAGTATCCTATCTAAAAATTTTAGGAACGCATTGGCAGAGCTAGTTCTGAATGTAGTACCAGCTCCCTTCAGAAGACCTCCCTTCTCTTCCACAGTCCTTAGTCCCATTCTCCATATGCCTTCCAACTTCTGCTACAAATTAGGGAAAGTTTTATTCACAAAGGGCACATTGCTGTACAGTCCCAATTCATGTGTAAAGCAAGTTGTTTATCTGCCTTGAAAAAGATGATACCTGGGGGGGGGGGATCCTGAATAGACAACACAACGTATAGCCCATTAATTTTGACATTTCCTGCCCCTGTAGCAATTGATTTCAAAATCTGAATGCTCTTATTATTTGTATTTTATGTAATTTCAAGTGAATTTGTGGTTGCACTTCAATGAGACTCCAGCAAGCCTGGAACATTCCTATATGTAAAATAGCCTCAGTTGCTGAACTAGCTGGTGGCGGCGGCAGCAGCTAGCTGCCACCTTTTGTTTGGACAAGCAGTAAAGAAGAACATGACTCACAATTTACCATGGGGTTTTGCTAGTATTTGCTGCCTACAGAAAAGCAATGAGACTCAGGAGCACCACAATCCTTTGCTGTGCTGTAGGAAAGCTGTGCTCTCATGTGATCACGTCAGTTTTGACATTCTCTTCTCTCATCAGACAGTTCTATTCTCTTCTATCAGTGTCTATCCTGGGCTTTTCTCATCTAACCTTCTTGTTTGTTCTTACTTCCATAACATGACACTCACCCACAATTCCTCCCCTAAGCAGCCTGGCAGAGCTCAGTTTCATCCTGCAGTGGTCTAACCAGCTACACCAGACTTTGCCATTCTCCAGCATCACTGCTAGACACTCTTCCAGGATCAATCTCCTCTTTCCTCCCCTCTTCCTCCCACTAACATCCTTCACTGTTGCTGCCTGACCTCCAAGGCCCTGCTCCCCTCTGAAGTCCCCCCAACTGCTCACTGATACACAGCAGAGGAACCCCATAACTCTGCCATAATTTGACATGGCTGCATGAATCATACTGCCCAGTTGAGGTGTAGGCCAAGGTGAGGGGGTGTAACACGAGCAATGCCTTCCTGGATTTTCCTCTGCCAGGTCCTCCAGCTTGACGAGAAACCGTGCAAGCAATGTGTTCAAACTAAGCTACACAGAAAAGAGGCAAATGATAATTGCTTTTGTTTAGGTCTGCGAAATAGAATTCATGAATAGAAAATGAAGCAGTAAGAATAAATATTATGCTCGGGAAATTCACAGGAGTTTTCATTGCCCAGCATTTCATTCTGTGTATGGGAGATGCAAACACAGAATTGTTCCATAAAAAGAGGGGAATACTGGAGAGGAATATTCAGTTGAAATGTTAGAATAATGATTTTTCTGTGGAATTATTTAGCCAATTGTATTATATGCTTTGTTTTGGTCTTTCCCAAGACCATCTTAATATTTTCTTTGTCTTCCCTTTCCTCTCACTCCACTGCTATGAGGATTTTGGCTATTCAATGACAACAGCAGCACCATTAGGAATAGGAATAATAACATTCCACAAAGGAGACAATACAATAGTGTAGCTAAGCTTTAGGAAGTGCAAGGCTGTGTGTTTGTGCTGTCTATTAATCACATACCTTAGTGTCTTCCTAGGCACTTGGCCAAAAGGAGAGAGTTGTCAACTCGCTCAAGGTGTTATTGTTACAGCATCAGATGATGTATGCCCTCAGGTGTCTTGTAATCTAATTATTTATAGAGGAATGTCAAAGGAAAAATCTCAGTAACTATGGCAGTTATTTTTGATCATGAAGTCTGCTCCCTTGAGCTGATGCACTGCTTCATTCACAGTAATAAATGCTTACATGACAAGGGAATCACATGAAGACTATATTTGGGTTTGGCTCTTATTGCATGGGAATAATCTCTACAGAGGACAGTTTATAGCTCAAAAGGCACAAACTCAACAGCAGATGTTACAGGTGTGTAGCAGCTGAGTTCACAATGAACCAGTATAGTTTGCTTAGTTATGTCTTTCCTTTCTGTTAATAATTTTGATAGAGGGAGAGAGGAAATGGGAGCAATGTGTGTACACACAGGCAAAATGAGGCTAGGCGGAGTGATAAAGCCCTCAGTGATTCAGCCATGTAAGCCTGGCTTTGTTAGTGGAACGAAATAAGGCAGTTGAAGAAAGATGAGTAACATGCTGAACATTTAACCTGGGGAATCCTTCACCTGGTGAAACAAGGCACTGGGGAGATAATGAACTTGCTCCAGGTGGAAGCTCACTAGCCTTAAAGGGAAGGTAAAGCAAAGTGGAAATTTCCACTGCCACTGCAGTTAGTTATCTTGTGTGAAGTACACTAGCACAACCCAGAACATTGTGCTCACTGCACAGGAGAAGGAGGAGCCAGCTAAAAGGACTATGCTGAGGGGATACTGTGCTCAGGTTCATGTACTGGGAAAATCACAGCCACATCTGGAAGGGATGTGACACTGCAGCAGTCAAGAGGTCAAGAGCAGGAGAAAGGTGTTGCTGCAGCCAAGTATGGGGTTTACATTTAAATTGTACTATCACAAAATGCATATAAAATGTAGGGATAGTCCCCCTACAGTTGTTATCTTTTAAGAGCAAACTTCATGTTGCAGAACAATCCTTGTGATTTTGACATGCTCAACACATGAGCATATGGCAGATGCACAAAATAGCATCTTTTTGTTTCTTTTTACCAAAGACAGAAAATAAAATCAGTGAGAGAAGGACAGAGTCCCACTTGTGAGGCTGCAACTCAAATCAGTTCAGTTTTCGGTCCCCTCACTACAAGCAGGACATTGAGGTGCTGGAGCATGTCCAGAGAGGAATGGAGCTGGTGAAGGGTCTGGAGCACAAGTCTTGTGAGGAGCAGCTGAGGGGGGTGGGATTGTTTAACCTGGAGAAAATGAGGCTCAGGGGAGACCTTATTGCTCTCTACAACCACCTGAAAGGAGGCTGTAGCCAGTTGGAGGCTGGCCTCTTCTCCCAAGTATCAACAGACCGTCCCTTTCACCATAAAAGGGGCTCATTCGGGAGCTGTAACTTTTGTACAAAATCTGATCCAAAGCTGATGAAACTTAAACAGTCCACAAAAAAGACAAGGAGTACCCAGTTATTCAAAGATGACATAAAAGTACCCTACTTCTTGAAGGTCCTTTTTCTGCCTGATCTCAGCAATTCAAGTTTATCCATTATAGAACTCTCACAATAAAGCTGCTGCTATCACACAACAACTTCACTTTTACCTTTACATACCAAAGAGTGCATGGTTTCTGATATTGCCATCCCAGCTCTGAGCTGCACACCGCTATGCTAGCCCTGAAGGTGCACAGAGAAAGACATCTCCTCCATCTTCTCATTTCTGCCTTGTGCCAGCAATGGAGCTGAAGCCACTTGAACTTCATTTAAATAACTCAATAACTCAATGAGAAAAAAGTTCCTTGCAGTCTTTGCCCCAGCTTCGTGAATTTTTATGGTTTGGTTCACTTGCATTTTGCATTTTGGCAATACCAAACTGAAGACATAAACCGTTACCTACAGGTCCATGTATTACTCAAATGAGAGATAAGGGATCAAAATGTAGTTTAAAGTCATGTAGCATAGCACTTGGAAGAGCAAGTTTTGGGATGGGAGTGGGGAGGTCATTGGGAGGACAGCTCTACTGGAGACCAGTGATAGTTTCAGAGAGAAGTCTACACTGAAAATAAAAAAAAAAAAAGATTCCTCTCCGCTCTGTCCTCCAACTCCCAGCACAGAACCAAATGCCGTTCACAAGCAACCATTAAAAACATGCAAACGAAGCTCAAAGATAATAAAAAAGAAAAGGATCCTTCTGGTCTGTCTCATTACACTGCCAGCTCCTAATAAATTCTACCTGAAAAACCAAAGCTCAATTAATCCAGGGAGCTAATTAGGCTCAGCAACTCTATCTTGGAGCTAAAGCCAGATTCTCCAAAACTGGCAATGTCACTGGTTAAGAAAATGTGAGCAATAAGCAGACTATGATTTATAGGAGAAAAAAAATACAGTTAAAACCAATAATGATCCAGATTTTAAATAATTTAAGGACTCTGTATGTGCTAACTTCAACCAAGTGTACACTCAGAAAAGAAAGGAAAAAGCCTTCTCTCTCCCCATGCCCCTCCTTTTATCCCTTACTTGGAAGCATTATGGCAACGACAAATTTGCCTCAGCCTATATGTGTGGTTTCATTACTTTATATGAGAAGACAACAGTATATTTGCTATGGAATAGCAACTGGAGCAGCTTAGGAGCCTGCCTGCCTCTCCTCTGGGCTGCCTGCACCCTGGCAGTGCAGCAGGGGCACTGGGAAGGGAAGAGTTGGAATGTAGTTGGGCAGTACCTTTGCCTATAGGGCACATAGCAAGAAAAAGCATGAGGAAACACTCCCTGACATGTCCCTGAGGACATGTTATGGAAACAACCTTCATACCAACCCTTCTAGTGGCTAAAATCGGCAGGAGCAGAGCAGATACACAGGGAGGGTGTTTCCACCACCACTCCATACGATGAAGAGCAGGTCCCACTCCCCTTGCTCAGCATCTTGCCTTCCAGCGCTGCTGCCCCCAGCTCCCACTGCCTTAACAGGGCCAAGCAGTGGGGAGATTAAAGCAAGGCTCTCAACTCTGCATTCAACAGGCCAGGCAAAGGGCTTGTTTTGCAAAAGGCCTCAGCTCCCTGCAGCTGAGCTGCTGCCAGTCTCATCATCGGGGTTGATGCGTGCTGAAGAGCCACCACGGGTGACAGCCCCTGCCGAGAGGGCAGGGCAGCAGTCACCTCAACTCCCCTTCATCTGCCTACCAGACTGCCACGAGTCGTGCGTTACCCTCAGCCCAGGCAGATGATAATTTCAGCTGCTGCCTGGTGAACACACTGGGAATTTGGTGGTGGAACAGAACGGCCGCTGGCTGCCACACGGAGCACTGCCATGTGGCCCGGCCAGAGGCAGCCACTGCTGTGCCCACAGTGGCACCCATGAGCCCCAGCAGCAAGAAACAGCTTTGCCCTTTGCCCGCAAGGAGTGTTGTGATTCATATGTACCGAGAGTGGAATACCAGAGTTATTTCCTCAAACGAAAATTAATTTCAAATGTTTCTAATTGATCCATGAATATTCATGATCTTTTGGGAGGATTTCATAATTACTTCATTCTGGTTAGGCTCATTTGATCTGCAGTAGCGACAGCAGTAGTTTACACTCCTTCATCAAGATGCCAACAATTTGGCAGCATGACCTTCCCAGTTTCCTGTGCTGGAGAGCAGCTCTAGTTATTCTAATTGCAATCCCAAATGGAGTGGTACCTGAAAATAAATTGACTGCTGTTCAGTTTTAGAAACCACTCCAGTTGGCACTGCTACTGGTGTAAATAGATGACATCTCCAGGAAACTGGGAAGGTCACTCAGCAAAATAATTCACATTTTGATAAGTAACATTCTACATGGCAATCCCCTATAGCCTGCAGCATTGTAGCAGAGGGCAGTGAAAGCGCACACACTCCTGTGTGGAAAGGAAAAAAAAGAAAGAAGAAAGCAGATTTGGGTTGTCAGTAATGATATAAAAATTTCTGATTCCTCTATGTCACTCACTAGATAGATTCCCAAAGAAAGTTAAGCTTAAGAGTTCACACTCCCTATGTACCTGCGCACAAGCTTGCCTTATCACCTCCAGCAATAAACTTCCAGAATGTTGGCCAATTTGAAGAAAATAATAGAAAAATATATATGAAGAAAATAATAGAAAATGCTCAAAGTTAGTAAGCCTCTGTAAACACTGTGATAACTGATGGCTGGGGGGATGAAGAGAAATCTTATTTGTGCTTCCACAGAAACCAGACTGAAACTCTTTAAACTCCACTCTTGAACACACCAGAGATATCAGATAGGTGAGAGAAAATCCCAAAAGCAGGAAAACTTTTGGCCAGTGTTTATACCCTTTTGGATGTCAAACTGAGAGACAAGTTGTTACAAACATTATTTTCTGGATGCTGATGCTCCCAGAACTGTTCATTTAGATCAACACACCAAAAAAATACGCACTTACATGAAAGTGGGTTCTGACTATAAGCTGTCAAAACCCAAAGTAAAGCAGTGAAAATATTAAACTATCAGCATTAAAGCAAAATACACAGTCGGAAGCCCCAAATCATGCTTCTCTCTCTGATAATCAGTTCAATACCTTTTAAAGTTCCTTTTCACATACAGCTCCCAAGTTTGCTTCACAAAGCATGAAACTGATAAAACCTGATAAAAGAAGTAATCCCTGTCCATTGGCAAGGAAGATGGTCTTTGCAGCAGCCAAGCAATCTGCTAACCTAGGATGGGAATTAAGCATGTGAAGCAAGTTCCAAAGTGGAGGATTTTTTTATGTGTCATCTCCCATTTAACAGCTGGGGACACATTGGCCTCAGTTGCTCAGCTCCAAATCATCTACAAATTAAACACCCATGATTTCTATTAAGGAATACTATACTGGCATGTACAGGTAATACACACAGACCCTGGACAACACGCAGAACTATCTTTCCAAAAATCTAGGTAAGTAATAGGGGCTAAGTATGGACTTCGCTGTTTAACTTTACACATTCTTTCTCTTTCAAGAAGAGTAAGAAAGCTGAGTTTCTCCATTACACTTATTTCTCTAAAAACCAAAATGGACTAGAAATCTGGCTGCACTTCAAGAACTCACTTTACTACTCAATATATAACTTTAGGATCAAAACAAGTTTCTTAGATACCTGCAATGATGTTTGCAGAATCTAATGGGCAGAATGCTCTCTGGCCTGCAAGTCCTTGGCCTCTGCATTTGTACTGCCAGCAGTCAATATTGGTGGGGTGAGCTTGTTAGGAACTGGAGAGAGACCAACAAGTCCTTTCACATAAAAATGAATGGCCATCAGACAGACAAAACTTTCATCCACAGATGGGCTGAGCTGTTCACACACTACTGGCTGATTTAGAAATGTGATGAGACAGGCTGAGCAACACCAGTGATGATGGTGACTTGCATGGCAATAGAAAATCACAGATGAAAATTCTCTACTTGTGCCTGGGTTTGGTGATGTCCAAAAACAAGTCCCAGAACTGAGATTTTATTAACTCAAACCCAGGGCACTGTGGTCCAAACCAAGCCATCACTGAAATCTCCAGAAAGGCTCCCATATGCTTCAGAGTCTGAACTGGGCTTTTACAGATTTAATGATGGGGTACATGAGACAAAGACTAAACCAGTCTCTTCTCAAGTCAAATACATGGCATTGAAATTAGACTGTGGAACCACAGGCAGGTTTATGATGACAGTTTTGGCAGAACAGGACCAAATCTAGCAGCTGGTGTAGGGCAGTGGGAATTCTGTCATCTATAAACACAGGCATAAGGAAAGTAAATGAATGATTCTTTAACATCTCTCACACTCTACCATACTTTATACACAGGGGAGCCTAAATAAAACTTGAGAGACCCAAGACTCAGGCAAGTATTACGTATCATAAGTAAAAGTAGCAAAATCGATGTATAAATATTTTAATGTATATATTGGCTATTTAAACCAAGAGGAGATAAGCTGTATCAAATACATTTATTTTCATCCATGCAGCAATTTAAAATATTAATGAGACACATCCATTTTTCATGTTATGTGAAGTTTCACTCCCGCTTTAAATGGATTCTTATGTTTATTTTGCCCACTACAACACCATTGAGTAGACAAGCTTTTCAATACGCTCTTATATCTCTAACACTTCAGAGATCTTCTTATAGCCTTTGGCAGTAAAGAAAAGGAACTCTCTTAAATTTGCCATTTAGCAATTGTTACATAGCTTTGAGGTTCTCCATGTTAACAGCTGCCTCTCCACAAGACTGGTAGTCAGAAAAGAGTTGTGAGTGACAGAAAGCAATATCCAATACTAATATTTGTATGTATTTAGTTTTAAATGAGAAAAAGATATCTATTAAAGTTTGCTATTCAAAATCCAAGAAGCACTAAAATAAAATTTCAAAGATAAGCTGAGCCAGTCTTTCATAACAAGCTCCTTTCAACCTTCAACCCAATCATCTTCAAAAAGCCTCAAACTGGAATCATTTACGATGTGCCTGGAAGGTCCTACTTCTGTTTACAAAGCTGGTGAATTCCCACAGCTGAAAATAGTTGAGGCTTGAGTCCTTTTTGACAAAGTATTTATTCTAGTCTTACACTACATCCTTGGCATCTGCTCCTGAATTTAGACAGAGACAGGATACTATAAGGACATTTGGCTTGAATCAGTATGGCCATTTTTACTTTCTTACGTTACAGAGATTTACAGCCTGACTCCCCAGCCTCCTTCCTGCATCCCCTCTGCATGCCTGCCGTGTTGCCCCAGGGACAGAGCAAAGAGTTCCTCAGCATCCAATCAACACTTGTCAATGTGTCTGGAGACACAGAAAGGCCAAGAGGAAAGACAGTCATTCTGGTAAAGATAGAGCATGGACAACCATCACAGAGGGAGAAGGAGGAAAGAGAAATGTATTGCTTGGTCCTGTGAGCCTAATCCCCTAGAGTTATCACCAAAGCAAGGGTGATGCTTGGGGTCGGAAGAAACTGAATTATTAGCTTCTGCCCCCACACAGTACAGAGGATCATAAGCATTTAGAAAACCCATCCTTAAAACCTAGTACTGCCCACACACACTTCCATTTCAGAGTGGCATGCTGGAAGCCAGCTACTTCCCTATCTGCCCATGCTCTTTGGTTTCCACTGCTCTTGCTCCCAGGGAATGGGAATGCTCCTCCACATGTACAGAAAATGCTCTCTATTGTTTAACTCTATTTGGATATGCAAGCCAAATTAACTCCGTGTTCTCTCATGTGAAAAGCTCCCCTTGTCAGACTCTCTTGTTCTTGTTTCAGTCTGAATTCATCCTTCATCTATATGGGATGAATATACCAGAGCTGTACCCAAGAGAGGAATTACTAGCCCCTTGCATAACTATTACTATTTTTCTGCTGTCATTCCTAATGCCTCCTCAGATTTCATTTCCTTGTCACTGTAAGTTCAGTTGTGGACACCTGCGATCATTAACCAATATGCCTAAATCAGCACACACACCCCTCCGCTTTGTAGCTGATGAGCTCCCAGATTGCATCAGACATTTTTAGCAGTCCATCAGGGAACTCCCTTGCATTAGTGCCCTTTGTATTGCTGTAGCCCTCACAGCTGCTCTCATCTGATGTTCTGATATGCTTTTGTACAGATGATGGCTCTCAGCTTTGCGTAACCAATCACTATGATTAGCAAGCTCCTGCTTTGTGTGCCAAGGCTGATGATAATAACCTCAAGTAAAAAAAAAAATCTCTCCCAAAACTGGTCCTTGAAGAACTTTCCCCTTGGCCTTCCCTCTAATTTGATAGCTTTCACCTCAATGCTAGCTAGTGTTGTCTCTTCAGTCTTCACTACCTAATGCATCTTACAGATCCTTGCCTTCTCAGCGTTATAAATTCTGGGGTCACCAATTCAGGTATTTACTTAGATCTAGAGAGATTAAATTACACTTCTTTTACCTAGGCATTAGGTACCACTTCTACATAGAACAGAGGGTGAGGGCTCCAGAGAGTTGTATCCAAATGTATCCCCATTTTGAAAGAAGGCTTGAATTTAACTGCACAGACAGCTGTTCCAGATTCTCCAGTTTCAGGAACAATCAAGATATTTCAAAGCTCAATATCTGAGAAGGCAATACTTGTTGTATCAATTCACTCTAAAGTGAGTTTTAACTCAGGCCTTCAGGATTTGTTCCTGTCACATCTGAATGCTAATACTGAATTATTGTTGCAGCAGGACTTTCTTAACATCTTAGTGTTAACTTGTGCAGCTATTTCACTAACAAAAATTGATCTCTTAATTCAGATGATCTAGCAGTGAACTCAAAATTCTTTCTTCTCTCTATTCTTCCTCCTCCTCCTCCATACACACTGATGAGCAAATCATGAGAGAAGTTTGTCTGTTGACTGCATGAATTTCACTCAGTAGGAAAATACATTCATGTAATTGCACTTCAGATGGTGAGGATCTGAGAAAATGAACAAGTTGTTTTATGAAGAGAGGAAGTAATGAAGACTAGTTTTGTGTCCTGTGTTACTCCATTTTCTATACTTTGGCTGTCCCCTCTTCTGCATAGTTCCTATGACCTCACCTCGCTACATCCCACCTAACTCATCTCTTTCAGATACAGCTCCTTCCTCTCTCCTTCTTGGCCTGTGAGTGCTGGCTAGCTGACATTCGCCTCAGCTGGTTGGCAAGCCAGCACCAGTGGAGCAGGTAACTGCTGTTTTCACACCTTCATGGCCCAGCCTGCTTCTGCCCCATCCCTCTCTCAGTCTCAAGAGTCTTGGACAGACCTCAGATAAAAAGGCCTGTCCCTGCGTTAAATCTGATTGGAAATGGCCAATTAAATGGCCAATTAAAAATGTATTTATAGGATTAGCAATGAGATTGCATGATCATGTATACTTTAGTCTCTCAAGTGACGGCTAAAATTCTCTCGGAGCCTGTGTGTCAGAGAAAATTCTGCTTGCAGAGTTTGTCTGGCTTCACAGTTTGGAAGCACAATGTTGTGCATAGCAGTCATTCCCACCACCAGCTACTGAGGACAGACAGGACATTTTCCGTATTAGCAATTATGAGACTGATTAGAGTCACCTAATTATAGCTGTGCAATGACAAAAATCTCAGCTCACAGATGTCAAGTTAGCCAGGCTTTTAAGTCTTTCATATCCCGTGGCTTAGAGTATTCCTGCCTTATAATTTTTCAGATCCATGTTATGATTTTATATCCAATTAATTCTGTGGGAGGACAGCAGTTCCCAAATGAACACAAAGTAAACAAAATCATTAAGAAATGGACTGCTATAACAGTTCAAGTCGTCATCGCATTGTTAATATTTTTCAGTAGTTCAGGTTTACGAGTTTTGTGTGTGTCATATGACATATTAAACACATAGCAAATGGCTTAAAGGCTTGGTTCTGTTTTCAAAGCCACTCCCATACCAGTTTAAAAAAAATTATAATTAACCAAAAGGGACCAAAGACGTTTTGACAACCCATGAACCTTCCCTCAGTGCAGCTGATTTGCATATAGTGTAGCTAAGAGGTGTATTTGACCCAAGTATTTACAGTTAACCCTTAATGTGTCATCTATCAAGAAATGCTTTATTTTCATTTCAGTGGTTTTGTTGCAATGTAATTCCAAGAAACACTAATTAGCTATCAAATGCTGACAACTTGCCTTTATCACTGATTAGAGCTAAATATGACCTATAAACATATCACATTACTATAGTGCAACAGCTCATTACCAGTATAGCTTTCCTAGCTAATCTTTTCTACTAATTTTTATTTAGGGACCTACTGGCTAGCTCATCTGAAAATTATATGCTAATGATCTGCAAAGAATTGAGAGCTCTAAATGGTAACACGGGAGAAAAAACAATTCTGTTTGATCTCTTTATGTTATGATAGATGCCATTTAATCAATTAGCACAGCAGAACATATCATTCAATTTCAGACCTGCCAAATATAAAAGAAAACAGAAAAGGGTGAAAGCTTCACACACCTCTAGACCTCCTCCACCATGTAGAAGAGCATCATATATAGTATCAAAGGATGTTTAGGAGCAGTCACTGAGAAAGCAGTCAAGACACTATTTCCTGTGGGTCTTCTACAATGATACCATGGGGGATTGTCAAGGATGTGACCACTGCTAGTAGAGGGGATATGTCAGACATGGGGTCACAGCAATTTGCACCGTGTCCTTTGGAGATGTCAGGCAGCAAGGTGGCCCAATACACATCCTGGGGTGCCTGCTGCCAGTTAACCCTCCAGAATATTCAAAATGAGGGGCTGGGCCCAGAATGTCCCAGAATCAGAAATGTGGCATGCAACTATGCTTGCCTTCTTCTCCTTCACCTGCTTGAGATTATGAAGGTATTTGAAAAACTAAAGATGCTGCAACAGTGACAAAGAGTGCTTCATAGTTATTTTCCAGAATTATATGATAAATCAAAGTTACTTCGTAGAGAAGTAGGAGATACAGAAGGAAAAGAACCCTATGTTTCATAATGTTACCACTTGTTAATGAGTGAAAAATATTAAAGGTGGAAAGATGCAGGTAGGATCAGGTAGGAGAATGTATCTGTTCCACATTCTGTTAAGCTTGTGTAAATTAAGGGCATCATGGGATATAAAAGTTACATATTTAATAACTAATATAAACAGATAGAGAGCAATGACAAAAATATTTGAAAAACAGAACAAGACCACATTTAGAGGCTATCTCATTTCCTGCATTCTAACGGTGCTGGAGTTTCTTTTCTGAAGACTGTGATATTCAGGCAACAGTACAAATATTGTATCCTGTGTTTACTGATTCCAGCTCTGAATCAGTCAAAAATAGACATGATCAAAATTCACATTAATGCCTCAAAAAAATTATGTCTGTAAAACAACCACTCAAAACACATCTATTGCTAATCTATAGTTTTATAATTCAGAACTTGGATAATGGCGGAAGACAGTACGCTGAGCCAGTTTTTAGCACTCATCTAGCCCTGACCTCAAAACAATAAGCTTTTGACATGCCAGAAGCTGGACATTTTTTTCCTAAACATAGCAGTAGAGAACTTTTCTTCCTATTGTGGGTGAAAGGAGAAAGAATCCCTCAAGACTCCCCTTCTCGGAACCTGCACAGCAAGAAAAGTGAAGATCTGTTGCTCTGCCCAGATTTTTAGATCTACCAAAAGAATGTTCTCTATATAAATATGCAATGGTTTTCAGATTTAAGTGCCAGAAATGTTTCAATATGAACACAGTCAGACCACGGGGTTGGGAGATGTTTGTTCTCTGTAAGAAAGGAGCCAGAAAGAAAAAGCACTGTATGTATAGTCCTACTACATATTATGAGATTAACCAAGGATAATTTACTCTCACATTCATGCACTGAAAAATGTAGTGAAAGATCATATGGGCAGCATATAACTTAAAATGTCATCATAGAATACTTAACTCCTTGTTAGGTAAGTCCCTTTGTATTTCCAAGAATAATCATTGGTAAAATCTACTAGTCGGTTTCTGGCACAAGAGAATTTTACTTTCAAATTATGCAGTCTTAAAAGGGAGCTTATATGAAGCTCCATTTAGTGGCCCAGTTAATGGTTAATACACAGAGAAGAATATAGAATTCATTAGGTAATATGGATTACAGATTAAATATTAGTAGGAAATATTTGATATTTTATATTTCTGAGACATGAAGTAAGGTGAAGCAACACACTGGCAATATTTATCATGAAGCATACAGTCATTGGTTTTATATCTATATGAATACAAACACAAAATTATTAAGAAAGTTATTTGTGTTCTGAATTTAAGGTTTGTTTCCATAGAGACATAACATAGCTGTTTATAGATGTGTAATTGCTAGTCAAAATGACCCTCACATACCCACACTATTACTGTTAGAGTTGAATATTAACTCACTATAATTTCATACACAGCCTGCAACATTCTTTATTCATAGCCCAAAACTAGATGTTCCCTGTTGAAAAGATATGGTATTTTGTTATTACTCTCTTCCGTTATCTATTGTTCTCTCATCTTCCATGAAAGGGATACCTTTAGGAACAGCAGAGTTTGCTCTCTGATTAGGTATTGAACAGCTATTAGTGCGATGCTCAGATTCCTTAAAAGGATCAGGTATTGCTCCACAGAGAAGCATCACTGATGGATGGAACCTGGCCAACGGAATTAAAAATTTATTTTTAAGGGTTATACTATCTTTTGCATGGTGTGATATAGTAACATGTTCAGAGAAACTATGAATTTTCTTGCGAGTATGGAAAAATCCATTTCAATTTTCAGAGTACACCTAACAGATGTGATTGGGATACCACCAGAGACCAGATGAGTTCTGCTACAGTGCCGCAAAAGCAGTACATCCCTGCCTGGACTATCCCTGACCCTGCTGGGAAGACAGGTGACAGTCCCTGGGAACATGTACATTCAGATTCACAGCAGCCAGGGTCTTCCTGCAAACAACACCCTCATCACCATGAGGCTCCCTGCACTGAGATGAGTGTGAGAAAAACAGAGATGGCACCTGCAAACAGACTTTACTAATTGTGTGACCTACTTGATGTTTATGTCTAACACACACATGAATGATTCTGGGCAAAGGAGCCCACGAAGCACTGTGCCGTGGTTTCTGTCATGACAGACTGCAATCAAGAGTAGCTCAAACCCAATAAAAGCCGCTGATTATAATGCCAATGCACAGCACACAGCCATCTAAAATGGCAGCAGTCACCTAACGAGAGAAAAGAAAACCTGTTACCAGCTTAACAGGCTTATTTTGTATTCTGTATGATGAAAAGACCCTAAAGGTTACCAAAACACACCCTCGCTTTTTCTGTAAAACACACTCCACAGTAAGCAGCCTCAACATTAGCAGAAAAAAACAAGTGTTTCACAAATCTCATTGGAGCACAATCTGGTAGGGTGCCAACTGGTTCTCTTTCACAGACAAGTATTTTGAGAGTCAAATCTTATTCAGCCTTGGTCCTTCATCAGCCACCCCCCAACAGTTTGTATGTCCCTGTAATCTATTGCAACTACAACTGTTACTCTCAGTTCCCTTTGACAGCAGAACTGTCCTCTGTCACCCCAGTAACGTCCACACCATGAGAGAGATGATCGGAATTCAGGAGGTGCATGTTGGCATGACCTGACTGAGGACACAGGACTCCAAGAATACTCTTTCCCTCCTGGAAAAAGTGAAGTTTTTTTAAGTTTCTAACCTTTGAAAACATTTCTGTTTGTTATGCATACATGCTGACTGGGTGGCAGATCTGGATACTGCATCTAATTCGTGTCCTCCTGCACAGGCATGCAACTTCAAAACACTTCACATGGAGCCTGTGAAAACTGTTGTTTGCAAGAGAGAGGAAACACAATTTAGGAGCACAAAAGATTCTGCTACTCTGTTTAAAGCTGGAGGCAGACATGAAAATTGTGTTCAATCCTTAAAAGACTGCTCCAAGGAGTTTCAAGTCCCACTTGCATGGAGAGGATGATATGCTTTTAACAGCTCACTTTGTAAGTGGCTCCCCTCCTTTGTTTTCCATCTGTCTCTGAGCTGAGCAGTGCGGGTGCCTGGTGCAGTCTGAGCTGCCCGAAGGGAGTGGCACATGCGACAGGGGAGCCATGTGAGACCCCTGCCCTCTGGTGCTCCCACTGAAGGCAGGCAGGACACCAGAGAAAGCTGCAGGCTGTCCAAGTTGCCTACAGCAAGGCCAGCAGGAGAAGGACTTCAGTGAGAGTACCTACTCCTGCAGAGTGTCCCATGTCCTTTTGCAAACTCCAAAATCCCTTCATGTCTATTACCACTCCCAAATTCTTTGTTCTATTTATAGGGATTGAAGACTGTATCTCCATAATTTCCATGTTTGTAACAGCACCCAAAACAGCCACCACCATCATTCTGCTACTCAGCTCTCTGCTCTCTGGAATCAGCTGTACCAAAGGGAAATAGAAGGGCTGATATTTCCAACAGTATGGACGTACATTTTGTCACTGATTTTCAGAGTGAAGCTTTATTTATGAACAAGAGCATGAACTAAGGAATAGGGAGAAACAATCTAGTATCTCCCACCATTTCTCAAAATAACTCATTGGAAAATAATTTTAAACATGACAGGTAGAACAGTTTTTCTGATAGGATGATAAGACAAAACATAGCTAAAAGAAAATACAGCTAAAAGAGTTAAACCTGCTGTCTGACATTCATTTTACCGATTCTTGTCAGATATTGCTAGAAAGCTAGATAGCATTTATAAACAAACAACATTTTAAAAATTAAAATAATCTAACAAGTTCATCCTGCAGCAGGAGAGACAAGTAATTTTCATATTTCAGAAGATAGTTCTAACCAGCCTGCTTAACTCTAAAAAGTCAATGCATATTTTAAAAAATCCCCTTCACATCTGTTCATTGTGTATAGACCTGGAGGCAAACACCAGCTAGAAAACTTTGATCACCCATCAGAATCTGGTATCTGAAGAGCACAAGAGGATTATCTTCATTGCTTTACTCTCAAACATGCTATGAAAATAAGAACTTCAATAAAAGTTTGTATGGAAAAAACCATCTTGGAGTTGTACTGCTATTCAAATACTCTTGAAGCAAACTGGCTAAAATACACTCCACTTGCAACCACAGAATTCTCTTAAAAGCTTCTAGGGCCTGTCACCCCATCGACGGGGTGATGTCAAAAAGAGTCCAAGAAAAGAAAGAGTTTGAAGAAAAACTGTTCAACTATTTGCGCAGAAAATGTAAACAAAGGTTTTGTTTAAGTTAAGGTCACAAATACTATTTATATACATTGAAGAGGAAAATCAAATAGTCCTGCTTGTGCCACCTCAGTAGTCACAAATTCCCATTTAAGTGGCAGGTTTCTGTGTAAATTTCTTGAGCTCCAAATTCATAGTCACAGACCCATCTGCAGCCGGTCAATAGATGCTTGTACTTTTGCAGTCTTCCCATTCACCAATTCCATCAATTACATCCCTTGCAATCCCAAACAAACTCAACATTAGGTAACACATAACCACATACTGCCTCTTTCAACAAATAAGCTGTTAATCATCAAACACTGAACATGAAATATCCCTTAGTAAGGATTTGAGGATTATCTCATCTAATTAGATATAAGCATGTTTCTAATCTGTGGGTTTAAGCCAAATCCCAATAAAAAGATTTCCATTGATTTACATTGAGTTTTGGATCAAGCACTGGGAGAACTTGATTTTGCAGTTCAAAGAGAAAGAGACCTTAAAAAAATGTGTAACTAAATGATGAGGGGAAAAAAAGTGGTTAACAGAGTTCAATCATCTGTCACAAGAATGGACTGGACAACCTAGCGGGGTCTTGAGAAAGATATTGTTGAGACTTTCTGGATTTCATTGATGTCATACAAGTGTAACAATCCATATACAACTGCTGGTTTTCAGGCACCTAAAAGCAGAGTCGATTCTAGTAGACACCCTAGAACATATTTTATTGTTTATTTGTGTAATAAATAAACAGCCATGTGCAAACAGCCATGTGCAAACACTTTACAATCAAGGATGAAGACAAATTATCAAAATGGAAGTACAGCTAGTGAAAATTGACAAAGATTTGGACCCAGAACTCTGAACTGAAATTGCATAAGCCTAGTCCCTAACTCATCTTAAACAGTTTATTATATGGCTGTTCATTAATATTTGTTAGTTACACATTTATTTTGCTTTTAAATCATTCCACCAAGGAAGTGTTCACTTCAGCTCTTCTGTAGTTATTCCACTGACTTACAGGAATCCCTGTTGGCATGCTTTAAATTTTATATTCCTCCATCTCATTACTTAAGGATAAGAAATCATTCTGCCACTTTGTCTCATCAGAAACAATTCTTTCCTCCTGTGTGTATTCACATCCTTGAAGTACTACAGAGTAGTTGTCATCTCCTCTCTCAGAGGTCCCCTTTTTCCTGCAAGCTGTGAAGCTTTTTTTCCATCACAGCGTTCTTCCAGGTGAGTAACCCTCTCATCTCAGACCATTCATAATTCCTCTTGCTTCTCTTTTAAATTCACTGCAGTCTGCAACCTTTTCTTAGGGCTGAGATGCCCAACTCCAAACAAGGGGCTACATACTTGCACTATACAGAGAAAAGCTATTTCAACTGCAGTGGGATATCTTTTGCCCTGAGTCACACTGGAAAGAAGGATCAGTAGGGAAATGAAAGTTAATTTCACACATCATATCCATATGCAACTATTCATGAAACTGGAAATAACCAAAAATGCGAAGTGAGTCTAATAAAAATTATTACATGCTTTCTGATAATTTGCTGCATTGTACAAGAGCTAGTTATTCCAAGGATATGACTATTTAAAAACTGTTCAATTATACATGAAATGAATTATCACCACATTTTCACAAGAGAAAATGTATTACTGTTCAATTGAGCCTGAACCAGTGGTGGAACAGGTGAGGATAAACTGTTGGATACCCTGACTGAAGGTTCAAAATGGCATTTTAATGAATTAAGTACAGCTTAATTTGTGAAAAACGAAAGCACCACAATGGCCTATTTTGGTTCCATTCAAGCTATATTTCAGGAATAACTGCATGCTATCGGATTGCTGTTCATTACCAGTCACGTCTGTGCTGGCCCGGGACCAAAGTAGTGTCCTTCCACGATGCAGTTATCTGCTGCTCATAGGAATGGCTATTTAAATGCAATTAGTAATTGCTATTAAGTCTGACTATAAACCACAAGCACTTCCCTTCTCATTTCATTTTGCAGTCCATCATTTTTTGCTTGTTACAGTATCTGTAAAGTAGTAATTTGTTGAGCTGTTCAAAGAGCATTAAAAGAGCTAGTTTGTGAGGTCTGATTCTTCTCACTTGAATACTCGTGCAGAATGGAGTCTGTCAGCTGAGGTCTGTTGTAAACCTGATGTAACAGGTGTTCAGGCTCACTTCATGCGACATACTCACACCCACTACACATACACACAAACACCTCTGCTCCAATTATTAGCACATTATATAGTCCTGCCAGGCTAGCAGGACCCATTTGAAAAAATAAACCTGGGGAATGGCAGCTCCACTGAAGCTTTCCTTGAGGATTTTGTCTACTATCTCTCATTAACTTGATGATGAAACATAATACTGTAAGATGTGTGCAGATAAAGCTCAAATCTGCACTATCAGCTGTACAAACTATTCTACAATAAAGTGTATCATTGATGATCTCTAGAACAGTGATTGCTTGGGCATATAAATCCGTTATTCTCATGCTCCTAAGTTGCAGATTAAATTACTCTAGTGAAACACAAGAAGTTTTCCTACATTCACAGACTGTGCATCCCTTGTTCCATCTATTTTAGGTAGTTCCCTGAAATAAAGGAGGAAATTGTCAGAAATTTAACCTAGTAAACCTGTCATACAGAAAAACCCCAAAGGTGGAAGTAATTGCCAGATGCTCCAAGTGCTCATTATGTCCATGCTGACAGTGTTTCAGGGCTCTTGCAGGCAACTGCATTGCACTTACGTGTGGCCAAAGCTCTCTGCCCAGTGTCAAAGAGCATGCACCTAAGGCCAGGGCCTCAGCTGGTGTAAGGTGGCATTGCTCCACCAGCTTCAGTGTCTGTTAGCCAAGACTCTTGTCCATATGACCTGGCTGCCAACTTCATGGAAAATTTTTTTGTTCCTGAGCAGCTCGTGGTTTTGATAGCTAATTAGGAACTATTTCACGTTCAACAAAATATCTATTGACTGCTCTCCTACAACTGGATCATTCAGGGGTTTCTCAGGCTTATTCCTCTTTTTAAATAGGCTCATTTCTTCTTCCTTGTTTACTTCCCAGTTCTTCTCTGTGGATTGTTGTCTCCTTTACACATGACTTCAGTGTCTTTTGGAGCTCTTCCATTAATTTCAGGCTATTTCCCAGCCCTGTGATTCTGTTTCAGCTGTCTCTCATGTCTTCACTTTTGTTCTTTTTTTCCTCTTCTTTTGCTCTCACATTCCACAAGTAAAACAGCAAAACAGTTCTTCATCCAATTCTAATATATTCAATACTAAATTAACCCAGAAAGATTGGAGATTCCAAAGGGCACACCAGATTTTTTTCTTAAGCTTTCTGTGGTCTTGGTACCATGTTTTCATTGAAGAGGAGCAAAAGACATAGGTGGAACAGTGGAAAATAAAAGTGTTTTAAATTTCTAAATGAAAAACAACAAATATTATTTTAGGTTTAGGTGCTGACGAAGTAACCATTAAATAGATTGCTCATTGGTATATAGTTCAAATGTGCCATTGAATTCTTAGGCCTAGTAAACAGACATGGTTGTGTGAATTCAATAAAATTAGGACTTGATTCAAGCTCATAAATAAGGATAAAATCTCCAGTACTAGTACTAGTTATTGTACAGGAACTGTATTGTGAACTGGTTTTTAGCTTTTCTTACCTCTTCCTGAAAAGTTTCCACTAACATTTCTTTTGAGAAAAATAATATAAGTCATGCTACAAACGAAAAGGCAAGACACATAAGCAAAAGATGCCTGGGATCCCAGTTTTCACATACAGCTTTTTATGAAGATGAAACAACAGCAGATACACCCATTTAACTAAGAATCTGAATTACTGGATCCCTCCAATCCTCATTTTTATTTCAATAATTAACAATTTAAAGAAAATATCTGATATACAGCTCATTCTTTAGGCTAGTACACCACAATACTATAATCTAACATTTTTGCTTTTCTCTTTACTTAAAAGCAATAATATTCTACCCTGGACCAAAAAACCATCAGATTTTGCATCCCATTAGGGCCATTTATGTGAGTCTTTAACTCTAAAAAAGGGAAAAAAATAAGGTAACACAGTCCTAGCAACAGTTAAAAATTATATAATGCTTTTTGCCGACTCTGAATGCCCTTTAAAAAGTCCTATTTGAATGTTTTCTAATTCAGTTTTATAAATGGGAATAAATAAGTAAATACATAAATAAATTATTTTCCAAAGGTCATGCAGAAAGAAAAAATGGATTAGCTTATGGTTTAAACAGCAGATTAGATCTTAAAACATGGTGGCTTTGCCATGAAGGCTCTTGTGCAATATTGCACCCCTCACTTAATATCGTTTTATTTTATGCAGATAGGATTGAAAAAAGCAATATGAGCATGTAAGATCTGGGAGGAACTGCAACCATATGACAGAGAAGCAGAAGCACCAAGTATGAAATTCATGCTTTTACCTCACACCCATTTATTTTACAGACAAGATTTCCTCCTTGGATAAGCATGTAGTTCAAAACACAGGATGCCTCTGGAAACACTAGCACATTGGGAGAGCACAGTAAGAAAGAAGCCTATTAAATAAAACAAGCAACGATTTCTGAAAGAGAAATTCATACAGCCTTGCACTTTCCCAGTTTTCTTACATTCTCACAGTCATTAAACTGTATAAAAATGACTATTTCCAAAACAGCATTACCGTGAATTATCACCAACCATGTTGCCTAGCAACTTGAGTAATTTTTGAATTGTGAGCTATATAAACCAGTATCTGGAGTTTGTGCAAATGGATGTTCATTTGAGGGTTTAAAACACATTCATCTTGGAAATCAGAGGCAGATAATGCAGCGCTAATGTAAAACTGAAATTCTCTTAAAAACATAAAATGGCACTAACAATTACTGTAGCTCAGCAAAACCCTTCTGTAGTAGATCTAAATCCTATCATACTTGGTCAGGGCAGGAGTTTACTCCCTTGCTCTTCCTTGGGCTTGCAAGTGCCCCTTTCCAATTTTTATGAAGATATTTGACATTCCCATGGAGAAAATAATTCTTGCCCAGTCTTCTGAAGGATTTGTTTATAACTCAAGAGCAAAAGAAACTGGTGACATAAAATGGCAATGTATTTAAGTCAAATTAAAAATTCAATTTTTATATAACATGCTGAGCTGGAAGAACTCACTGGTTAATACCACGACAGAATGATGTGCTTACTAAGGTTCAAAATAGGACTGGACATAATAGTGGCAAAGAGATAACACACTGAGATATTACAAAGAGATTATAAGTACATATATGGAAGATACAAACTCCCAGAAATCATGGCCTTGCTCCTTAGCTGCAAGTATTTGCCCATTATAGGGATTCTTGCCCATTCTTCAGACCCATGTGAAATTTAACTTGAATGCAGGACAAGATCCCAAGCCATATCAAACCATATCATTTGATGTCTGAGAATTTCTATATTACTTTCTTACAACTTCAGTAGACAAGTTCCCATTAAAGCTAGTGTCCATCTGTGTTACTATTACCAAAAATGGGGGTGAGGGGTTCCCGAGGGAGAAAGATTCCAACTTAATGGTTTCCAAGGCTTAGCCTTACAGGTAACAATAAAAGAAAAGCAACGTGCTGAACAACAGCATGTGTTTTTCATAGAGACTGCAGGCAGAGAGGCAAATTCATCTCTGGCACAAACACACAGACCACTGAAGGCAATGCAGTAGCATCTGCTTCTACCAGCTATGAATCTGAACGAGCTTTTCCCTACAACTACTACCTGTGGAAATAAAGCTGGATACAGCACTGAAGGGACTTTAGAGCCTGCAGCCTCTTAGAGAACCAAATTACTGCAGTAAGAGAAAATCTATGAATTGTGAGTTTCTGGGCTCTCAGGAAGCAATGCAGTGCCTACTGACAGGCTGCCATAAAACAATGGCTGTTAATTAGCTCAGATAAAGAAAAGATGTTCCATTTTGCCTGCTGGTATATGGAAATTTGCTTAGACCACACACATTGTGCAGAGCTGTCACAAAGGAAAACGCTTCCATTGTTTTCATTTGGTCCCACTCAAAAAAGGGAGGGAACAAAAATTTTATTTTATCCTTAACAATGAAAACACCTCCAGAGAAAGGGAAATTATCTCAGCCAGATAGGCTAGTCATTGCTCTAAACAAGAGGTGCCACTGAACATATCACACCTTTCTGTAGGATACTCAGACTCTTCTACAATGCAGCACACACACCCCCACATCCCCCTTTCCCTCATCACCACCAAGGAGCAGCACACACCTGTTCTGCCAGATTACTGAGCAAAAAGTGTTTATGCTTACTCAGCCACCAAAACTCCTATTTCCATTGCTCATGAATAGATCACATATGGAGAAAAGTGCTTTCTGGATTCTACTCAACAAGAAGAAGACAAAATGTCATCCAAAATAGGCCAGTATTTTTTTTTCAGATTACATTTTAAAAGTCCTCTTTAGAAACAAGGCATTGCCTCTGATTTACAGACGACCAACCACTTCTCTGTACTCTATAACACCTGTTCTTAAAGGAGTGAATTCAAGAGGAGATTGTGGCCTGAAGAGAGCTTCAGCAGTACAGACATTGATGAGAAACTATGCTGGCACCTCTGTCTGTGTGAGAGATTGAACATGCAGCAAGTAAAAGAAATGTTTGGTAATGCTTTTCTCCTGGTCAGTCATTGCCAGGAAAGACAATTGTATTCGGTAACTACTGCTTTTATGTGTAGTTCTAGCCTAGGGAGCATCATTAACATCTTTTTTCCTATTCCTGCAGTTGACCTTGCCTCCAGGCCATAAAGTTCAACAGGAAGGAAAACAGATTTTTGGTAAGTATAGTTTGAGTTACACTTTGTGAAGTGCAAAATTCAAGCTGTTTTCACACTATGACTAGGTGCATGATTCATGAATGTTTAATGAATGTTTATACAAAGAAATTTCATTGTCCCTTAACTGAATTCCAGTCTTACTGAGCTCTAGGAATGGGAATATTTCCAGAAAGCATGTTTTAAGTCCAGACTTCTAAATAATTTTTGAAAATATACATTAGAAATGAAATTATAACCAACCTCAGTTCATTTTTATTTTCCAAAAGGAAGACAAAAGCAAAGAAGAAATCTTGAATGACATGAGCAAATAATCATGTTTGCAGCCTTTAAAATTATAAAAAGGGTAAAATCTATGGACTGAAATATTGCTCTGTGAATGACTTGTTTTGTTTTCCATGTCATCCTGCTGTTCCTAACTCCCGATGTCATACACATGTCCTTCATGAATGGTGACATTCATTGGCAGTTTGATTACAAGTTGCTACTGTAAGACATTCCCACAATGCTAGTTGCTATTCCTTAGGCTCTAGGCTGGAGAAAAGCAATACCGTCCACAAAATCAGAAATTCTCAATAGGAAAGCAGTGTGAGTGTCTGGCTTGGGTAATGAATCCAAGCTTCCTCTCAGACCTGCACACATGACAAATGGGGTGAGGCAACGATGAAGAGAAATGAGTACAAAGCATACCTACGAGGTGAGCAATTCCTCTCATTCCCCAGAAGCTGCCTGCAGTAGCAAAGGCCACTTGTCTAGTGTGACAAATAAGGCCTACTTCTTTTTTGCAAGTGAAAGGCTGACACTGAGATTCAAACCATACAAAAAAAAAATGCAAAGTAACCTTGAGTCACAGAAAGAATCTCATGACAAACATACATACTTATTGTGACATATATTTTCGAGAATGTAAATTCTACACAATGGACAGCAAAATAATTTTCTCTATAGTGCTGCATTACAGCAGCAATGTTTCTCTCCTTGGAACAAACATGAAATGCTCTCACATGCTTTGAAACATTGAAAAAATCTTTGAACAGTCCCAGAAAACAAAACCCTAATGTGCTGAACTTCAAGCCTTAGGATCTTTCAGACACCTGGGTCCTACTTCAGCAGGCTTCTTCCTATGAAACCTGTTTATCAAATACATGTAGCTGCCAGATGTAAGGTTAGATCAGGTGTCACTGAACCTTAGGCAGGTTTTGATGTAGCTCAAGAGAGCTGCACTGATCTCAGCAGACTGTTTTCCTCCTTACCCAAATCTGTCTCAAGCCTAGACAGGCAAATTGCTTTCAAGCATCCTCTCATTAGGTGCAACCTAGAATACCACTTACTTGTATGGGATATGTTTGCTTCCATTGACAAGGGCGAGGATGACATTGCCCAGTGCTGGCAATGAGAGACAGAGGCCAGAGCTTCCCTCTCGGTTTTTGCTGAGTACTTTCACACAGCTGCCCAGGTCAATAAGGTGCAAGCGGCTGCGACCTCCAGACACTGCCATAAACAAAGAAAGCAAACAGTTAGTGTATGTCTCCAAGAGCAGCTTCCCATGAAAGCAAAAGGCTCACCAAGACTTGTGAAGAGGAAACAACACAGCAAACCTTCCCTAATTCATGTTAGCAGACACAAACTGTAGGAGTCCTGTTAACTCACTGTCAGTCTTTATTGCTGTACACTGCTGTCTACTTCAGACTTGTTTAAAAATTACCACGGCCTTCAGTACTCACCCTCTCCAGCAGGTTTAACTCTGTGAGAGTCATCAACGTGAATGTATTTTTTAAAATATAGCTTTATTAGCCTGTACCTGAGTTGGCTCTCTTTGTGTCTCTGTCACTACTGTTCCTCTGTCTGGAATACTACAGGCTGGGAACTGCTGCTTAGTGAGCCAGGATCCTTTTCATATTTTTCCCATCCTGAAAACTGTGTCTTAAGAAGAACCTGTGGTGTCTGTAGGATGTTCAACTTTGCTTTAAGTCTACGTACTTTTACATTATCATTTCAGCTAAGAAAAGGTTTGCCATGTCATGGGTGATGGATTGTGAAGTAGATCCTCTGTTCTGAAAACGGCTTCTGTAAAACTGGCAATAGATCTTTATGGGGTTTTTTTTGTTTACTCTGCATCAACACACTACCTTTAGAGTAAGAAGATGCTACCATTGAAACATCAAGATTAATAGACATTTGCTCTCTTTAAAAGCCTGTAGTTCCTTATGAATCCAGGATGGGGACTATGCAGACTTTACAGAAGTGCTTTGAGCTCTCTACTCTCTCAAGACAATTTTCTAGCTGAGCTTTTTGCATGCGATCTTTGACCACTCCTCCCTATTCTCAGGAGTTAGTTTAGAAACAATATGTAGGAAAAGGCAGTTATATTTCTAGGATCTTAACTCAAAAGGTAAGAGCAGTATTCAAGGGCACAAACCTACCTTAAACAGCAGTGGAAATACTTTCACATCTGAGTTTATGCAAATAAAGTCACAGGCATTTTGACACAGCATCTCAAGTTACACATTTGGTAAAAAGAAGTATTAGCACTGAGCGGGGACATCTTTCACAAGAAAAGCTGGCAATGGGAGCAACTACATAATGGGAACCTTAGAAAAGAATTTTACAGATGTATTTAATTGCTTTGTAAATGTCTTATCAATCACAAACATCCTTTTTCAATGGCCCTGCATTCAGTAGCTGTGGTAGCAGATCATGGCAGATGCACTGATGCTGTAAGAGGTAGAAGGATTACATAGAAAAGTGAAGAAGACACTTGTAAAACTTCTACATATTGACAAAAAAGGTGATTCACAATCATAAAATTTTTCAGATTCAGAAAGAAAGTGTACTATGAAAATGTATTTAAATATAGAAAACATACAGCTACTAAAGCTATATATAACCAATAACCATAACATAAAACATATTAACCTACATTGAAAAAATAAGGAAAGAGATTTCATTTTGCTAGCACTGCAAGACACGGGGCTCACTGCTTAGTCCTATTTACCTGGTGTCTTGCATGACACAAAACTTTCTATTAAAAAAAAGAAAGGGTTTCTCTAAAATGTGTTATATATAATTCTATAATTCTGTTTCAGTTATAGTTGATGGCAGGTTAAAAATTAATAACAATAAAACTACAAGTAGATTTTTATTACAAAAGAAAAAATTAATTAAGAGAAAAAGAGAAGATATGAAAATAAAGCAAGCAGAGGGGAAAAAAGAAGGAAGAAAGAAGAGAGAAGACAAAAGAAGATAGAATACTCTTTCTGTGAAAGTGATTTATGCTATGGTATTTGAGAATAACATTCCAGAAGTGTATCCGGTATCTCTGTCAATAACTGTTAAAATACAATGACTTCTGCTGCTTTTGAGTCCTCTTAGTTCTTCAGCTACATCAGGTGTTTGGCAACACTGGACTTCTATGTATTCCTCTCACAAGGAAGTAGTATCCACACACACTACAGGCTCCTGCATTCACTACAAAGAGTTAGACTTCCTTGGGGAACCAGTCAGGCATCTGCACCTCTGAACTGCTCATGGAGGATTTTTGTCTCCCCTTTAAGTCCTTAAAAATCTTAAACTTAAGAGTCCGTGAGTCCTCTAAGATTGCTATCCTCAGAAGGCTGAAACTACCTTTTTCGAGTATCTCCCAATCATTTTGTTAGAAAAACAAAGAAATTCATTTTGTTGCTACTGAAAATGACTGCAGGTGACATCACTGAATCATATATAACGAGTATTTCTGTTGCTAAGATTACCAGATGTTGGGGAAACAAAAGAAAATCAAAGAAATCACTAACTTTCAAAAGCTCTGTCATATTGTTTCCATATATATTCCTAAAACACAGGTTGAGGAAATGCAGAATAAGATAAATTACTAGATCTTTCCCTTTAATTTAATTACATTTATTTAATTACATCCTTGAAGTAACATTCTTAAGATTGTAGATCCACTTGCTTGAAAATGAAGTTATTTGTTAGGCAAGTTCTCCGCTAATGTGCCTGGCAACTATAGAGAGGAAAAGTGAAACATCGTAACACTTTGTTTTTTTCTATGGCCACAGAGACTTTGCAGAGCTGACAGCTGAAAAATGACTGTGCCAGTTCTGCCACAATGTCATTTATTTCAATGGTGCTAGGCCTGCTTCATGACATTCCTGGTAATGAATCTAACAAGGAGGTAAGTACAGTACCAATGCCTTATTCTAACAGTAATTTTTTACCAAAATCACACATTAGTCAGCCCTTTAATCTCTTATCCTTCAGAAGCTGAGGTTTTGTGTTTTTTTTTTCTTTTTTCTTTTCCTTCTTCCTATCCTTTTTTAATCCTGCTACTGGAATCTATATATCTCTACTATCTTCATGGGTTTTTTCTGAGAAGTCCTTCATTACAGCAGGAGACACTGATAATCACTAGGCGCCCATTCTGAGCAGCTGGAATTCCCCCCTCATTCAATTATCAGCGAGATCTGACCCTGCCTAGCTTGTAAGGCCACTCAGATATGGGAACTTGAAGACAGGAGGTGGTATGGCCGCTAGACAAAGATATAACTAGAAGCAGTGGGCAAAGCATACAATATTCTAATCCAACAGGATCATGTCTTCTCTTTTGGAAATTATAGACACAGGAAAATAATATTTTCCCTTTTACTAATGGCATTTGAAAATAATAGTAAAGGACTGTGTGTACATGTACTTGCATGCAGTAAAAAGCATTAAGTATTAAATAATTGCAATAATTATTCCCTCAAAATCAGCCATTTTATTTCTATAAACCAATCTGTTTGAGTATTCACAGTCTTCCTTTCCACTGCAAGGTGGTTAATTACTAAACCTTTAGTTAACTGAGATTTCTGCCTGCCAATTCCACAGGGGTTATTACTTAAACACATGCAAGCTGTATTTCCATTTAGAGCAACTTTCTGGTTTTCTCTCTTATAAGTACAGTCAATGTAAATTTTCATCATTCAAACATTAGACATTAATACTGCAGTGGTGATCACCCACTACACATCATAGCTTGCAATCTATTCCTTATTACAGATAACCTACGCAGAGCCAGGAGCTGAAACATATGCTGTTTCTGCAGAATTGCTTAAGCCCACAAATTTAAAGAAGCAGATGTCTCTAGTGTCTTTTGAACAAATTTTTTTCCCTGTAAAAAACTATTATTTGAAAAAAGAATTTTAACATGAGAGTTTTCTTTTTCAGTGGGGGTGCCTCATAGCGTACAAATCTTTTATCATTGGAACTTAGTAAAAAAAACCCATCTCTGTATATCTGTAGTCATAAACAATTTGGGAGTCTTGAAACAGAAGACAAATATAATAAAAAAATATAAATGGTGTGAGTCAAATGAAAGCTTTGAAAATTAGAGCAATATATAAGTAGACATGGAAGCATCTTTTCCTCATGGACAAGTGGGAGATGGAAGTAAAGATGCAAGCCAGTAAAAGCATCTATAACAAAGAGAGGGAGCAAGTCTATCTGAAAAGTCCAGAGCCTTTACAAAGAACCATGAGAATCCTCTGTGCACACATAGTTTGGCCAGCAACTAAAGTAACGTGTATCTCCAAGAAAAGATACAGTTTATGGGTTGCCAACATCAGCTTCCTAGTTTCTGGATCGCCAACATGAGCTTACACACACACTTCCCTATGTAGGTGCTGAAGAGGAACAGTTAACATAAGGGTTGTAAGGAATTCCCATAACCACAATATTTTAATCCATTACCTCAACACTATCTGTAAAGATAATAATAAAAGACAATTTGAGAAGCACCTTTTTTTTTTAGATGGAGAGGCCAACACAGTGCTGAGAATTGTCAGTATCTCCACAACAGCAACTACATTGACAAGTGATGGTAATAATCCCCAGTGGCCTTCAATGGCCTTTGGTGGGTCTTTACCCGGCACATGGATGGTCTGCTGGTATGAATGGCCCAGCCAGTGCTAAATGAAAAACTCTGCTAATTTTCACCACTAAAGAATATTGTTTAAAGGCCCAAGTAAAGCCAGTTTCCAGAGAGGCCTGGAGGAGAGAGAAAGTAGCAAGATGACAGCTTACTTCCGCCTTTGCCGCTCTTCTCCATGCGGTACTGGTAGATGTGCAGAGTGAAGAGCATGTGGGAGTTGCGGTGATCCTCCTCATCACAGTCCCGCTGGCTGCTGCGGCGTGAGGCGATGGCAGCATCCAGGAAGAAGGCAGCCTTCTCTGCTGTAGGGGCACGGAGCTCACTCTGATTCTGAAGCTGCAGTGAACACAAGGGAGAAATGATTTAGAACCTCCCACACAAGTCAACACCACCAGACAACTTACACCAGTCAACACATACTGCGAATATGCTGCCTTCTGCTGGGACCGAAAAGGAGGAGGTGCCAAAGGAATGAGACTCTCCTGACACTGACAATAACAGGCCCTCCAGGAGCCCTGATGGCTAGAAGGACGAAAAAAAAATTGTGGAAGACACTTCAATCCAAAACTCAATAGTTGGTGGAGACTGGCAGTGGCAGGGCTACGTGTTACCCTTCAGAATGTGTTAGAAGGGAGCAGTCCATACATAAATGGTCCCAGATAAATCTGGGAAATAACAGGACTGAAAATTGTTCTCAGTCCCATGGCATATGGGGAGCAGCATAGAAGAGAAGCCTTTTCCTTACCCCTTCTTGCCAAAAGCTTATGCACCTGCTAATAAGCCAGGGCAATCCATGAAATGGAACAAGGCAGGTCATGCACACACATTCACATTTGCTGGACCTCAATCCCAGTCACCAGCCTACTCGTAACTCTCCAAAGTGACAGACAGCTTAGGAGGGCAGATATTATTAACCCTCCTATAACATTAGGAATGCATGCATGTTTCATGTCATCTAAGATTAAGTTGTCTGTGAAGGGACACGTGACTGCGCAATCTGATAGCATTAGTTTTGGCAGTATGCAGAACTGGCTCACAGCCCATAGGATAAACTTGTTTTGTCCGGCATAAAAACATAAAAAGGAAATCCCTTTCTTGGGGTTTGTTCCCCCTCTATATAATATAGCTAGAAGTAAAGTTCTCCTAAAGACAGTACTTCTGCCTTCTCTTTGTGACCATTAGTCAGCCTGAAGAGGGACAGAGCTGAGGCTGTGTGTGGGATGGGGTGACACAGCTGAAGGTTAAGCACTCTCAAGCAAGAGGGAGGGGGGCAGGAAGGAGTTAACAGAGCAAGCAGAAGGCAGGCTAGTCTGTGGGATGATCTCACTAATGTAAGCAACAATGCGCATACTTGGAAAGGTCCAGTGACAGACAGTATGACATATGGTGATCATTCATTTGCTATACACACTGCTGATTCTGCATATATATATGGCTATAATATAATAACCTCCCTTCATTTGAGGATTTTGAGAATTCAGGTGTAGGATGTATGACTCCAGAATGTCACTATGTCTTTTAAGTACACATAAAAAGGCTTTTTTCCCTTGCAATTTAATTCAGTATTTTACACTCAGGGATACATAGATGTCTCATGGAGATACTTCTTCTTCACTGATCTAAAACAATTCATTTTATATATAGCTGTTCTGTCTGTATCCATATGAAAATAAGCCACAATAATGTGATATTTGTTATTATTGCTATCGTGCTTAAATACCTTGGTAAAGAATTAAGCTCTAAGGAGATGGTAGATGTCACACAGTTATGTAACACAAGTAATGTACATATGCTAATTCAGATCTTAACTGACCCATCTAACACCCCAATGGGAACTGTGAAGACTCAAGTCTCTCATCTCATATTCACTGGACTGCACCCATTAGTGGATACCAGAGGGCGAAATCTCTTGAGATAGTGTAAGTATTTCATAAAACACTAAAGTCAGGAGTTAAGAGAGAAAGAGAACCCTAACTGTTATTTAAAATCAAGATGCAACTTTGTAGTCCTTAGGTAGAATGGAAAACAATGTGAACTAAGTATGCCTAAAAAGCTTAAACCACAAAGAGATAACACACAAAATTTATCACTTGTTGTTTAAAATCTCACAAGTTCATGACTTGTGTAGATGTGAATAATGATCTCTAGATGCTTGGAGATGGATATAGTGTAGATGACCCTGTGGGTCTGTTCCCTCCCTTCCCCATCCTCAGATAGGCCGGGCTCTGCAGGTTCTCAATGGAACCAGCCTTTTCCTTTGAGATTGAAAGAACATATTCAAGCTCTATCATGCTTGTTTGCTCCCTCTTCATCTATTCATACAAAAAGCATATTTATGCCCTCACAGACAGCAAAATGAAAGAATGGGCCTTTTTTTCCCCTCAAAGCAAGAGGGGGGAAAAAATAGGGCTGCTGAGTTATGGTTTTCTCATGGTTATCCAGAAAATACATGAGCCAGTTACTCATTCCTGCTAAACCTCTGAACCTGAGAAGAGTTTAAGTTATTCTTGACTTGCCCAACTCAGGAATTTACTTCTTGGCAGCAATTAATAAGTAGTGGTTAATGCTTCCTGCAACATTGCTAATGCAAATGCTATAAATAATGTAGTTTATAAAGAAATAAACAGCCATATTAATGGCCTACAGCTATTTGTGCAGTACTGTAAATATTTTAGCTTGTTGTTTTACAAAAGAGAGATCACACTTTTTTTTTTTTTTAAAGAATGAGGTGAATTTTTGTTTGCGCTGAATGTTTTCAAATTTTATTGCAAACACAAGCCCCTGCTCAATATCAGTTATACTAGAGGTACAAATATTTAGGCCAGGAGAGCAGATGGCCCTGCAGCTGCAGGTCATAAAGTTCTTGCATGTTTTAAAGTAAACACTTTCAAGTCTACAGACTTAATGCTCTGGGTAGTTCTTGAATTTGAACCATCTCAATAGCTAAAGAAAAAAAAGTCATGTTGCTTGTTTCAATGTAAAGAGAACTTTGGATTCACCTGCATGCCACAAATGGGGTCTTCACAAAGGTAGACACCTGGGGACTGGCCATCTTGCAAGCTGCCTGTAGCCACTTCTGACAACAGGTCTCTCAGATTTTCTTCTTTCCCCCACACTTCCACTGCAGAAATTCGGACTGAGAAGCGGGCTCCTGTCTTCTCTTTCCGTTCATTAATCAACTTGAAGAGCCATGAGATGGCACAAGGAATTATGCCAAGGTTTTGCATGGAATCATCCTTCCCAATCATGGTGTATGACTTCCCTGTCAGGAATGGGGGGATGAAGAAAATAAAACATTATTCCCAGGACCTTCACAGCCTTCTGCCAAGAGAGATTATCCTACACAACCTCCTGAAAACAACTTCACTACAACAAGCACAGTCAGCAAAGGGAAAAGACAGGCAGGCAGACAAATTAGTACATGGAGAATGCAGATGAAATCTTGAGCTGCTTTCAAAAATCATTACCTCGTGCATTCCTCTGACACATCCCATTCCCCAGGCAGGGTGCTGCAGGCCCCTACCATGCAACACTTTAGACTCTGATAGAAGTGGGTGAATTGTGGAGACAACTGAGTAGACCAGGAGTACCATGGTCTCTAAAAATCCCTACTTTACATACTGTAAGTGTAGTATTCTTTCAATACCATTTTACTTCAAAGCACTATATTACATTTCATACGCTGGGGTTGGGATTGACATAAACCTAGTCCCAGAATTATACAGATGTAACTTTATACAGAACAGGAAAAAACCCAACACAACAGGTATATGTGATCATTTGGTGCAGAAGTGGGTCCATAACAAGAAATATTTCATCTGGGTCAAAACGACCCCCTCATTTGGTATTATTTGACTCTGCAGTTATAGCTCTGGCTTGTCTTTGCTGTAGAAGTTTGCTGATTAAGAACAGACATAGAGTATGATCTTATACTGCTTTAGGTGTCACTACATATAATGCTTTTAGATAAGTTTTCTAAAGCTCCTAAATTTATAAGCCAAATTATAAAGGTATACACCCTTTCGGGCAAGTACTCCTGGCTTCTTTACCTTGTTTCATTTCTTACATTGAATCTACGTGGAATGCACATGTCTGTGTCAAGGTCTCATCTGTCAACAGTTTGTGGAATGGTGGTGGTGTAGTTAACAATGCAACTGCAGAGACTCAACTCATACTCCAGCAAAGCCCTAGCTAGGATACCTCCCTAAAAGACGTAGCACTTGTGAAACACTGTTGTCTGGTGGTTTCCTTTTCCATCTCATTTGTCATCTTATGTTTGGAAAGTCAAAGGGGGTTAAATATCTAAGAGCTCATCCTACTGTTACTCCTGCCTGGTTCAGAGGGGCCTTGTGGTGTAGCTGAACCAGTGACTTGCTACATTCATTGTACCAGAGCTGGTGCCATTGCAACATTCAGTAGTCTCCAGTTTTTGTTGCCTGTAATTTGGCATAATCGTGGCCTGGTACAGCTTGATCTTCTTTACCACCTGAAAAACTGAATTATCCTTTTAAGTTATATGTATATGTCTGTGTTTCTTTGAGACAGTAAAGAATGGAGATCATTGCACACAGACAATAAAACCCTCTTCATTCAAGAGACAGTACTTTCAAAATACAACCAGATAAGCATGAGCAAAACATATGATTACTCTTGAAATCCAATTATTTCAAAAGAATGGTGTGTTAATGATGACAGTTCTCCTTTTTGTTTTCCTTCCATGAATACCTGAAATTCTATTGAAGTGTTTGCAAAGTGTTAGTTTTGATCCATTGGTAACATTCAGTTAACCATTAAAATAAGACTTGTTGGAGATACTGCAGGAACAGGATAGTAATGAGTGAACTGTTTAATTAGGGAATAGAATATGAAGCAAACTATTTGAGTGTCCAGTCACAACACTTGAATAGTGTCATTACAAACATCAAGTATTTAAGTGAGTACTAACAGCCTTTACACAGCTTGATAAAAGTAGTATTTTGGCAAACCACCTCCAATACCAAACACGTTTGTAAAACTGTAAATCACTGTTGGATCATTCATTAACAATTGAAGACAATGCTAAAAATTGCTATAGTAATCAGGGGATGGAATGAAGCAACAATTCAAAGATAACTTCTGTTTCAAAAACCATGCTGTCCAATATTTACACAATATTCAGATGTGTAAGCAAGAGGTGAATGTGTAGTACAGATCATGCACAGTGTACTACTTTCAAATACAATTAATATACACAGACAAATGAAAGTTTCTTTTCTCTAATCTAATATCCTAGCAACCCTGGGTTAAAATATTAATTTTGCCACTTGAGTAGGGAAATTTAAAGATACCAACCAAGCTTGGCATGACCAAAGCAGAACACGCAGCCATCTGCCCCATTGACCACAGACTGGATCACCTCAGCCACAGTCCCAGCACATACTTCAGCCTGTCACAGGTATTGAAAAAGAAAAAAGAAAAAAAGAAAAAGAAAAAAAAAAAGAAAAGCATTAACAATAATAAGGAAAATAACTATTTTCACTGGAAAATGGTAGTAATGTCACCCTTGCTCCAGTTAGCATGTTGAAGTATCAAAAAGTCTAATCCTGCTTGCTTCATTCATGTGACCTGTGCTGTCGATGGGAATGACATTACTTGTGTAAACACATGAAGCAGGACTTTTGTTCTGTGTCAAGTAAGTTTCATTCGCTGAACTATCAACATCCTTTGTGGGGTTAAAAAAAAATGCACGTATTGTAAGGGGATGTGGTTGACCTGTTAGAACTACCTGTTTAGGGGATTTTAAAATACAGTTTTCATTAAAAATCAATCCAATACTAAGAAACTTTTACAGGCTCTATTATTTGCCCAATTATGGATTGAGTTCAATTACACTAGCATGTTGGTAAAGATTATCAGGGGAACAAACAGCCTCTTTGGTACTAGCTAGGTGACTCTACACTATTATGAGTCTTCTCAGCATTCTGCAGCAGTAGGCTGCATTCTGAAGACTGTAGCAGTATTTTAAGAAGTACAACATTGAAATTTACCCTGGGCATTCTTGGATTTAAGGTTCAAGAAGGCTGAATGGTTTACAGTGCTTCTGCAGCAACTTCCTATCAATAGTGGATGAAACTAAATCAGAATTCACAGTTTAGGCTTTGATAGGAAGCAGTTCGCATTTGATAATAAATCACATAAATTCACCTAGTTCATGGCTATTTCTAAACTATCTCTACAATATAAAATAAAATGGGCCAAGTAAGGGACTCTTCACAGGCCAGCCCCTTGAACTCCATCCAGGCCTTAGTCTGGGAGGTGCTAGCTGCTGGGACCAGAACAAGGTGAGGGACTGGCCTAATGATACAATCATATGACAGTACTTTACCTGGTCCTGTGTCCTAGTTCTGTTTAGTTTATGAGTACGGAAACAGCTTTACAGGATGGTTTCCTAATTATACTTTGCAACGCTACTGTACTTTTCTGCTGTCCTCATGATATTTGGGTAACATAGTTCATCAAACCAAAGAAGTCTAATAAAAAAAAGAAATCTGCATATATACACATGAATAAAAATTCATGGATTAAAACCCCCAGTTTCTTATTGTAAACTGTACAATAGAACACCGTAAAAATAACTCTTGACCCCTTAATGAGTAGAGGACTGTATTAGAGAACTGCAGTTCTAATCAGATCGCTGTATACACCAAATAATATTTTATAATATGCTTGTTGATATTGAGGATTTTTCTACTAGGCAGCATTTAGCACATTTATTGCATGCATAATTTTAGGAGAAATTATTTACAGTAAAGAATAAAGAAAACACACAATTACTGAGTTAAAATTTAATAAACTGATTTCATTATTGATGATGATGGCAGACCAAATTCGGCCCTGAATGTACTACTGCTGCAGCAGAAATGAATTTGGCTCTGGTGCACACTACTATTTCAATAACTATTCTGATCATACATTGCCTACCTGTGATGCATCTTGGGGGAAGACTGCATCAAAAGCAAACATCTTGGGTGGAACCTGGTTTCCCCTTTTCTGGAAAGCATTCTGACCTCCACAGGCCAGTGGGTCATAGAGTGTGATTTGCTTCTTACGAGGGTCAACTTTTAAGAAAGAGCTGGATTCAGAAGTGTCTCTGGCAAGCGTGGAAGAAATGCGCACCATGACTTTGACCTGTAGCAAACACACAAATAGATGAGCACATTTCATTAGTCTGTTGCCTGCTCCAGGCTGGTATGTTGAACAAATTTTCCAATTACACTCAACCAATTCATACTTGCTTGTTGTAACTAGTGTCTCAGTGGAAGTTAGTGAACACACAGGAATTATTAGACAGAATTTGTCCTAAAATAAAGAGTAAATAAAGCCAGAACTCAACTCCATCTACTGTATTTAGAATGATGATGTACATCATGGTGTTTTAGTGTCAGTGTTACTCAAGTACAACGACAAGGTATTACATCAGCTTGTCTTACCCTCAATATAAATTGAAAATTAATCATACCCTTGTGGCCCAATTAAGAAAGCTGAAAGGTAATCTAGACTGCTAAGCTACCAGAACTGCTGCAGTTTCTACAAAAAGTCTGATCAATAAAAGCACATAAAAGATCTGTAATTTACACCTTTACAATTTTAATTCAAAAGCAAAGATGAAGTGCTTGGTTCTAAGTGTCATCATCAAAGAGTTGCGAATAGAGTCTTGTTTTAATGGTCAGATTTAGAAATTTTTGTGAGGGGAGTGGATGTAATAAGTGCTAAAAGATTTGTTAAAACATGTTAGTTCACAATTCATTAAATAGCTACATAATAAAATGTTATTCCTGAGACAAAAATAAATCTTCATAGATTTAATGAGGTTATGCCGTATCCTTAGCCCAGTTCGTAAGCAATTTAGATGTAAGGAGAACTGAGGACAATCATCCTGGCTTTGGTTCTCCCCATAAATTCACCACCTGCAGACACATAAGCTCCTGAACTCAGGGCAAACATCACCGCTCTCCCTCTGCCAGCTCTAGCCATACATGCACACACTTTGTCCTAGAGCAGACTGACTTTCATACCAACTAGACAGAACTTTTATCTTAATGCTCCTTAATCGTATGTCACTTGTATCAAACCCACTCACGTTTGGCATGCGAGTGACCACAAAGGGTCCACCTCAGCACAGGGTGACAGCTCATCTGCTGTTGGAATGGCAAATGCCTTCTGGGAAGAGGCTGTGACCCTAGAAGTTAGGCTGCAGTTCCTTTTGGTCTCACCGAGAGCAGTGCTCTTTTATGCAGATCTCACTTCATGCTGGCCTAAGATCACCCACTTGCAAACAAATCAACTGTTTTGAGAGGTAGAATCTGGGCAAACTCATTTTTGACACCACTCCTTTGAAGACAACAGAATAAAACCAGGGATTAATTGTAATCATTCAGTACTTCTGGTATGTCTTTTCTGTATGTCAGTGAGTCAAATCAGTAATTTGACTCCATGTATTTTAACCCAGGAAAACAAGTTGTCATGAAATGGTGAAATGGTTGCAAATCCACTCATGTGACTTCAGTTTTACACAATTAGCTGAGGAAAAGAGGAAAATACTACTTTGTGTAAATGTTGTGAATGTGTCCTCAACTGCTCAGCTGAGCTGCCTATGAAACCCAACTTCTAAATGAAAAAAGCCACTTCTAATGTCTTGAAGGCATTCTTCTAAACCCAACCCTAAGCAGAGATGATTTCTACTAAGGGCAAAGGCAGCCAACATCCTTGGTCATTCCACATGAAATGGGTGAGGTCTGAATGTTTATTTCAGCCCTAGGTCTCCTGGAAGCTCAGAAGGGAGGCACTAGTCAATTTAGCAGGAAAGGGAGGGAGTACAACTGTAAATCCTAGAGCATCAAGAAAGCAAAGGACAATATCAGTCTTGGGTTGTTTTCCTTTTTTCAACTTTGCATGCTGTTGGCTTTTTTCTACTGTGTCCCACATTTTTAAACAGATATCACTATCAAGAGCATTAGACTGATCTGCTGGAAAACAACATAAATGTTATTCTTCAACTACTTTAAATAAAACACTTGCTCTGCTTCAGAAAACTCCTTCCCTTTAAGTTTATGTGTATTTTTAGCTGCTATGAATCCATGCAGTTCTAATTCTTGATCCCTGTGTGCAAAGGAGGGCTAACTGAATACCCTGGGCTAAGTTTTTTGGGGTGTTGGAGAATGAACAGTGTGTGAAATTTAGCAAGCCTTCATATACAGGTAGTCTAAGAGTTCTTTCTGGTCTCAAACTATACGGCCACTCAGTTTTAACTTCAGCTACACCCATTTTGTTATGGTATAATATCACTCGCTTGGGTCCAGATTTAAACCTTTTCACACAAAGTCAGATTAATACCTGCCACTTCTTACTGAAGTAATATTACAAATCCCTCTAACTTCCAACAGCTTCCAACAGGTTCTTCTTTCCCCAGAATAAAAGACCAATTTAACTGAAATACTAAAAATTTACTAGCATCAGATAAACTGAATGAACCACTATAAAAAAAAAGAGCTCAACTCTGAAGTCCCAGGAGCTGTTTGACAGCACACATTTTCTGACCATTTGGCTCCTCATCTCTGGCAAATATAAACATTTCTCAACAAAAATACTGCTATTGCCATGAACCTTTGTATGTCCTATGGACTGGGTATTTTTGTTTTGAGACCTAATGGTTCACAGAGTCATAGATTGGAAAACACCCTTAAGATCAAGTTCAACTGTTAACCAATGACTGACAATACCAAGTCCCTAAATGCCACCTCTACATGGAATCCTAGAATAATTTAGGTTGGAAAAGACCGTGTTCATGTGTGTTAGGGCAGAGGAATATCCTATTGATTACATGTGGGTATCCTCATATCTGGACCACTTCTTACTCATCATGAAGATGTCTGTGCACCTTGGCACACCACATGACGAGAAATTTGGCTCACCTTCAGACCAGCCTGCAGGAGCTGTCTCCATCTGAGTCAGTTGTCTGACCCCTTTGTGGGCAATAGAGAGAAACAGGCATTTCTAGCACTTAATTAGAATGTTCTGTTTTATAACAGATAAGAAGAGTTGCACTCCACAAATGCTTCTTGAATTCTCTGCAGCACCACAGGCATCTTAAATGTTCACCTGAGATGCAGGTCCCTACATCCTAGGCTGCCTAAAGTTATTGTTTTTGCTGTAAGCATTTAAAAAAATGCTCTTCTTGGCCAAATTCAGCAGCACACACACAAACACAAATCTGTGTGACAGTCTCTAGCAAAAATAAAGTTAGGCACATGACTGTGATGGACACTGAACACAAGTATTAACAATAGATTATTTGAACTCATCTGGTAATTTGTAGACACTTAGGGTATTATTCCAGGCCAGTTTCATGCCAGTGCAATTCTTTCAAATTACTCCTGATTTACATTACATTAATTGAGAAGACAATTAGATCCCATCTGTCCAAAATGTATGTTGCCTATATGCCATGGGATCTATGACTATAACAAAAACCCGATAGGCAGGCAAGATAGAGGCAAACTTCAGCCCTGAGAAATACATACTGGGATTCAGAACTGCATATGTACTCATGACACACTAAAATAGGCAGACCGAAACATACTTTAAAACATCTGAGCCAGATATAACTTCTGACAAGACAGGCAGGCTTCTGGTCTGGGAATCAGGCTGAGACTGGGGAGCTAGGACCTCTTCTGACAGCTGTGTCTCTGATGCAGTATGACTGTGAGCTAGTGGTGCAATCTCTGTTTCACACTACCCACCTGGACAATGGGCAGAGTCACAGTTTACTTCACTGCAAGGCACACTGATACATTCATACAGTCCTTGCCTGGCCTCAAAGGACTGGCAGTAGCCATTAGGTAGACACTCCATTATAAAACATTATTATGCTTGTAACCTAAACCCAAGGATTCAAGCAAAGCACTTCCCAACAGTAGTTACGACAAGAGTAAATCAACTAAGTTACAGCAGTAGAAACAATGGGAGACCAAGGCCTCCTGCTCTGCCATTTCACAGTCCTTCATTGCAATTTATAGCTGGAGTTAACGGGGGGAGGCTGAGTCTGTGCTGGACCCTGAAAATCCACACCACAGGGGAGGCAGCATGAGGATAGGCAAATGTAACTCAGTCAGCTATGGGGATTGCAAAGGAACTTAATGAACTTAAAAGACTTCAGCTCAATTTAAGGAACAGACAGGCTGAAGATCATGGTTCTGCTCTGGGGAAGGCAGAAATACAGTACGGTTAATTTGAAACTAACTGAAGAGTGAAGTTTAAGAACTATAATACTTTATGCTTGCAATTTATATTTAAATAAACTGTAAATTGAACTTCTCCTTAAAAAGAAGAAAGCAGGTTTTCTGCTTCACGTCCTATGTGTCATTACTCCTTTAGTCCGATGCTACAGTTTCCCACTAATCTTGTGTAATTGAAGCGTCTAAGAGATACCACTTGCGATTAATGGGACCACTCAGTCTGCCAGAAATTCTTGTTTGAATTCCAGTGACCAGGTCTTGGCAGCGCCCAGCTGCCAAGATGTACCACTGACTGTTTCTATGGGGAAACATGAAAGCAATCTCTTGAGACATGGGCTCTTGGTAAAAAAACAACCCGGGCCTAATTTTGATCTGATTTTACACCCATGCAAATCTGGCTGAACTCAGCAAAAATTACCTTACCTTAGGAGTAGAGAGAAAGAATGAAAGGTCACTTGTTCTGCATCATTATTGTGCCTTTTCTAGGATATAGCTTCATTTCTTAATTTGGCTCATGTGTTTTTAGCATTTTTAATGTGTTTTCTCTTATGAGTTTACAGGATTTCACTGGACAACTATTTAATCCAACAGAACCCCCATTTACTTCTCTGGATTTCAGTTCCTGCCTTCAAAGACATGGTTTGTTCTTGCATGAGTCCTACAGTCATTGAATTCCACAATATTACTCCTGGTGTGCAGAGCCACGAATAAAAGCGGAATCAGAGCTGTACTGTTGAGGTTTCCTCAACAGGGAATTTTTGTTCTTTTGTCTATGCATTATTTTACACATATGTGTGTGTATTTAAATTATATACACCATTTTTTTAAAGCATATACATTTTCTGAACATGTATAAAAATGAGTATTTTTTTCAGAAGTTTCTCTCTAAATGGCAATTATTAGCACTGAAGGGTTCCTTCATTGGTACCATTCAGGAGCATCAAGGGAAGACTTAGGGGAATTGCTGTATTATCACTGTGCTACTGTACTGTAAAAATAAGCATAGATCTTTTAACTAACTCTATGAAAACTTCAGTTGCCTGAACTATGCTCCTTTGCTTTCTCCTTTTTTTTCCCTAATGCATCCCTATATACACATCCACTATTCCTTGAACATGGAATTTGCTAATTGCAGGATTTTCCCCAGATGAATTCAATTTGTGACCTGTCATGGGCCTTTTGTTATGTTCATACTCTGTGGAGAAGGACAAAGGTTCAGCACACTCTGCAAAGTAGAACTGGTGCCATAGGAAAAAAAAAGAAAGCAGAGTCCAGCCACTGATACCGCCATGTCTCCTGTGCCCACAGGGGTCTGTCTGGAGGACAGGAAGCAAAATGAGCAGGGAAGGTGGGAGAGGTAAGTTGTGTCAAATCTGTATCACACACAAATAGCTACAAACAGAGACTGGAATGAGGCAACACAAGCAATCAGAGATAACACTGGGGATATTATCACTTCCTTCGACTCTTGCCTGTAAGATTTCATTTGAGGTTCATTTATCTAATTACTGCAGGGACAGGGCTAGACAGCTGTTGCTTCAGGCACTGTGCTTGCCTTTATGAGCTGCTTTTCTCATCAATCATTTGAGCAGCTTCTGCTGGATGTGTGCTGGGTAGTGGTGGGAGGCAGGTGCTGCAGTGCAGTCGCAGTCAAGACAGGCCAGCCAGGGCTATTGAGCTGTATCAGCACTCCATCAATGTAATGGCAATCACTGGCTGCAGAAACAGCCTTATTGGAGGTTAATGAAGAGTAGGTTTTGTAATTTCTCACTTTTACAGTTGTAAATAATGGTGGCAGGCATGCATTTTTGCTGTAGCCATCCACAAAGTACTACAGCACAAAAAAACCTGTAACATCCCATACACTTATGCACATACATGCTTTTGCACGATGGATGCAAAGCTTCAAACCTTTCTTTGGTTCCCAGTGAATATGGAAACCGTCTGTTAAGTATTTTAAAGGATTTTTCTTACAGATCTTGAGACAATTAACTGATCATGCAAACATGAAATCTAGGAGGTCAAGCTAAACAGACTAACCTAGAATGCGACAAATACAGGATTGGATGAGGGGATGTTGCTTTAAAGGAAATCTGGTCACATTTGGAAAAAAGAAAACAACAAACAAACTCAGGTAAATTATGTCAGTTCAGGAAGCTGGTCAGGAAGCATGTGTAAATAGGTATCATTGTCCTCTCTTTCTATTTTCACAAAAGTAACTCTCCTAGGTTTCAGTGCTTTACTTTAGCACAAATTTAGAAAATACGTAGGCCTGATCACTCTTGCTCTTCGTGGAAATGGCTGTTACTACTACTAATGCTTTGTAAAAGCAGTGAAAACAATTGAAAAAGCAATAGCATTTGGGTGTGCAGGTCTCCTCTTTTTTTTTTATGACTGTCCCTCTGTTTCTATCTTGTGTAATTGCTAAAACTTTACCGGCTCATCAACCCCATCCTGTACAGCAGTTAAACTAATTTGCACTTGTAGCAATAATGGGAAGTAGTGGCAGTGTACTGTACCCAACCAATCATGTTATTCTAAAAACTTCCACTTATCATGATTGTACCCTTTTTCAGTTGGATGATGCAACTTTAATAATGAATTCAGTAAAATCTTGTGTGAAATATACTCAAGGTCACAGGGCGTGGCTCAGTGACCTCCTGTCTTGTTTTTGTCAGCAGTAGCTGTGAGTTTTGTCACTGTGGTTTGGTACAGTCAAAAGACAATGCTGAGCACTAGCAGTCTGAAACAGCACATACATCAGCCCAGCCATTCAGTTGTTGCATTGCTACTTCAGCATTTACTAGATTCTAAATTAATACAGACCACTGCAACTTTCTTCTACTCTTAAAAAAGAATTAAAAATAAAAAATAGTAATTAAAAAAAAAACAAACCACACAAAAAAATAAGCCCAAACCAGAAAAAAAAAAAATAGATGACTTGAGGATCATCCTCTCATGGAACCAATCTTTCCCTAAGACTCCCCACAAGCAGACTGAGGGTTCTTGATTTTCCTTTTGCTTCCTTATGACCTCTTTGAGGGAAGTCTGCATTTCAGAAATGTGTAACTGGGCAGTCTGTGTGTTCCTTCAAAAAGGAGACGGATTTTTCTCAGCTTTGGACGCTCTCCACATAGCTGTACGTGGATCCACAGAAGTGTACCTGCAGCAGCTATGAGGGGGCCAACAAAAGCCTAACTCAGCCCATGTGCTGGGATGAAATTCCAGTGGGTTTTTTTTTTTTAGAGAGAGAGAGAGAGAATATCTTTAAACATCACTGAGAGGGGTATTTTCATAAGAACTGAAGAAACCAAAACCAGCCTCCAACAATCCCAACACAGACAACATGGGATCAGCTGGCAAATCTTGTACTGTTCCCTGTAGTGGATTTGCAGATATGTAGACATGTGCCTACTGGTGTAGTCAGCAGATGCTTACTTAAGTCTCCAGCATGCTACTGCAAAAATTTTCTTTGCTTCTCCCACTCAAATAAGAATTCATTTTTCTGTGCTTAGCATAAGTGCAGTTAACTGCCAGGAATTTCAAGATCTCATCTTTTGCTTGGTGTCACATCTCTTTACCTTTCAAAATCAAACACAGATTTTGCTTCACTTCAGTGACTGTTTAAAGCAGACAGTTTCCCCTCTTCTTTTTTTCTACTTAATACAACTTGTTCAAAAGGGTCTGAAAAATAAAATATCTATTTAGTAAATTAAACAAGGAAAGAACTGTTCCCTAGCAAAAAATGGAGAAATGTCATCCTTCCCTGTAATTTCATCCTCTGCTATGGTCTGGCCATATCCAGTGGTCTGCCAAGATGGTCCCTTGCCCATGCTAATTTAAAAACCATGCCTGGAATTGTTTGGGAGAGTCTAGCAGCCCAACACCATGCCAGAGTCCTTGCTAGCACTGCAGGAGTACAGTGATTAAGTGCCAGTGCCCAGGAACATTTCCTGTTCCTGTTTAATTTATGTTTGAGTCTGTACCGGGTTTCACAGTAGCTGGTATGGGCCTGTGTTTTGGATTTCTAATTAAAACAATGTTGATGACACAGGGATATTTTAGTTATTGCTGAGCAGTGCTTACACAGAATCAAGGCCTTTACTGCTTCTTGTACCACCTTGTAAGCAAGTAGGCTGGGGGTACGCAAGAAGTGGGGGGCGGGACACAGCCAGGACAGCTGACCTCAACTGGCCAAAGGGATATTCCACACCATATGGCATCATGTTCAGCATATAAATCTGGGGAAAGAAGGAGAAAGAGGGACACATTTAGAGATATGGTGCTTGTCTTTCCATTACATGTGATGAAGCCCTGCTCTCCTGAAGATGGCTGAGCACCTGCCTGCCCATGGGAAGTAATGGATGAATTCCTTATTTTGCTTTGCTTGTTCATGCAGCTTTTGCTCTTTCTAGTAAACTGTCTTTATCTCAACCCACAAGTTTTCACTTTTACCCTTCCAATTCTCTTGCACATCCCACTGGGAGGGAGTGAGGGAGAGGTGGTGTGGGGCTAAACTGCCTTCAAGGGTTAAATCACGGAATGGTCCTAGTCACAGACCACTGCACAGCTTAGCCATGTTTTCCATTCTTTACATTAAATACAAGAAGCTAAGGTTGTGCAGTAGTGCCTTCCCAAGCATGTAATGTGTCATATGTTGCTCTGTTCTATTGATATCTACAGATCCTACAGACAGATCAGCCAAACCCATCAAACCCATTTTGTAGCACCAGGGAGGTGAGTCTCCCTAAAGGAATTTCCATGGTCTCATGACTGATGACAAGGCTGCTGTCATTCTTGCTGCCTACACAAGGCCACCATCAGAGCCCCAGGAAGGAGGGAGATGGCAATAGTAAGTCACTTGGCTCTTTCTCATAGGCCATGCTCATATCCTGCTGCTATGCAGAAAGACTGATGAGAACTTTGTTTTGCCTGTTAAAGTTTCCTCTTAGAAACCTGCCCTTCCAGCAAAACATGACTGTACTGCCTCATGTGCCACAAGGACTGGTGCTGATAGAAAGCAGAAGCAGTATCAATATAGCAATATCTCAAGCATGTGCCTTGATAATTAAATCTCCTATATTATTTCTAAGGGCCTCAGTTTCCCTTTTTGTGAGGCTGCGAAAGAGCTGTATAGGATGCAGCTTGGTAAGTATAAGCGGCAGGTCATCTCATCCCTAATTAAAGAAAGTGTGGCACTGAGGGCTTCACATCGTATGTTCTCTGGAGAAGAGGAATTCCCAGATGAAAAAGGCTATCAGTTTTTTTATCTAGGGAAACAAGAATTTGTATTGAAAGAATGCAAATAAAAGACAAAATTTCCCTCATGCATGTCTTTGAGATAGATGTCTTTTCATGCTAGAGAAACAAAGAATATACAGGTATTGCAAAGAGATGTATAATCACAATTGTAAGCTTTTCCATTATTTATAAAGATGATCTCCATGACTGCATACAAAAGAAGATTCCCCAGTCCGCACATAAAAGTGTATGCCATAGCACCATAAATAACAAGTAGCAATACAATCAGACAAGAAGAATTTACATTATTTAAGCTAAGCCAGAAGTGAAAAATTGCAGTTTAATGCAGATAAGTGTGAAAAAAAGATGTGTAAAACTTTGGAGTGGCAGTTGCTAATGACAGACAGTAAATAAAAGGGATAGTTCTGAATAGGAAAAAGATTTGGGACTTCATGGTGAGGAAAAAATATTCCAAAGAAAGCACAGGGCCCCATTGTAAAAGAGAATCTATATAAATGGAAGGAGGTGCAATTACTATATGAGGCAATATAAGTGAGATATCTAATAAGTGCTTGGGTATTCAGAGGAGAAATCCAGTCTCCAGAAGTGGAGTATAAGCAGCCTCCAGTACCATACATTGCATGAAACAATCAGCAGAAACTTCAAGGATTAGACCTAGATGCCTTAATTAGAAATGTAACATATTATAATGTCATTGAATTCAGCAAGAATTCCTTATTTACCTGCAAGTATACAGGATGAGGATTTGACCTTAGTTAGGAACAACCACCAACAAAATGAAATTTGAAAAAGGAAGAAATGATAAAACCTGGATCCAAGCAATGATATGGTCTATATTTATATAGACCTTTTACCTGAAGATCCCTCAGGGCTTTGCAAAATCCTCTGACAGAATCAAGACATATACTTACAATTATTCTCATTTTTCCACTGCAGAAATAAAGCCTAAGAGTAAATGAATCACCAAAGATCCCAGGAAAGGCATGTTTTACCTAAACTTTACCAGACTACTTGAACTCTTGTTCTCCCCTTTCTTATCCCATAACTGTAGGCTACAATGTTTACAAGGGCATAAAATTGATATTAAATTTACCTTTTCTTTCACGATGTATCCTATTTAATACTGCCTTCATGCTTTTATCTTTGGGAGCGGTACAGGGGGGCACAATAATTTCAGAGCCCAAGCAGCCAGTCAGAATTAATGAGATCCATTTGTAGTGCTATATATTATTTCTAAACAAAAATGCCCTTTTTTTTGAGCTTTAACAGAAATCCATGCAACAGATTTTTATGCTGCGCTTGATTCTGCATTCCCCTGAAACAAACAGAATTATTTATTGTACCTGGAACGAGAATAGAACACAAGATCATACAAGATGCATCTGAAGCTTCACCTAACTTCATAATATTCCATCTCCAGCAGTGATCCAACAGTCTGCCCTGTGAGCCTCCCACTGCGGTGGACTGCACTGCCATCCCCATGCTGCTCCCCAAACTGTGCTTTGCCAACACCTATATGGCTCACATAACACTTGCATCCTACTGAGACACGAACTGGGAGGAATACGTACTATCAGGAGAGATCCACAGGCTCGAATGAGACAACTTGTAGTCTAAATCAAATCTACAGCCCATTCAGGACATTATTTGGCTCGAGCATGTTCATAGTGCCATTTGTGGGATGGTATCACTCCTTTTGGAGGTGGAATGAGAAGTGACACACAAAGGCCTCCCCTGGGTATATACAGTAGATGAAGGTGCCTCTCCCAGCTCTTCCAAAACCTGTTGTTGAGGCTCTGATTGCTTGTGCTGCTCAGGTTTTGGGTTTTCTTAATGTCTTCCCCAGTCCTAACATTCAATTGTTTTCTGACCAGTAGCGAACATTGTGTCAGGATTTTCAATAGCCTCTAGAATGCACTAGAGCCTGACTCTTACCCCTGAAGGAAATTAAATCCAAGGAAGTCATATGTCTGAGGAAATTTGTTCCTAAAAGCTGGGGATCAGCAAACACAGCCTCTGGTGGCACAAGGATGCTCTTACTTACTTGGAAAAACCCAGACATATTAGCTAAGTCTACACTGTTGGTGCAAAGGATGTATGAGTATTACTCTGCAATACTGGCTCCTGGACACACATCTCATTCCAGGTACAGTACTGTGGAGCTCAACTCCACTGCATCCCCCACTGCATTTCTTCCCATGGCATGCAGGCAAGGAGGATGGTATGGTATGCTTAGCACTGCTCCTGACCTGACTGATCACAGAACCAAGATACCAGGACAGTAATGCTTTCCTGTGGTTTTTTTGTACTAAACATAACTAGCTAAATAACAGAAGGAAATCAGAGAGACAGAAAGAAAACTAAACAGCTCCCTAGATGGGCACTAAATATGCATAGTACTTTGACAAGTGGAACTTTTCTCATGTCACAAGGAGCCAGTAACTTCTTTTAGCCTCAGGTAAACATTGCTGCTGACTCTCTTCCTTGACGAATGCAACTCTATAGCAATGAGTAGCAGTCAACAAAGTGCCAGCTGCCTTGTGACCCCTGCCACTAATCATTTCATCCGCTGCTCACTGCTTTGTTAAACATTGCAATAAATAAAGGCAGTATTTGTGAATAGACCGGATAACCAACCACTTGCCCTAGAACAAATATCCAGTGCTTGTTAGTAGTCTTTGTACATGCCCTCAGTTGTAATTCTGCAATCTTAATTCAGGAAAAATTCCCATCATCTTCCACCTCAACTGCCATTTCCTGACTTCTGAGGGCTTAACCATGCAAACTTAAGATTCCTTTAATGCTGCTGTTTGTCAACAGAATAATTCATTATGCTGTGTGTAATTTAGAGACTGTGTAATTCTTCTAGGAAGTAGCAGCCTTTAATGAATGGCACCTGATCAATAATGCAGAATTCAGCATTTGAGAATAAATAAAAAGCTTTTTTCATGAGGTGTGTCTGCAGGAAATGTCAAACACATTTATCAAGGGTCCAGGCTGAGAGCCTGCAGCTGCTGTCCACAAGAATTATAAAAACCTACTTTGTTGAGTCCTGAAAATATGTCTTTTGTATTGAGTATAATTATATTTTTCTATGACCAAAACACAAAATAAGGACTTATTGAGTATGAATGCAATGGCCATTACCCGAGCTTTGTTAAAGTAAAACTTTGCCATAATAGTACTTTGTCCCTAAGCTGCTAGTTATACAGGATTATTTATCTTGGTTTCCAGGTGCCCCTATAAAGCAATCCTCACTATAACACTAGACGGGCTGAGCTGCTTAGTACAAATGCAAAAATGCATTTGTATTTGGGTTTCCAAACCTCAGATTAGCAAGGTAATCAGACAACCATTACAAACCAAGACAATGGTAAGCACTTTTCCTCTTCCTAGTACCTAGATGAAGCATGTATCAAAGGAGCAAGTAGTTTTGACTATTTTGGAAAGCTTTTACCTTTCTTAATATATGGTCTAACAAGCACAAGGCAACTCCAGTTCCATCTAATTCTCATCCAGTGATATAGAGAGTAGCAATAGTTAAGGATTATAATCATCACTGACAAATATGAGCAAGGTAATGAAAACAGAGGTTTAATTAAGCTTGCTTTAGTCCCACATGGCTTTAAACCTTCATTTTAAATGCCAAAGTTTTCAAATCCTGAGTCTAGTGTGATCAGTTTTCAAGGCATATTATTTAAACAGCTAAGAATAATCTCATCCTGGACTCTACACATCCAAGCAAGGCTCCTTCCATTGCACCTGGAATGTACCAGGATGGGGACTGCATCAGCCGTGTAAGCTTACTTTCTAAAGATCAGTTAGGATGTGCTTAAGAAGGCTTCACTTCTAGCTAGACTGAACTACACTGACCATTTGATTTCTCTTTTCTGATATAGGCAGGAGTGATAGATAAGAACAAGCGGAGGACCTTGATGATGTTGGGCAGGCCACATTTTTACACCTCTACCTCTCTTTCACAGGTGGGTGACGGAGCTGGCTGTTTCATCTCCTCTTAAATCTGAGGATTTCCACTTTGGTCACCTTGACGTCTTTGGTGGCTAACAATTCCTGCAGAGAGCCTGAATCTCTCTTGATACTATGGAGATATCCTAGCTATTATACCAATTAACCTGTTGCACTAAACAGTGCTTTTCCACCTACTATGACAATTTCTATGGTGATACTGCTATTTGTTATTGATGGCACTGCATGCCAGACAGTGGCTATGGAAGTAGCAATCCGTGCACAGGTTTCACAAATGATTGAAGCAACTAGCCTTCTCTTGAGCAACAAACAGATCTTTCATTTTAAGATAATTCATCCTCCATGCTTGTTACTACTGTAGCTTAGTATCAGCAAAGAAACATTCTTTGATGCCTTCTAAGGTTTTATCGCTCATCACAAAATAGATTAATGATGGGGAAAAACAGGGAGTGAGGATTATTTTTTCTCAAGAAGCGTCTTCCCACAGTAGATTAGAGCATAGGCAGAACAAATAAGCAAGGTAAAATATATCAGAATGATAAAAGGGAGAAGATACCACAAAAAATTACACTTACAGAGTAATTTTTAATGTGCAGCACAGAAGGAACCTTGGTGAAATATTCAAAGTTCAAATCTAAATGTGATCCGAAATCAGCACTGTGGGGTAGGGAAAGAGACAGATCTACTGCCTGTCTGTCTGGTGAAGGATGGTTTTACACCACTAAACCTGAAAAAGGTATGTCTTAGAAATAAGTGAGACTGCTTGAGTGCAGACTGGTCATATACATCTGTATGAATTGTGAGAAGCACAGAAAGCCAGTGTGGCCAGAGTTGGGCCAGAATCCAAATCAGTCATGCCAACCACAACAATATTCAGACTTGCACTAGTGGAGCCAAAGCCCTAACTTGGATCAACTTCGTTTTTCCTCACTTCTTTCAGTACATAAAACCTTCCAAACAGTTCCTGGAATTGACAGTACCACATTTTGATGGAACAGAGCAAAAATCTGGCCAGTTAGGAAGCTTCAGGTACGGTCACAGGCAAGACAACTATTATGGTGAAAAACTAACAGTGCAGGTTTTTAGTTGCATGTCTAAAGCTGCCTTTATCACTTGTTGTTCAGTGTTATAGCTGTACCTTAGTCCTTCATTTGTTTTAAGGACTGCCCTCACAGCAACATTCATCTGTGAGTGCTGCAAACCATGCACCTCTGTGCTTCTCTCTTTAATAGTCAAGTATCTTTCCTTCTTACATAGTATTTTTGCTATACTAATAAAAAATTGGGCTAGAGATCTTTAGATGTGGTGCATCTCAACTTAGGGTATATTTACATCTGGATTTTGATTCAGGTTACTTCGTAAGATAAAACCTAATAAATGGCAATATGTCGTGGTTCACATACAACTTTGTCTATACCACTGCTCTTCCTGTATTTCTGTTAAATGCTGCACATCTTCCCCAACTGCATATGAATGCACATGAGCAAATATTCAATACAAGTTGTGGTAAGGTGAACACTGCATATGAAAAAGAAATTGTAAAAAAGGTAATACAATGAATGTAATGTAAAGGAAATTCATTCTATCATTAATTTCTACCAATCTGTATAGATGTTTCAAGAAATGTGGTCTCTTTGAAGGTGCTTCAGGACATACCCTGTTCTCTGTGTAAGATAGAACAAGACACATTTTCAATGGAGTGACTATCTCAGGATGTCCTCGGATACTGTAGGATTCAGTAAACCTCTTAATATTATTTTAATTAAGCTGTTACAATTCATCATGTCAAAACATAAACATACAGATTATATAAAACTGCATGAGAAGACCTTACAAAGCCCTGATTAATGGCCTGATAGGTTATAAAATGAATCCTAACTGTAAATTTATACTGTGGGCTTTTCTAAAATGTGAATTATTGACTTGACAGATTATAATAACTCTTTTTCCAAACTATTGTGGTCTATGGTTCAAATCTTTTCTGTATAGCTCACTGACATGCACAGTAAGCTTAATTTACTATGTCTCTAACTGCATGAGCATCCACAGACTGCAACATCCTCTACAATGCATTCTGAAATACTGCAAGTAACCAGATGGACAAAGGCACGAGGAAGAAAATGATTAACGAATCAACCATAACTTCCAGATAAGAGTAACTTGGAATTCCTTCTACTAGCTCACTTGGCAGAAAAGTTGCTGCCATTAATAAAGTACACCAATGCCTGATTATGTTACATGGGATTTGCTTTATGAATCAGCTTCCATGGCTCTCTGGTGATTTCCATTAGAAAAAGGTGGTTTATTTGCTGGTTCAGGAGGCTAATATTTTCTATAGCCCTAACACAGGAGAGAAATTTCCAATAACCAAGAGACTGCTATATTAACATGAGCCTCAAAAAAAGACACTTGAACCCAAAACTTCTTATCTGGATATATTTTAATCACCTTTAATTACTTCTGAAGACTGAAGCAAACCTCAGATCATACAAGAAACCACAGATACTAGGCAAAGAGTTAGGATTATGGAGCTGAGCCCCTATAGACCATACAGATACAGCTGGACCAAGCCACTCAGTTCTGGCAACAGTCACTCACTGTTGCCAACACTTATAAAGGACATTAAAACATAGTCCCCTCTCCCCCAAAAGGAAGGGATTAACTCAAAGCCTGTCTTGCTGAACCTTTACAACATATCTTTTTTTTCCCTGAAGTTAAAATTCCAAACTCAGATCAGGCAACATATTTTGCAAAATGGTGGGTTCCCCCCCGCCCCCATCACCGGGTAACAGAAGGACTCTCACACATACGTAAATTATACATTTGTATCTTGTTGCAACATATACAATTGAAGCTCTTTTGGTTACAGGAAATCAATTACATTTTAACTCAGCAACTTTCAATCGCATCTTTAAAGACCAACACTCAGAATTTCTATTTTGCCAGGATAGAGACTTTGATAGTTCAAAATACATAAGACTAAAATTTTCTGAGAAATACTGAAATAATTTTCGATTCATTTAAATAGTCTATGTTGGTAAAAAAAAAGTGTTTTCCTCTCTGACTTTAAAAATACTTTGAAAATGTAGCTTATATGATGCATTACAGAAACAAAAATAATTATGAAATAAAAATACTCCAATACCTATGGAGTACTAGCAACACAAATTTGTTTTTTAGGGGGGAGAAAAAAAAAACAAAAAACAAGCAAACAAACCAAACAAAATCTGATTGAAAAAAATTTCAGCTACTTTTTAGCTCAATCACTGGTTCAACTTTCAATTGTCAGTTTTCAAATAATCCAATTAGGTGAAGATTGAAAACTAGCATAACTTGACAGAGAGCAGCTATCCTGAAATACAGGTACTAATACAAATAATGACATATAATAACTAAGTTGTTGCTTTAGAAGAACAAGACGTACTAACTGGGCACATATTAAACACTGGAGTGATGAAGGAGTTGAGAAACAACAAAAGAAAAAATACAATTATTTTTTAAATCCTTACATTAAGAAAGTAAGATTGATCAAACTGATATCTATAAAGAGTTATAATCACACAATTTTATTACCTTTTTGAACTTGTGTGACGTGTTTTGCAGAGTTAACCTACACTTCATTACTCCCTCTAGAGATGCACAGTCAGGGCAAAGTCTACACCCATACACCACATTTCCCATTAAAAAAAAAAAAAAAAGAGAAACATTCATTATCTTAACATGAAACAGAACAAATTCTAAAAAAAAAAAAAAAAATCCCCCAAAATCTAGCTTAAAAGTCAACACATTTTTGTGCAGAAAGCCTTCAAGTTTCTGTAGTCATACATGGCATACTATTCTGCATCTACATTTTTCCAAAGAAAAAGTAAGAACGCTTTGCACATATAAACCTAGAAAAGCATGTAGAAATCTTTATAATTAACCCTTTTCAAACAGTTTCTGCATAAGAATAAAAATGTAGAGGAGAGGTATGCAGAAATTCTCTAAAGAAAAATCATGGGTAGATACTTATTTTTTTTTAAATATTTGTCAGTTTTTGTGCACAGACAATCCAAAACATACAAGTTGAAATCCTGGTCCACTGAGTTTATCCACACATGATTTTTTAGAGACATTAGCTAATCACAGTAGCTTGACTTCTTTAAGTCAATTGAACTCTTGAAGATTAATGGAATCTTTTCAGGCTGGAAAGGTTTCACTAGAAGGAATGAGAAGTAAGAAAGGAAGACCATAGTCAGAGTAACCCTGGAAAGTGAGGGTCTCACAACAGAGTAAACTAATAACAACAGTCAAACCCTCTAGAAAGAGGAGTGTATCTGGGGCTGGGGATCAGGGGCTGAACTTGGCCTTCAAGTCTTCTCCACCACCATCGTCCTCAGAAGAGAAAGAAAAGCACTGGCTGGAGACCTCCTTTGCCCCAAGGACTGAATATCTCTCCCACAGCTTGAACACGGATGATTACTTTGACCCTGCTGATTCCCTCGGTGAAGAGGAGGAAGAAAGTCTACATGTGGTCAAACACTTAGAACATTTTCTCCCTCGATACACCCAGTAATATAATTCCCCCAAATATGACATTGTCCCTATGTTGAGGGTCAGCTACCCTTCGTACATTGGGAACTTTGCTGTTAAAATACCGGGGACTTTACTAAGGCAAGTGTTTGTGAAGAACAGGAAGATGAAGCTGGCTTAGTGTCTGGATGATGGTGTGACCTTAACAGAATTTATTCTGTAGTTATGGTCCCAAGTGGATGCTTCAAATAATCAAACCTCCTCCCACCATGTCACCTAATTGTCCACGAGCATTAGGAAAGAGTCCTTCCTCTCTTTTTCCCAGCCCATGCTGCTTCACAGTTTACAACTTAGTTCAAGATGTCCTTTAAACCACCAGGCAATGGCTTTGATAGAGGTGGCAGGACACTGAACTGTATAGGCCGGTGACCTAATCTTTGCCAATTACAGATAGGTATGTACATGAGTTTGTATGGATCTACTTGATGTCCTTGCAGCTCCACCTGTGCTCAATGCCCTCCAGAGTAGGACTGCCTTCATGCTATTATACATTCATATACAATTCAATTCGCTATGCCTTATTATTGTGACTCATTGGGTGCATACTATTATTAGTTTGCAAGAAACTCAAATATCTTGAGGAAAAAAGATAGTCTCTCTGACCTCAGCATCTGACAATCAATAAATCCAGCACTTAATAGGGTTAAATATGATTCTCTCCTGATAAATTCTATGGATTTTTTTTTTTAACTAAAGCATTGCTCAATGTAGCCTCAAATTTCAAAATTACTCCTTAAATTACTGAAAGAGTAAGTGTTAAGTAGTCACTGGACTTGCAGGATCTCACCTTCCTTACAGTATCATTCTATCACACAGGTGCGGTGGGCTAACCTAGACTGGATGCCAGGTACCCACCAAAACCGCTCTATCACTTCCCTCTGCAACTGGACAAGGTCAACGCACCACAATAAGGAAGGTATAAAAGTGCTGAACTGTATCTGCCTGGAACAAATGACACTGTGGAAATGTCCAAACAAGCACCAAAAATGTTGTATGGTATTGGTGGTATTTCCGTTCATCCACCATAGGCAGAGCCTGAGCAATTTTCTAGCAGTTCTCTATCACCACTCTTCATTTCTCACCTGGAAAAGCTGTACTGCTATTCCAGTCCTAAGCCTTTTCTAGCTAGAGATGGAAACCTGCCAAAACATGCAGGAGTACTGTGAATGAAGTGTGCTAAGGGGTCTTCTGGGACTACAGACTCGTTTTTACACAAGGTCTGAGCAAGGGTGTGAACCCAGATGTCTAGAGATAGACCATTGCATTAACCTACCGTGCCATTTGTCTGCATTCATAACAAACTCACGCTGTATTTCATGGACAAGGCTGTACTTTCTTCAGCCACATGGTGACAAAAGAAGTGCTATAATATATAGTTTGTAGGGGAAAAAAGTTCCATGTGAAGCCATCTTTTGCACTGACAGAAGATACATACTTTTCTATTGACACCACAGGGAACAGTAATCAGATATCAAGGGGGATTTTTCAAAAGTCTTCAGAGACTCAATTAGGCTGCCACTGAAGCCAGTGATAAAATTCCTGTTCCCTTTAGAGGAATAGGAAGAGAAGTGTGCTCTGCCAAAGCTTCTGCTGTGTTACCCATGTGTTATGCCACAGCTCAGACTGTTTTCCCGAGGTCATTTGGACCTGGTCCATAACCTGCTCCTATATGTCATCTGCTTTTCTAGTCTCATTTAGAAAAGAAGATGATTGAAAAAACACTGAACAAACTGATGGGAAAGATAAAAACAATAACAACAACTGCCACTAAAGATCAATTTTTTGGTTCATGATGGAAGGGAAATCTGTCTCAGCTGAGAGCTGTAAAGATTTTTAAAATACTGTTCTAAAAAGTATGGAGATTGTTGATTGAGCATTCCTAGTCTAACACCCTTATTGTGGCCAACCAATAAATACATTTATCCAGTGGATTCATTGCTGTGAAATTAAAAAAGAATAGGTTGGGGTGTTTTTTTTCCCATTTCAGCCCATGATAAATTCCCCTTTATTTTACTAGCTCTCTCACATTGTACTAACGGAACTTTATGAAGTGTTTGCCAGGCCAAAGGCTAATCTAATTACATAGACTTTTCTGGATCAGATCCATTTGTTACAGACTATTTCAGTGACTTGGCTTCTGTCTATGCAAGTATGTGTTTACACAAATGATAAAATCAATGTTCTCTCGCCCAAGCTGTGAGTTTCAATACTGTTATACACACTCTTCTCAAAATGTTCCAAATGTATTTTAAAAAGAAAAAAAAGTAAAAAATGGAGAAGTCACTTTTTAGCATGAGTTCATCTGAAATAATTGTTTACACTGCCAAATTACTGTGTATCAAATAAATATTTCTCTGCCCGGAAAAGTCTTTAAAAATGTCTGTGTTCATTAGACAGAGATATAACTTCCTTTTCTCTTCTCACTCTTCCTTCTTTCTCTGATTCCCAGCTGCTCAAGTCATTACTATTCTGCAGCAAAGCCAATTTCACAATGATGTAGAAGATTGGTGTATGTGGTGAAAGACTCTAAGTGTATGCTTAGGTAGTCAAGAGAAAACCCACATGAGTATGATACACTTCTTGAGGGTTTAAAATGTCTGTTGAGGGAGTCAAAAACAGATGTCTGATTAGATTCATCATTTGGCTTTTCCAACAGATACAACTCCATGTGTCGAGTCACATAACAGCATGTCGTGTGCATGGGACAGCTGCGCATCCACTTGTCGCATGGTGGAAGAACCTCAAAGCTAGTCTGTGAAACATGTACTGCACCTCTCCTCCTCCTTGGCCCAACACACAGCTAGATAGCACATCAGTCAACATGTCAGAAAGTGAGAAGGACACGTCAGCAGGCTCCAAAACTGGGAGATGTAGTCTTGGCCTTAGGGGAGCTTGTGATGAGGTTCAGCTGCAGTCCATCTTATAGGCATCACAGAAGACTTGACAACCTTGCTTAAATCTTAAACCCCATTAAAACTGTTTGACATGTCTCTGGCATTGCAACCATGTTGAGGTACTCCCTGACCAACTGTTGATTCCCACAAAGTGGGGAAAGTCTATAGAATTGCTAAATAGAAGGAAGCCTGGTTTTCTGGGAACAACAACCTTTGAAGGGTTCAGCTAATCACACACACTGAAAATCCTAAAAAAACCAAACACAAGCCGTGTAAGAGTTATCTTCTGAGGTTATTGAGAATATAGAAGTTCTAAAGACTAATAAGCTAAATATCTCCTAATAAGCTAACAAGAAGACTTCTCAGCTAAGTATCTCCCCATCCTCAGCAAGAACTCAGAGGTATTTCAAGTATTCATGTTGATGGGAAGTTTTCTGCTTTGTTACACAAAAATTTCAGTTAAGCTATTCAGCCATCAGACTTCCTGCATTCTAGTAAAGTAACTCATTACTGCTTCTCCTGTTCAGCCTCTTTCTCTCCCCATCTCTTTCCCTCCAGCCCCTAATAATTTTGTTATAATTGTGATGACCAAAAGGGGCAGAAGAGAGCAAAGGTGACAAAATTGACTCAAAGTTAGAGAAGCTACAACATGCAGTAGAGTGAAGACAATTTCTATGAGCCAAAAAATTGGGTCTATATTCAGGACAGTAGCCTGCAAGTTCTCAATATGTGAGTTACTGACTGCTTTTACATTCTACTTAATACAGACAGGACCTATAAATTTACCCTGCAACTGGTTGTTGTTCCCTCCAACCTCTAATAATTTTGTTATAATTGTGATGACCAAAAGGGGCAGAAGAGAGCAAAGGTGACATTACCAGAGAGTCAACTGGTAACTGTTTAAAAATCATAATGACATCTAGGGAAAGGAGAAAGTGCAGAGACTGCCAAAGAACCTGGCTTCTTCTACTGTCACCCTTAATAACTTTCATCTTGGTTTTTGTTAAAACATGAAAATGAAACCATTCAACTCAGATGGCTGCTGCCAGTCTGTCTGTTTGTTGGCCTCAGAGAGCAATTTGGTTTCTGTATTTCTCCACAGCAGCACAACAAAGTCACTGAGCTGCTGAATTCAATATTCACGTAGTACCCACAGTGTAAGGAGCTCCCAAGGTAGAGCAGCATACCTGGGAAATCTGTATTCCCACTGAGCAGACCCAGATGGGATCAAGGTGACAAAGGCATGCCATGAGCAAAGGAAATGCTGCAGGAGCGTGCCCCACTGCAAAAACTCTCAGGCAAAAGCAATGGCTGCTGGCAGGGCCACTGAGCGCACATAAGAGCAATCCTGAAACTCTTGTAACCGAGAACTAAAGATAATGCAAACGCACAAGGAAGTTCAGGCATTGCCTAGAGCCCCTCTTATCCCTCACATCATTCCTCCGTGAAATGAAGAACATGGAGGACTGAGAATATGGCACAATACCACTCATCTGCAGACTTTCCAGTCTGAGGAAAGGGAAGGAGCAATCTGTCTATCTTGTTTCTGGTAATGTTCAAGCTAATTCTCATCCAAGGCACATGCATCCAGCCACAGGGTCCCAGCAAAACCCCTGCACAGACGTCCCCAGGTATCATTCAGGTAGTAGATTTTTAAAGTTTACTTGACTTTGAACTCCATAAAGCTAAAGAGTGTTTTCTGAGAAGCCACAGCATACATAGAAGAGAAACCAAAATGTTCTAATTAAAGGCCTTCTCCTGTTATCAGAGGATATTGGATTAGTATAAACCACATCAGAGGAAACCAGTTAATCCATGTTTGGTTGATTTGTACACTGGGGAAGCCAAAAGATTTTAGCAGTCACTATTATTTACAGCAGTAAATGTCAGTTTAATGACAGAAAATCCAGCGTTACTTTTTTGGCTGAATGATGAGGGTTTTCTTTTTTAACACGTACACATTTCTAACTCTCTGACTTCTAAACCAGTATTATAAATATACGTTGATTTGCGATGTTAACTTCTAGAATATCCATGACACTAATTAACTGTGCTGATAATCTCCAGAGAGTTGCAAATAGGAACATGATGTAACAGCCATGGCAAGTCATTTCAGGAATACTCTAATTCCACATGACAACAGTTCTCTTGGTAGAGGGGTGGGCTAGGAGAGGCCAGGATTTGATTGGATTATTCTCTAGGATTACTAGTGTGCATCCTAATACAACATCTACAGTTATGTTCGACAGGAAAGCATGAGAATTCTGTCATGTCCCACTGGGTGCATAAGCCAGATCAGCCTACTCAGCTTTTGAGTTGTTTTCTAGGTGAACATACTAATAAATAACAAGCACACCTCTAACCACACTCTTTGTTAAAGTGAAAATGGGGTTCTTCACTTATGGTCCCAAAGTTTCCACATTCCAAGTGGGTCCTTTCTGGCCTTTTTCTCCTTGATACACTGTTTAGACAAACAAGTGACTGTATGTTTCACTGACCCTCACTTTGTACTAACTCTAGACTTGAACTTCCAGGCTAGGTGATATTTTTCTCCTTTTCTAAATGAACGCCTTGTTCAATACGTTGTTGATACAGACTGAAGAGTGGTATAGTATACCATAAGGGACCAGTTTACATGTAGCAATACACATTTTTTTATTAATGCAATCCATCATTTACCCTATCCTCTCTGTGAAGAAAACAAAAGGATCAAATTATAAGTAACTGCCCAACACAGAGATTTTTGTAAGGCTTGTTTATGAAAAGAGGAACCAGTGTGGGAGTAAAATATAATTCACAACATACAAATACTTCCTAAAGGTACAATAAAGCTCATGGCATCAGCAGAAATAAAAAGCATTATGGGAGAAATAGTAGCAGATCCTCACATTAGAAGGCAGCAGAGAAAGGTCAGGAAGGGAGGGTAAAGGGGGAGCTGGTAGCCCCACCCTGGCCCACACAGTGAGCATTAGCTGAGCAGGAGGGAAAAGAATGTGAACCTTCTGTCTCTGGTAATTCTGTTGAAATGCTGTTTCTAGCATGCAATATCTCAAGTATCAGCTAATACGGACATTCGATACTGAGGTTTTGGCATCTGGACAAATTACAGTTCTTCTGTATGCCTCTTCACTTAACTAGAGTGAAACTAAGTTCTACTTCTTCTATCGATAAAGAAAATAAGACATGATGTATCAGGTGCGAGTTCCTGAGATTTTAGGGACCAGATCTTTTGCAGATGTAAATAAGCACCCATCAGCAGAGCTGATCTCACAGAACTCTGCCCTGATCTACTCAATCTTGTCTCCAGCTTTGTCTCAGGCATCTTCCTCCACTTTTATAACAGTGTAAGGTCAGCAGAACAGCTGGGAGAAGCTGGATGGGAGTGAAGACATTGACTGGTGCAAGAGGAAAAGACAGGTTCAAAAAATAAGGAGGTAATACAGAAGACAACCCTGAGACAAATGTAGGAGGATGAAAAAGTGACAATAAGGAAAATAACTTGAATGGATCATATTTTGAAAGCTAAGACGTAAGGCAATGAAGGGCAACCTGTAGTCAGGGGCTGTGTAAGAGTGGCATTGCAGTCCAGAAAGCTAGACACAGTTAGCAAAAGGGCAGGCTGGAAGAGTTAAATATCACAGTCATTAATGTACTAAAATTAAATTATAAATCCTATCGGATCTGTCGCCCATTGTTGTAATGATGCCCTGCCTCTTCATTTCACTGCAGAGACCATTTCTGCTTATGAGACTATAAGCAACTAAAACAAGATCCCTTGTCACTGTGAAATAAATCAGAAGATACACAGATCAGAAAACCAGCATATCTCAAAATACACATTTGTGGTGTAGTTACTATAAAGTACGTAAGAAATACAATGGGATAGAATATTTTTGGCAGCTGCTGTTGCTTAACAACATAAACAGAAAAGATTAAAAAAAAAATTATGAGACATGGGGCTGCAGTTGTCACAGACAAAATTTCTATATCAGAAATTGAATAGAAAGAAGATAGTGACCTATTTCACTTCATCATGAAGTGATGACTTCTCTTGTTATTGGTATCAGAACAAGCAATCCGTATTTGGTCCTGTTCTGTTTTTGTGTACTCTAGACTTTCCAAACCTATTGAACCTGTGAAAAGAAGTATTCTGAGAAAATAAGCAAAAAGTTTAGGAAGAAAGTTAAAACTTTTTACAGCAGCATAAACAGCTATTGAATTACAGCTTTGTAGCACTGCTGTACTGTGGGCTGGCAGCTTGCAGAAAGAGAAGCCTCTAGGTCTAGGGTTTGTAAGCAATTTGCCACACTTGTCATTCTTACTGTATAAAAGCCTTTCCCAAAGGATATTGTTCTAACAAAATTATCTATTGCAAAGGCCAGCAGCATGCTCATCGTGTCTCAATCAAGGCTGCATAAAGAGGAAAGTCAACCATGCATAACTATCATTTGGACGATTAGTCTTTCTGACTGCAGACACTATTCTAAAAGGCTAGTCCTTAGAAGCACCTCATTTCTCAGTTGGAAATTATTTCTCTTTGTCTGTCAGAAGCATATAGCAATGAATGTTCTCTGAGAATAATATTCAGAGGCTTAAAGCAGAATCAATGTAAATACATCAGAAGCATCCTTGTAACCTCTCTATGACCAAACAAAAGAAAAACAAACCCTCAAAAAATTGAGTATTTGTGATATGGTGTAGCTGAAAACACCAACAAAAAGAAAGAAGTAGAGCACAGCACACTGGTCTTTGTGCACCTCCATTTGCACTTTTGATACTGCTCCTGTCAGCCTCCTTCATTTAGCCTATCTTCACTCTGCACATCATCATCTGCTGTATTAACTACAGATGAAAAAAACTCACACGGTCAAAGAAAAGGAAGAATTATTTCAAAGGAACTCTTCATAACTACAATACATTGCTTTAATCTCTGAACTGCATTCTGTATCTGATTTATATGAAATTGCACTACCTTCCTATTATCAGTTAACTTTTTTTAGTATCTTCTCACCTGCTTATACTGGTAATTCAAAGGCAAGAAAACCCATGAATTACAAGTCCTTACAGATCCACAAGTATAAGGGTCAGATGAATATAACTGACAAAATACAGAAATTTACAAAACAACATAAAAATTATTGCTTCATCTGCTATAATGATTTATCTACCACCTTGTGTACTTTTCTGCGAAGGCAAAGTTCTCAGTCAGGCAAGGTCCAAAAATTTCCAGTTCATTCTCACTTTTCTTCCTTCATTCTTTTGTGACATTTTAACATCTGCTCAAAAGAAATTCTTCAAAGAGACCAGATCTGAACCATGATGACAAAGGCATGTCTAGATGGAGCTAGGAGTAACCCTGGAATTTTTTTCAGTCTGAATTGACAGGAAGATTCACTTTTTTCCTTGTCTGTGTTATCTCTAAGGTCAGTAAAACACAGACAAATTGTCTTCTTAATGGGGGGGAAAAAAGCACAAGCAAAAGCATTTTTATACTATGAGGCTGCAACAGCTTTTACTTTCAAGCTCAACGAAATAGTATCAAATGCAAATTAAATCTCACTTAATACAAAGCTCTTCTTGCCAGTCTACAATCCTCCTCATCCTTCCACCAGCTTCTGGGTACTCTTGGATGTGATGTGGTCTATGGCAGCCATTTGGTTTGTGCAAATTAAAAGGCATCGCTACATGACAGAGGTGGTTTTGTTTGACTTCTGCATGCACAGGCTGGGATGTGAACCAAAAGCAGGATTGCTGGGACAACCGGCCCAACATACATAAATCCCAATTTATTTTTCTTGGTGGTTTGGTTTTTTTTCATGAAGTGACTTAAAAACTATGAAAATTGCCATGTTGATGATTCTTCTCTCTAAAAAGACCAGGTACTGCATAAGCTGTATCCAGATCAGTTTACCCATTAACATACCTCAGCTGTATTTGACTAGGGCCATTTCAAGGGGCAAGAGAATTGTTTTGTGTGTATGCCTGTTTAATCTTGGGCTCTCATTTAAGACTGCTAGCTCATACACTGGTTTTCCTGATCTATTTGTCTGTTCACTGAGAGACCACCAACAGCCTTCCCTCCACTGCTCTGAATTTCTAGCTGTCTGGATTTGGAAAATATCAAGTCCTAAAACTCTCCTTTTAAGAAAATATCCCTCCATTTGGCTTCTATTTTGGGATGTAATAAAAAACATTAAAATTAAATAGGCTCCCATTGTCTCTTTGAAAATTTGATTTCTCCAGCATAACATCCTTCTGAGAATGGAAAGAACAGAATTCCTGCACATCTCCACACAGAAAAGGGTAGTTGTCAGAGGGACTTCTGCATACTGTGCAGCAACTGCTATCCTAAATAATCCTTATACTCCAGTCACTGCAACTGCGTTGCTCTCATGTGTGGTGTTACTGGGTGGGCACAAGGGCAGCAGATGTGCAAACATCTCCCAAGGCTTGTAGAACCAGCCAAAAGCAAGGTGCAATTTATATTCCCATTCTTAAAATCCCAATAGCAGAAATGCAGTGTTCAGGAAACAACAATTTTAATTCAGTATTTGTCCTCTGCTTTTGAGAGTCATAGCTGAATTTGGTTCATACTGTTTCAGAAAGCAGTCAGTCTTAAAGAGCCTTACACCCTTTTGCCTTTCATTCAGAAATCTGTTTTGATATCTAGCTTCAAAGAAATTCACTTCAGATAGTAACATTTACATGACAACTTCTCAATTCAGCTTCTGATACAGATCTTAGTTATTTGTTGTATATCCACAATTTGTTAAAACATAGCTCTATGTAGTATGAAAGGCCAAGCCTCTAGAAAGTATCAAAATCAATTACCAGCCTTTAACTGTTCACAGTTTGAGTTTCTTATCAGCTGGACTTTGAAAAACCATTACAAATTTGGGCTTGAGTAATTTACTTCAAAACAAGTAAGCATGTTGCAATGTAAGGCTGTGTGCATTTGCCTCTGCCAGTTAGGAGGAAGATGCTAATACTCCTGCAAGGAGATGATCGAGGGGTTTGGATGGGCAGCAGTGCTGTAGGATTAAGATGTCATGAGCAAGGGAGGGAGAGACCATGTTACCACAGCTTTGCTTTGTCCATCTTGTCAGGTCATTTGATCCCTGGCTAAGTAATGGACATATTTACTTCAGTACTGTAGGAATAGATACAATTCCAAAAGAATTTGTAATGGAAAATTAGAAGTCGGTTTTCGCTAGGAAGGCTTTCTGCCTAAATGGTAACTCTTTCTCAAAGGCAGTTTTAATGCTTTCTTTCCCCACAGAGCAAGAGAAGTTCTCAGCATTGCTCTCTGGTATGTGAGAAGAGAGAGATAGCCCTAACAGACATACACTGAGGCCTTGGGAAGGCAGGGGAGAAAGAGGATAAAAAGGGTCCTGAGCGGGCAGGAACTTGCCTTTTGCTCCCTGAGGCCCAGTGTGGAAACCCCACTGTTCAGTTTTTGTGTTCTGGCCTTCTAAATACTCCTTTTATGAATTCTTTCCACTGCCTTGGCATTTCTGGAGATACCTGCGTTTCTTACTATGCAGTAGAGTAATTTTAAAAGATTTCCAAGGGGGCAAGAGATTTTGGTGAATAGTCTTCTATCTTACAGTAGTAAAAGAACCTCAAAAATGAAGGGAAAAAAAAAGAATTAGACTAGTGGGGTGTGAGTTAAACTGACGTGGAAGGGTCATTGAGAGAGGTAAAGTGTAACTTGCTGAGAAAGGAAAGCTGACTGTTGTCCATAGTGTGATATCTTAGACTCCCTTGCTAGCTAGAACATATCCTCTCTATCTGTGTTTTCATATGCTCTAGGACTATCCTGTAGGAGAAACAGATTGATATAAATCATTGTGTAACACACAATAAACCCCAGAAAACCACTAAAAACACACTGAGATGAAAAAGGCTTCCTATGAAAACTCTTAGAGCCTCAAAGGTGTTTTTGGCTCTTACAAAGCTTCTTTGAAAGAGCAAGAGGAGGCAGGGAGGGTGCAGGAGGGATGGAAATAAGTGCAGGGCGTGCACCCATCTTGAATATTTTCTGTCTACACAGTAACTGGGAAATCTGCAAGCAAATGTTAATAGCCTGCCTCTGTGGTACTCTGCAGATCTGCTTAGTCCCCTGACCAAGTCTCCAGAGTCCAGCCCTGAGACACAGTGGATGCCAACAACACCTTAAAACAAGGATTATCTCATAAACCATTGTTTTGAGAATATTGCCTGAGAATTTACTATATGGAGACCAGACATATGAGAAACAGTAGTTCCAATTTTTATACTTTAACTCTAGTTTTCTGTGACCCCTTTGTCTTATCTCCCTTTAAATGCAACAAAAAAAGTGAACCATTTACTGATGCATATGGAAGTCACATAGGGGAAGAAAAGAAAAGCTTTCCTGAATGAGAAGAAATGTAGACATTTGGGATGCAGTGCTCAGACTGGAAAAGGCACAAGTAGAAGGATCACAGGTTCAGTAAAGAGGCCTGCACTCGAGGGTACAGAAATTGTGAGATCATCCCAGCTAATGGAAGTGCAACAGCAAAACTGAGACAAACAAGAGACATCAGTGGGAGTTAGAGACAAGAAGATGCACGTCAGAGACATGGATAGGTAGATGGAAAACATTTGTGAATAATTTCTGGGGAGGAAACAAAAGGAAGAGAATCTGGATTTGGATTGATAGGCTTAATAGCATGACAGCAGCTATCATAATGAATATCATGGACACAGATTTTGGGCAGATTGTGTAAAAATGCCTATGAACCCTGATAGTTTCACCATCCATATGAATTCATGTGCTCAGAGTACTTCAGTCATCTAGTTCACAAGATTAAAATGTTCCACACGGTGCTTTTGTCAAGTGAAAGCACAAGTAAATGGAGTTTGTCCACTTCTCACTTGGCCAGTATAGTTTACTTACTTTCACTGCTTCACCAACATGAAGCTGGTGAATTCACCTGCTGCTGTGTTCATCCTTGATGCTCTAATCTACACCATTTACCTTAGTGGAGGTACAACCTGAATGACAAGTGAGCAACCAACAGTGCACTACTCTGTTTCAGAGGTTAACCATCAAACTGTGCTGAGAACTTACCATTCTAATAGCATGCACAGGAGCTTCAGGATCAGTGTGAAAATAATACACCCTTTCGTCCTTGACACCCTCCACCTCCTTCCATCCCAGCCTGAGTTTTGACTCATGCCATCCCTTCCAAAGGGCTTTTTTTTTTCTCCTGTTACTGAAGAAATCAATATTGAAGCTTTTAATCTGACAAGTCATGTAGGATATTCCTGTGGCAACCAATTGCGAGGAACTATTCTGTACAGTAGATTAAGTTCTTCAGTACTAACTACTAAAACCATATTAAAAGCAGGATGACATGATTTACCATCTTTGACACCAAGCTCTAATATTGCTAGTTTCACAAATTATGTTGCTCTACAGAAAAACAGGGGAGTAATAGTTGTGCTGCAGTTCTTTGCTAAGCTTCTGCTCCATCAGTGTATTGGATGTTCAATCAAGTGGCCTTCCCTTGATGGCTTTATCTCTCAGTGGGCCAGTGTTGCTCCGACAGAGCTGTGTGAAAATGACTGCATTGCACTAGCTTCAGTATCTATTTCATTGAGAGCAGAATTTGAGTGTCCTGAAAATTGCTTAGCAAATACAACTTGAAATCAAAGTGACAGCAGTATAATGCCCTATGTAAGGCATGTTTTGGTGCCCAGCAGGGGACCAAAGACTAGTTCTGAGTTTTTATTTTAATTCTATGGAAAGGAAACGCTGCAGAGGCCTACAAATCAGGTAAAATCCTGCCATATTAGTGACTGAGACACATAGGTAGTGAAAGAAAGGACTTGGGGGGAGCACAGTCATGCAGTACCAGAGAACCACATACTCACATTTCTCTTTGCCCAAGCCAGCTATTACACCTTAAGAGATTCAGGGACTCTGGGGATTTCATGCAACTGCAATCCAGAAGGAGCTTACAGACCTCTAGGGAATTGTCTGCATCAATTTGTCCTAAAGCCTGAATATTTGACACTTGTAATGTCTTGTCTGCCTTTATATTGTGGGATGCAAGTGGAAGGAGAAAATGATAAGAGATTTATGTACAGGAAGGCTAATAATCAGAATACTCTTTTTATTCAGCATTATTAGTCCCGACTGAATTAGATGGATTAGCAAAAGATACTTAATTTCTTTGGAGATAAAAAAGAACAGCCTGAATTCTTGAGGAAATATTCTGCCTACTAGTGTCTATGTAAAACCCCTAGAAATAATGCAGGCAGAGATAAGATGAAGAATAAGAAAATAAAGGCAAATTTCCCTCTATGTGCTGCTCTGCAATTAACTGTTTGAAGCAATTCCCAATATCCTTAATCTCAAGAACTCTGCTTATCTGCCCATCCAGTTATTTTTAATTTGTACTTCTATTATTACTACTGCATTATTAATACACCCTGATAAGATAGGAAATAGCTTGGTGGTGTTCTGTTTCAGCAATGCCTTGCACGGCATAATAGTCTTTATGATGAATAACTCCCTCCCATCTGCAGAGATTCATGATTCCCACTGCTCACAGTGTACGAGGCCCTGGGGGAATCCTGTTTCCTCCTCTGTGTTGGTATTCCATTTCCCAAAAGCAGCCCAGGCCTCCTTGTGCTTACCACATCTGTGCATGCTGTTATCAATCAGGGTGCATGCCTTCTCCTTCTGTGTGGCCAGGTGAGACACGTCCCCAGTGCCTCTGCCAGAGCTCGTGCCAGCACATACCTTAGAACTGCTCCTCTCAGCTGACAAAAAAGTGGTGCTTAGGGTATTTTATTGGGGGTGGCGTAGCTCTTCTAGCCACACTACTTCCAGAATCTGGGCTCAGGGGCTGCAGACAAACTAGTCAAGAACAGATTCCTATTGCAAACCAAGATTTGTATTTGGATAAAACTCCATCAGTACTGAATGGCGGAAAGAAGGAGCAAGACATTAAAGCAGAGACAATTATGCTCACACCATACGGTTTGAAATACAATATGTCATATTTTCTGTGGGAAAAGGGGGCAGGGAATAAAGGATCAAGAGTTTTTAAGGTTTCCCACATCTATTTTTCTGCAATGGGGTATGTGATGCTGTAAAGGTTATTGTACAGCTTTCCTCCTGGCATTTTAATACACACCACATTTTGACACCACATCTTTTTCTACGTCTCCCCTTCAGTACAAACACTGTATATTGAACAGATCTGTGGAAAAATCCAGCATCAATTAACAGGGATGAAAACAGCTGCAATCTACAGAAATGCAACAGAGCCTCAGAGGCACCTAGAGAATTTAATGTAAAATGCTGCTATTTGTATAAGCATTTTCAACCACCACACAGGAGAAAAAAAGATAATGCATTATATAGGAGGATTGGACTAAACAAGAAAAATTATATTACTCTGGATTAAAATCTATGAGTTAATGGCAATGTCTTAAGGGAACGTTGAGTTCTCAAAAAAAAAAAATCTGCTAGTTTACAAATAAAAGCAAGTCTACAGCCAGCTAGCCTTATATTTTTTTTCAGATAGCTTGTTCAGAAACTCCATGTATAGCTTTTTCCTATATATTTCCCCTGTGCTGGTGGGGAAGGGGAGGTGAATATATATATATATGCACCTATATGTTTCTAGATGCAAATGTACACACTGAAGCAAAGTAAGAATTAGACATACACATTTCCATGACCCATCACAGGTACACCTGCTCTGTTTCTCACTTCTGGGTGCTACAAGAGAGTTTGGGAGTCACAAGACTTAAAAATGTAATGAAATACCTCCTGATTTTTAATATCAAACAGGTCAATGATTTCATCAAACTTTGTTTTTACCTTTACTATATAGAAAGAGTCTTTCATACATTAAAATAGGAACATTGAAGTATTACTTTTCATATCTGGCATTTCATATCTCACTATCCAATGAAAGATAACTGCTAATCATGTTATCAACAATATAGAGGAAGAAATCTACTTATATTTGGAAAAGGAAATGGCATTTGGGCATCAGGAATCTAGATTCAAGCCACACTGCCTACACTTCTGGGAAGGAGTCCTTACTGGAAGCAATTCACAGGTCACATTATTGAGCAATAAGAATCTGGGCATCTGAGGGCCAGAGGCTCTAATCTAACAAGTGTGCAAATTATGATCATCTTCATAGATCCCTCCCAACAAAAGTACAGCTGAACATCTCTGGTCCTTGACTCAGTAAAGATCAGTTCAACTTTCCTTTGGTTTGCCCAAGACCAAATGTGAAAAAGTCTGCTTGGTCCTTTTCCATGAAGGTCTGGCTGCTTTATGCAACCTGCTCAGTTGCATGCAGGGCTGCTCAACCAGAGCCGGGTGCTGTATAGTGAACCTCTATGTTTCATAGACTGGAAAGCAGAGGATGCAGACTTCCATCTGGAGGAGATGAATGCACCTAGAGCTTTCTGCAAGCACCTTGTTACTGTATCTCATCGTAGCTGTTTTTCACCTTATTTGAGCCAGCCAAAACACAGATATCTCATTCTAAGGCAGCTGCCTCTGTAATCAACTGAAAAGGAAAGGAACATCTGGTAGGCAAGTCAGCCCATCGTAATATATATAACACTTGTTTCCATTCCTCCATGAGAGGAATACATATGAGCAGCCTAGATCAGAAGGATAGTGGTCAGGTCACCTAAGCTACCAACATGAATGGTGTCCTAAGGTGGCAATAATAGTGGCATTAAAGAGTGAAGAGAAACACAGGGAGATAATGCCACAAAGCATGGGGATACATGCTTCTCATAAAAGCACAAAAAATGGATAAATGTCAGTAGAGAGATACTCCCAAAAATGGGTGTGAATCCTAAAGGAAAAGGCGAAAAAGGGAGAGACTGAATAAGAGGAGATATATTCTAATGGTTTTCTGAGTATTAAAATACAGTCCACATTGCCTCTTCCTCAGCTGAGCTGGTATCTATTTAAGTCAACATTGGACCAGAGAAATTAGGTAAAGCCCAGACCTTTAGCATAAGAAAAAGCATAATAACCTTGAGGTTGAACCAAGAGGCTCAAACAAATCATTAGCCCATGATGTTACAGCAGTGCTATAGTTGAGCCTCCTGCAGTGTCACCATCCCGCCCACACCACTGCTCTTCGACACATGCTGAGAGAAGTGAAACACAAAAGAAAAAGGCTGGGAGGAGAAGAGCTCTAGGAAGTTTTAAAGAAAAAGTACAGTGCTTGGTACTTGCATAAGATCTCAGAAATCTTACCATGCTCCTAGGTTTAGCAAGCTATCCAGCATTTAAATTCCTTCATCAGCATTGTCTGAGAAATACTCTTGTAATTTTCAGTTTCTTTCCTCTTGATTTTCCTGATTTATATTAACCTCCTCTTCATTAATTTGAAAATTAATTTAATGAGGTGAGATGTAAGGGGGGAGAGGGCAGGGAAGAAGGGGTCATTTCAGTAAATACTACTGGAAGTTTTAAAAAGGAAGTGGAAGGGACTAACTAGAACTATCAAAATATCAATCAGCAGTACAACCTAAACTGCAAAACGAAGTAAATAAAAATACAATAGCTCAGAAAAATTGGAGGAGATCAGTGTTAAAATCAATGTTCTTATATTCTAGAAAAATCTAGTTATTTTCATACAATGTTTAAGAGACTTTAAAATATTTGGCCACTGTACTGTCATACTATTTCAACAACATGAGAACATGTTTAAAGCATACTTACTAGATGAGCAAGAGTAAAGATTTCTGTAGCTTCATTAGCCTATCTACATGAAAACAATCAAATTAATTGACCCATATGGGCCCATAGCTAATTAGATGCCTACAAATTATGGTCATTCATTCCACTAAGTCACTTGAATCAAGAAAAGTCAACTAGCATAAAAGTTACAGATTGCTAGGCATAAAATCATATGACCATGCAGAGGGTGCTAGTTAAATAAAGTCACTTAGCAACATACAAACCCTAGTACCACCAGCCTGAAGTGATTTGAGCAAGCTACTTTTCTTTTGATCATTAGTTTACAGAAAAAGTCATCAAAACAGATTAAGGTTAACAGCACAAAACAAGACTTTGCAGCTCTTTTCCTGGGTGAAATGTACTATAAAAGAAACACAGAAAAGATTGATTCTTCTAACATAGAAATAAAAAGTGCTATCAATGTGAGTTTAGGTACAGCCTTTTCCATATTTTTTCTGTCCAGTTCAATTACACCTGGACACCTCTAGCCACCTCTTATGCTCACAAGCTCATCAGTATAATACTGAATACACCTGGGAAGGTGTCACGAAAGGGACATCTTTGGTATTTGGAATTTTTGGTATTCTTTGAGGCAAAAAAGGAATTTAATGAACACCAGTCTCTTGTCCATATTTGCTATTACCAGTAGCTGATACTCAGATTAGGATGCAAGTTTTTGTCTATGACATATGGAAGGAGATCTTTTTTTTCCAAAGTCAAGAGTTTCAATTAGGGATTGTAAGTTACTCTATAGAAAACCTCACTTTCTGTGCTGCTGTTTTCACACCATCCTCCCCGCTTCAGTGAAGAGGATGATGTCTACTAGTTTGAAACATGACTTTATTTTGGAAAATCAGCAGAGGCAAAGGAGTTACAAGAAGAGAAAGATACCTTAGTATCACGTTTGCCCACACGGTGCCTACATTGGTGGAGCACTCCTCATGCCATACAGAAAAACTGTTCTGTTTTGTGGAGTCAGATGTAAGGAAAGCAGCAGCATTCTTTAAATTTCCCATTTCAGATGTGAGCCTGTTCCTTGGTGTCAACCTTCATTTACTTGCCTGCATCTGCAATGCTCCAGGAAACCACTACACTAGCATCTACTTGCTGTGAATTCCCTTCTCTGGGGTCAGCTTCTTGCCAACTCACTTTAGGAATCCCATTATCAGAAAAGACAGCTTGTCAGGATAGGAATTGTGGAGCCACTTTCTAAGCTTTTAAAAGCTCGCAGCTCGGTCAAAATGGACCCACAGCCCTTAAACTGTTCATTAATGGGTAGAGGCAAGACCTATTCTCCCCCTCCTAAAGGGGCTGGCTAGATTATATGCAGAAAAGCATCCCTGCTTCTGCACATGGGAATTCTCTCTTGCACGGTATAAACTTTAGGCAACAGGACAGGTTTTCCTTTAATAGTCTTGTTGATATGTGCTCCTAACTCCCATGAAGTAGCAGCTTCTGGATTTCATAGAGACGAACAGCAGTTATGGCTGTTCTCTAAATCATGGAAACATGACTGCACTGAGATGTCTTTAAAATATGCCTTACTTTAAACTTCACAGTCAACCAAAATGCAATCCAACAGGCTCTTGGCACGCCTGGGTTGCTACTTCCACATCCAGAATAAGCTTTACTTTAGCGAAGGGAAAACTAAGTGTTCATAGAAAATATGATTGACAAAGATAAGAGATTATTGTTTACAGCAATTCTTCCAGCTTCTATTAATTTCATATTTTACTTAAAGCAGCTTGAGGTATTAAAACTCCTCCCAGAAAATCTCATCAAGCTGGAATCTAGGCAAAGAGTATGAAATCCTCCACTGGTCCAAACAGTACATTTCGTGAGAAAAATCTCAGTTCTGAGCAACTCTGTCTGGAGGGCAAAAGGCCATCTGGATTTCATTCCAAGTGGAACTAACTAATTTGTACAACAATCATGTTGACAACAAAGATGAACACATATGTCTCCTTTAAATGCCTCAAGGGATCATCCTCCCACCTTTCAGTAGCCATGGTAACTTTGGGGAAAAAATCAGCTCTCATCTCTGAAACTGTTTTCTGTGATTAAAGGGGTTTAAATCACATTTATCATCTAACTGTTAACTTTTTCTCCTATACACCTGAAGGATGAAGGAGAGAGAATCTCTGCTTTACAAAGGAAAGAGAACCTCTTCTGATTCTCTCTGAAAAACCTCCAAGATGGATGGCAGTGAAGTGAAACAAGAACATATTTTGCAAGTTCTGTTTGGTTTTTTGCTGACCATAACACAGGTTTTCATAAATGCCTGCCTAATGTATACCATAATGTTGTAAAAAAAAAAATCCTAGCATCCATCAATCAGCAGCTCCAAATGCAAACTCTGATAGTAGAAGAGGAGGTTTCCTGTACCTTTTGGACTTCATCAAGATGTGCATCAATTTTTTATCCCCTCAAATCAACTTTGCAAATCATATAATTTAAAGAATGTCTCTGCTTCCTGCTGCACTGAAACAAAGAGTTGACATAGCCATTGAGAACATCTTTTGACAAAGACTATTCACATCATGATTCATACAGGTCATAGCCAATATAATACTTACTCATCATTAACAAATGTATTGTGCTGCTATAGCTTGGATTAAAGCATGTCAAGGCCAGTGCAACAACCATTTCCCTGCTTAGTGAGAAGTCAACAAAAACTATTTTAAGGTGGTGGACAGCTGAAATACTAGTAGTTTGTGAACCCGAAGTATTGGCATACATTTTTGTCCCAGCCAAAAGACAGTTGTGAATCTACTCAGAAACTGAACTGCTTGGGCATTAGAGCTTTCTTCACTTACTTTTGGCAAGGGTATATATAAACAATAAGCAGCATAATGGACAGAAAAAGAAACAGAGAGAAGAAAAATCTGAACAAACATTTTTACTTTAAGACAAAGAAATGCCCTTAAGCTAAGGAAGGAATGAGACATTGAAATCCTAGATGAAAGGGCCTGGTGCAGTAAGAAGGATAATTGCCTTTGGTTGCTTCTCTCTGTTAGTAGTAAAGATTTTGTATTTCCCTGTAAAGGAATTGAACTGCCCTAACAATACCTCTTCCTAATATACGATTTAGTGGTGGACTTGGCAATGTTAGGTTAATAGTTGGACTCAGTGATCTCAAAGGCCTTCTCCAACCTAAATGATTCTATTATCTATTCCCTTCATAACGTCTATCTGGAAAAATTTGCATAAACATTGCATCTTGAGTAGCCACTTGAATCAAAAGGATAGTAACATAGTATATGATCAATCTACAAAGTAACATATAAGGCCACCTTTTGATTTTTAACAATGATACTACCACTGCCTTTTAAGGCCAAAGACATAAGACGGCTCATTAGTCATCAGTGGTATTCTGCCTTTGTGGACCTCCTGCCTCCAAAGACATGAGAAGTATCACACTTTTCCCCACACAAAGGTGTTCTCCCTCACCAACCAGCTAGCCATGGGAACCTTCACTGGGCTTGGGGAAGTGGGCACCAGCTCCCAGCGACATTCACAAAAAGGAATGACAAAGCTGACTGCTCTGGAAATCCTGTGCTGGTATGGTGGAGGTACTCTCAGGGCAGACAAAAATCTTTCTGATGCTTCCATATATATTTTTATGCAAATCAATGGGAAAAAAAGCTAAGCTGCAGCATAATGCAAAATGAATAGTAAATTTTGGGCTTATTTCAATCAAATATTGTGCTTTAATGGAAGATTACATTCTTCAGCCATGCACTGAAAAATTATTTTTAACTGAACCTTCTTCACTACGTGACACAGGTCCTTGGGAGAAAGGTGTATTGACTCAGGAGTTTCTATCACGTTGCCAATCTTCTACTAACCTCCTACTGCCACTCCTGGCATTTGGCCACAGTTTGGTTCCCATTCATGGCCCCTCCCAGTCAGACTCCATGCTCAGCCCTGTGCTTGATGCCAGGAGACCAGCTCCCACATCTCTCACTCACTCACTAAACTCTCAAAAACCCCTCTCTGTGCTGCTTCCTACCCTGTCATACTCACTTGGAAAGGGCTTCTCAGAAGCATCTGCAGCATAACCTATTACTCCCCTTTCAAAGATTTTAATAATCTCCTCTTCTACAGCATGTACAACAGCTTGACAAGGGGTAGCTACTATTAGACTCCTGCTGGGTTGAGGACACCACTATCAAGATGACCCATAATACTTAATTGTTTCTTCTTGCATCCTGTCTCTCTGCCTGTCTGGTCTTCCTCACTACAGTGAGATCATAAGTGCTCTGGACAGAAACAGGACTTTTTTTAAATCTGAATTCACACATAATTTAGCAAAACAGGGCTAGGGTCTGCAAAGCAGGAGACCTGTTGCTACAGAAAAATAAAAAGTAAACAGAATCACAAACTACAGCCACTTTTATTAATAGGTTGAAAAGACTACTTGAAGAAAGTTCAGAGGTGACTTGCTTCTCCGTGATAGAAACCTTTTAATGCCCAAGAATTGCTATTTTATGTTGAGATTAAAAAGTACCAACTAACCAAATTCACAGCAAAAAAATTACAATTAATGAAAAGTAAACTAATCTCTGCCCAAACATAACAAATACCTCTCAGTGACAGAGGTTTATAAGACTACACACAGAAAAATAATAAATGAAAGAAAGCACAGAAACCACATCCATTCATCCTAAACCCTGTGCCACCTGAAAACAACCTATTTATTAAGGCTGGTAGATAATGTTTCATTTCAGCTGTTTTTCATGTGGAAATCAGCAAAACATCATCTTTCACAGAAAGAACATTTCAGATTTTCATCAAAAGTATTGGTTTAGATTTGGGGTTGTTTGACAGAAACAAAGGTGGTGCAGGGGGAGGAAGGAGGGAAGCGGACTGGGGAGCAAACCTTACTAGAATGGCCCTACATGGCCATTCCATGCAGGCATGGAATAATTCATTCTTTATGCACAGAAAGCCTTTTTTCTCTGTTTTTGGCTTATTGTCAGGCAGGACAAAACAGACTTAAGGAGTGTCTTGCTCAAGACTATGGGACTTGGGGAAACATCACATCCAACCATACAGAACAGCACTCTCTGTAAACTCAGTAAAAGTAATCTGCCACTCAGAATATGATGACTCAAAGTCAGCAGAGAGAGAAGTGACAATCAAGCTGCAGCTTTATGGAGCAGGATTGTCACTCAGCCCAAAAGACAATCTCTACTCTCAAGAAGCAGGTGTGGGGATAGCACACTATTACTCAAGACCATATCCCTCTGCCAGCAAATGCAAACCTAAAGCACATGCGTATATTATGACCCACACAAGCATTGCTGTTAATACATTTGCAGCATGGTCACACCCTTTTATTCAACATCGTCATCTGGAAATGAGTGCAACAAAGAATCTGGTCCTTTACTACTTTATTTCCCTTTGACACTGCTGTAGTTTCTGCTAAGCTCAGTGGTGTATCTAACATCAAAGTAAAATGCTGATTTATGCAGTCCCACCATTTCATTATTAATATCATCTTCCTGTTTCTGTGAAGCTGAACTTCAGACTTCAAATAATACTTCTCCTAAAGTCCTGGCTGGTACAGTTTTGATTTGCAAGGCATTTCGTAAGAAAGGGTGTGAAGTATGCAACCTGAATATTAATCTCTAATTCTCTTTGTCAGTTTAGACTCTTTAGTTGTACCCATATCCATACTAACTGAGCTGCTAATTAACTTTTAAATATATTGCTGATAAGCAGATCTACCTATTTTTACTAAGAAAAATTGTATGCCTACATATAACAGATGAGCAATTCTATAATTTTAAATAAATCATTGCCATTAATTTGCAATGAGAAGTAGAATCTTTGCAATTTCGAGTACAAGTGAAAATAGCAGCTGTTAGCTTGCAAGTTCATTTTAGAAAACTGTGAAATGAAATTTAACCTCAAAGTCTAAGCTTTGAAGTACCCGACTTCCTATCTTCACGTCTCGGATACCCACCTCCCCTGGCACACAGACAGCTCTCAGGCTGACACCAAGCCAGTGATACCCAGAGTCTGTGCCAGAGCTCACAGCCCTGTAGCAGTGAGCCTGCCTTCCAGGCAGCCCATGCACAAGCTGCCCCTGGAGTCTCAGAAATCCAGAATCCTTGGCAACGGCTATCCTTTCAGTTCTGGTGAACCAGACTTTCCAGTAACAAACCGTCATGGTAGAAATTGCCCAGCCCACTTAAACCCAAAGCGCAACGAAGTTTTATCACGTTGAGATTGCTGGTAAAATGTTATTTAAATACAAAACAAGAAAAAAACATAAGTGATTGAAAATAACATTTAGCTTCCCTGAACCCACTACCTACACATGGGTCCATATTTTATAAATTTATACCCTTACATAAAACACTGTATGAGACAAAATGCTGAGAAAAGTAACAGTTTTTTAGCACACTCCTATTGAAACATATCCCAACCAAACTGAACAGAACGGGTATAAATAACAATGAAAATTAAAAGCAAATAAGCTGTAAATTCCATTACCTCATCTGAAGTTTTCACAGTCTGACAGATAAATCATGTTGTTATCCTGCAGTTATTTACTTATTGTGCCTCACACCTATTTCTGATATATTAAAATGAAAATTGTGCGACAGAGGTAAACTGATGGGAAACTTCGATGAAAGTATAAAAGCTTCAGGTCATAATTACAGGGTGACTTCAAGAAGAAACCAAAGAGGTGAAAAATGAAACTGGCTTCCAGGAACTACAGGTTAGACATATTTTTGCTGATGGAAATGTGGAAAAAAAATAATTTTCTCTATTTTAACTATATGAAATAACCTTATTGGGTTTACTATTTTGAAGAACCATGTGTTAAAACCTCTTAGCTATTTATCATGCAGTCGGATAGCTTCAAGACGGCAAGTCTAAAGTGAAAAGAAATATCCACCTTCATGATCTGGGCTGCAAAATGTCAGTTTTACTTACACAGCTGGAAAGCCTGGAGCCTGTTCTAGTACATGGTCTTGATGAAGAAGCAAATCAAGGTCTGTTTGGACATACTGCAAAACTGTTTTCTAATCCCTCTCCACTGGAAACCAGTGATGAGAGGAACAAGAAAGGCTCATATCAAGCTTGGAATGTTTAGAGAGCTATGTTTGTGTCTCTGTGGTCTTCCGGACCAATAGTCCCAAAAAGTGCTCACGCAGTTCAACATGGGAGATTAGCCCCTTCTTTTCAAGAACACACCCTTCATTATTCCCCAATGGACTTTTTATTCAGATGTAACCTGTCCCAAGCGCAGAAAAGTAAAACTCCTGAAAGGATGGCTACCATTTTAAATCTATTGTATAGGAACTTCTTACAACAATGAACAGGTTCAAGTTTACTCCTCCTCCTCCCACTAGTCAGAGTATGCATCACTACTAAACTTTTACAAGATCATGACTGATTTCTGCATTTCTTCCCACCTACCAGGCCAGAGGAAAGAAAGGGAGCCCCATGTGGAGGGAATCTCTTTTCGAACAGGCATTACACCTGCCAGGAAAGTAATACCGTTGTTCTTTGAAAGAAAACCCTGGAACTGCACAATATAAGAAAGGGAGTATCCAAAATCAGCACCGAAAATTCTGGAGCCCATCCTCAGCACTCCTAGATCATACATTACAATTTCTCCTCTAAACAAAAAATTCACCAAATTCATTGTCACTGCTTAGTATTCAATGAATATGGAAAAGCCACGCACACAGATGCTTGCATAAGAAACTACCTCGATTAAAGCAAACTGCTGTCCTCAGCAACTGCCTGCATGTATTCCCAGATGTAACATGCCATGCTCTTCAATTATAACAGGGAAAAAGGAAGGGCCACTCAGACAAACTACAAAGCAACAGCAAACTGTATAACCACCTCCTCCATCGCCTCAGCATAAGTGTGCACCTAAACAGCATTTTAAGGGGGAATAATTATGCAGAAAGGGAGGAAATAACATGACAGAAGGAAAAAGGAGCAATTTATCATTATCAGCATAGGTTTTGTTCAGGTATATATACTGGAAGAAAGCCAAGAAACATGAGCCAGAAGCAAACTACAGTACGTCCAGCCAAGACACCAGTCTGGAAAGCAAGGGGATCAGGAACACAAAATATGCCACAGCAAGCAACTGCTAGGCAGTTTAAACACAGCCATGGAGACCAAATGCTCCTGAAACCCTGGTAGAATGGATATTACTTCCACACTGTGTTCTCAGTGTAGGTACATTAATGTAGCTGGATCTTGAAGTGTATTACTGCTACACAATTACCTCTGTCTGTGTTCAAGTCAACTTCATTAGAAATTCATTTTCCCTAAGTGACTCAGGTTATTAGGCCTTTGTACACATGTTCAGGGACCAGCTGCAGTAAATCCAACTGAGAAAGGACATGGTCTTCCAATTCCCTTAACGTTTTGAACAAGGATAAAATCTTCTCCCAAAGAAAACAAGAGTTTTAGTGATATTTGCAAGGCCTACCTTGCCCAAACCAGGGGTGTCTTTCACTTTGCTGACTGCCCTCAACAAACATGGTGGTGCAGGTGGTGGGGAAGTCTGAAGAATACTGCTGAAACAGGTAGAGAAGAGAGGAGATTCAGGAACAGATGATGCAGAAGGCCTGTGCTTCTTCTTTTTGGAAGACAGGTTCAATTTCTGAGCAGCTCTGTGGGAAAAACGATAAGAGTAAGCAAAAGCATCCTCAAACTCATCAACAAGAATGAATAAAGGTATTTTTCAGGTTACTGTTTGTGTAGGCTCTCAATTTTGACCTCACTGATCCCAACAGTTTTATAATTCTTGTTCTTCATTCATTATTACTAGTTTAATGCCATTGATTTCACGAAGTTGCTCCAAATTTACAATGTGCATTAAATAGGGTCATGATTGGGCCTCTATCACTATCCTATCTGTTGAAACAATTCAACTTGCAAGAAGGCTCCAAACCCTCCAATTAAATCAATAAGCAATCCAGCAATTTCTGGTTTTAAATTAAGTTCAGTCACCAAATGGTTCACACAGAATTGTCTCTCATTCATAAGTCTCTGATTAGAAAATGAATACTTGTGCAGTGTTTGGATGCAAGCAGCCACTGTTAAGTTAATTAGTAATAAATGCTCACTGCATTTGCTGAGGTGTAGGAAGCCTTGCACTAGCTGTTCAAAATTTTTATCACCTCTTAAAACATAAGCTAATCTAAAAACTGAACAAATGGTGACCAATGAAAATATTACTGTTTGCGATGAGACAGAGACAATCATACAAACTCCAGCTGCATTAACCACTAAGCAGGGAAAACAGTGAAAACTGTTTTTAATAGTATGGTATTCTTAGATAAGAATGCTGAAGTTTGTATAGACTTCGATTAAAAAACTGAGCTTTTCTGGAACAGAAACATTCAGTACTTTTGTTTTTAAAATGTTTTATTTTGAGAGCTAATTCAACATTCACTCTTGGTTGCAGCTGTTTTGGTCCAACACTTGTGCATTCTGCACTGCCCACAGATAATGTTAAAATTAATAATGCTGTCCCATGGCTTCCCTTTTATAAAATGACCACTTTAAGCAGAGCAGCCCAATGGGAGCATCATCTCAAAGGAGAGATTGATATAACAATTTCAGGTTGTTTGCTTTGGCAAACGAAGTGGGACTTAAGTATAAAAGGAGTTTCTACTGACAGTAGCTCTCCTCACTTTGCTGAAGTGTGACAGTCAAGACCAATAATTCTAAATCATCCTAAGTTTTTGGAAGGCTTAGCTCCCTTACACTGGTAACAGTATGTATTATCCAACTCTGAACTTACAAAAGTAATTGCATCATTTTATCCCAAGGAGTTAGGAAAAAGAGATTGAATTTTATATATATATGTGTGTATACATATATATATATAAACACATATTTCAGTATGCAAGTAACTTGTGTTTGTATTAAGTGTCTCAGGCACATGAACAAATTACTGCTGGGCACGAAGTTACTGTATGTCAGCTGGTCACGTGCACACTGTGTGCACCACCAGTATTTATTCTTTTAGCCTATGGCAAGTTAAAAGCAGTTCCAGACAGATTAGTTTCTAATATAAGGAAAATACTAGGAGATTTTAATTGACCTGACACAGAATTAGAACTCAGAAGTTTCTGTACCACCTCCTTGTCCGTCCTCTTCACTCTGCCCTAAACACTGCTGTTCATAATCTAGCCCTCTCTTTTAAGCATCTGCTTTTCTTTTCAAAGAAAACATTATCAAAATATGTTGGTCAAAACAATTTTTCCTATTCCTAGCAACATTTCAGTGGTTTGAGAGATTCAATGATTTCAGCTTCCACACTGTCCATCACTAACACTTTTATGAAGTTGTCCATGTTGAGTCAAGATCTTCTGTATGCCTTAGTTTCACTATGAAATTATTTTAAGGAAAATCTTGTACTATGTGCAACAATTAAAAACATGAATGTTGGCCAAACATACTGAAAAATTTACCCTTATGGTCAAGCTCATTAGTCCAGTTTTAAATATAGGCAGTGGCTCCACTTACTGTGGTCATCCATCTGGTCTCACTGACTCACTTTGGGTGAAAATACATTTCCTAAAAGCTGTTTTCTGAATTAACTGATGGAGGTATAATTCCTCTTGCCACAAAATGCTTCTCCAGACTTCGCTGTTCCTTTTACAAAGCTGACAATGTAATACAAACCACTTTTTGACCCAACCAAGTCCATAGCTGGCATTTTATTAAAGGAAAAATGTTGTTGGAGGTACCTGGCCTTTTCAAAATCTTGGAACTATATTCTAGTTTGACAGTTACAACCTTTGAGATTGCATTCAGATGGAGTAACCTGCATTTTCGTTATATTTTTGGCCTGCAACTGGTAAAATGTATGAAAAACAATAAACCATTTCCCAGAACTTCTGTTTTTCCCCAAGGAAAGAAAAATCAATGCATGGCAGGCTAGAAAATCATTTACAAGTCCTATCAGACTTGACTGAATTTTGAAGGGCATCAAAAAGGCAATAAGCATCAGGTAATTCCCAGAGCATTTAACTGGGAAGAGAAGGATATTTTAACCAGATGTAGGCTGCAACATGACACAAATACATAGCGTGTGGCTTCCTTATGAGGACATTTGCATGAGCAAAATAATTTAGCTTAGGTGGCTAGCATTGCTCTGAACACAGCTGGTCATGCCAGCTGATGCTGATTTGGCTCTGAGATCCAGCACAGGAGGTTAGAAATTCTTATATTTTACTTTTCCAGGGAGTCAGAGGCCTGGCTCTCCCATGCAGACTCTCTGCATCACTGGATATCTCAGGCAAAGCACCAGGCTGGACCTTGGGAGACCTGATGCTGCTGCAGCTCACAGCCTGCCCTGCTCAGCCAGCAGCTGCTTAGGCTCTGCTCTTTGTTCAGGAGCCAGCTATTTTTATTTTTTTTTCACTTAATATCTAGTATAATAGGACTCTGATTTCCACTCGAGACTCTGCACGCCACTGCAGTAATGGTAACAAGCAATGATGGCAGCATGGCTTTACGTACAGACAATAAGCTGATCACACTCACAGTTATATTAGCTCCCACTTGAGCCCAGTGATATCAGCTATGAACTATGCAGGGGTGTGCAGTGGGCTCCAGTGCATCGCAGTCCACTTCCCCACTGTGTGCGGCATGGCTGTGGTAGAGATTGTGTCCCCAGAGACACACCAGGAACTTGATCCAAATTAAATTTTTGAAGTGCGCAATTTAAACTGTATTAGATCACAGTGTGGACACACTCATTCAGAACAGAACTGTCTTTAATGTCATTTTACTGAATTACCTTCCAAAATAATGCAGATTTAATCCAGTTTAGCTAATATACTTGGGATTAACACCTTCAGATATTTTGGACTATTTTTTCTGGATGTAAACAAGCATCTGGAGACTTTTTGAAAGCTTACAAGATTTCTGGCAGAAGAAATAATCACAAGATCAAGAGCTGAAACTGCAGGAGGGACATTAGAAAGCAGATTAAAGTTCAATCCAAACAAAATAAATAGATTGCTGGCAGCAAAGGGGAAATCCACCTGACCCATAGCGAAGACCGAGATCATTTCTTGAAAGGACATTCTCTGCTTTTTGTTTTTTAAAATAAAAGTCTAATAACGTATATCTTCGGGCAGTCAGAATACTTTTCGCCTCCCATCTATGCAGAAATGTTGATATACTTTTTCCCTTAAAAATTCACGACCAGGCTGGGATTTTCAAACACACTGATTGTAGAGCTAACTCCCCTACACTGGAAGCCAATTCATGATTGATAGGAACTTTCTGAAAGCTGAAGGTCCTCCATGGGATTCACTGAAGAAATGGAAGTAAACCAGCTTACAGGTAATTCTGAGATGTAGGGGGACAAAGTATGCTCTTTGGAAACTTGTCTAGAGAGACAAATGAGCATAAATGGATTAAATAATTTTTAACACAGAACAAAGGCACTTCTAGGCTTGATGGAAATAACTCTGCTAATAAGAAATATAAGAATGAAGTTGATGAAACTCTTTAGACAAAATAAAAACCATTATGGAAAGCTCTGTAAATAACTTGCTTAGAGAAGTCACTGGGTAATTTCTTATAGTTCAACATATTTAAGCAAGCTCTGTGGCTGGAACAGTTGGAAAATTCATGGGTTTTAAATTAATGCTAATAAAATTCAAGGGATACCTCTTTAGCTTCATAAAAGAAAATGTTTTTTCAGCAACACATCATCCAAGGCAAAGTTAAAACTTCAGGACCCACTGTCAAGGTAGAGGTCACTAAGGCCACTAGGTTCATTAGATTCAGAGGGAGTTGAAACATTAAGTGAATACTTACAAGATTATTCACTGTTGTGTCAGCAAAGATTATAATTCATAAGTAACACTGACTGACTTAGTCCTTCACCACATCTGAAGAGATTTCCTTAGGTGTGTATCTCTGTATAATTATTCCTTACTGGATATTCATACTCCACTACAAGGCATTCAGTACTTATTACCATTGGAAACAAAATTCCAGATCATAGGAGCCATTGAGCTAGCATATTAGTTTCTGTGTCAAAATAGAAAGTGAAATATGAGCATTTTCGTATCATATTTTCACAGAGGAAATGGCTCCCAAGCTATGGAGATTAAACAGCCATGGATTAGCTAACTTTAATGTAAATATTTACAATTTTAATTAAAACTAAAAATCTACTTTTTTATTTGGAGCCATACATTTCATTATGTAACACAAATACTCTTGGCTGGAAACACCATTCAAATAGTAAGGTATGAACTTTATCTGTGCAAGGAATGGCTTACCAGAGGATGTCCTGGTTTGACAAGCCCAAAGGAGGTTAATGATCTTCCCTAGCAAGTAAAACTCGACCTTTACTTATCCAAAACTGCCTTGCCTGCTGCTAGGTTGGAAAATAGATGCAAGTTTAGTTTGGAAATAAGTCTTCTGAGTAAACTCCTTAAGCATTTTTGTGCAGCTATATCACCAGTTATAAAATACACTGATACTTATGGCCAGAAGTGTTGGATAACCAACCCGAAACACTGATATCCTATGGTCTCAAGTTGGCCACCTAAAAGTGAAAGATACCATTGCCAAGCCTCACCCTCAAATCAAAATAGACATAATTCTTCCTGCTGAAAAAGTAGAAACTCTTGCCTGTCAGCTACAAAATAAAACGTAGTCTGCATAGCATTTTATTTAAGTGACAGAATGTCAAACAAAGGTATATTGGAAGCCTGCCATTAGTTTTGATTATTTCCAACTCAAAGGTTTGCAAACACAGTTTCACAGTGTATTTTCTGCTTTGGGTAATTATGTTTCCATAAAATGAGTCATGAGATCATATCATATCATATACAGGTCCTCATGTAGCTGGAATGTAAAAAATAATGGGATACAGCAAATTTACAACTATGCAGACTTGTTTTCTGTGAGAAAAGCCAGTTACGCAGGGTCATTCAACAATGCTTTCTCTATAGTCTTTCATTACGGAATTACATCAGCTATGTGCTGCCTATAAAAACTATACACAGGGCACTTAATTGGATGCTCACATTTTCTGATTAGAGGGATCTAATATACTTTCTCTGAATCATCACAAAAAATTATTCTTTTTCTCCCAATCACCTCTATAGGTGATGCAGGCTTACTAATGTGACATTACAACCAAGTTGACCCGAATAATACTACCAAAAGGGGAAATCCCACACCTGCCGTTGCCCTGCCTGCACACTTCCTTTCCCTCCCTTGCTTCTTTTTTTTTTCTTTTCTTTTTTCTTCATTTATTTTGGCTTCATCACTACGACTTTAACTTCCTGAATGGGCTTGTGCCGAGAGTGCTCTAAATCGTACTTATTTGTCATGGCTAATATGCCTGTATTACTATGGCAAGCACTTTCCCAGCCTTAAAATCCGAGGCATGTGCTACGAAATGTGGTTTCATACAAATCTCTGTAATTCTGTTTGGAGGGCAATGAACTGGCCAGGAGCCATGGCTTTCGTTGCATCTTCTAAAGCAAAGAGAAGAGAGATGATTTACAGGATGTTTAACCAACATGCTAACAGCCATGCTCTGCTGTAAGGGGCCAGGTTGCCCCTCCACCATCTGCTGCAAACCAGGGGTACCATCTGGGAAGCACGCTCCACGGCAGAGCGAGAACAACCTCCAAGAGCTTCTCCTCGTACCTCTACATGGAACAGTTTTTCTCATCCAGAGGGAAACCAAAAAGACAGAGCAACAAATCCTGCAGCTGGCTTGCCATGTCACTTCTCAGTCGTCATTCCCTGCCTTCCAACAGGAAGTTACAAGCTATAAACAAGAATCAGGGCAACTTTACTACACTTTAATTCTCTGTGGCCAAACCCAGGGCTGTGGTGTTGCAGCCTAGTAAGATATGTAAAGAATGAAATAAGAATCCTCAGAGGAACACTTCCTAGATTTGTACTTCCAGTAAGATTCTTAGTATTTGTGTTTAATTATTTTACAATGCCTTTAAAATCTGGAGATAATTTGAGCTTTCTGCTTATGCTGTAGAAGTTATAATAAACATCTCTCTAATGCCCAGTAAACACTTGTCCCTTATTGTTCTCTTTATTTTTATGCATGCATCCAATTTCATAGCAACAATAAAGCTGTCCCAGGCAGTAATCTTTCACGTCTTGGGTGGTAGTAAGGATATTTTGGCCACAGTGCCTTAGTGACTGCAATCTCCCCGGGAACTGTACTGTAACTGTCCAGAAACTCATTATTTTCAATTTATTTGATTCTAAAACAGTCAAAATAGGGTTTCAAACTTTATTCAGGACAGGTCTTATAAAAGCTGACGCTTGCTGCACACAGGCAAACATAGTAAAATTAACAACTCAGACATGCTCTTACATCAACCTGAAATTTGTGTAAATTCACTAGCAACAGAGCTGCCCCTAGACTGCACCAAAACAAAGATGATGAATATGCTTGAAGACAAATAGCTTAATCAAAAGCTCAAAATCCTATGCACGTACGCATTGTGGGACAGAGGACTCATATTCAACACAGTTATTTGAGCAAAACTCCCAGTTTTAGAGAAGAATATGACAAGATATAAAACAAACCCGTTCTCATGTCATTACTGTTTGATTCAAAAGATTCTCTTCACCAGGAATCACTGTATTCCAGTAAAGATCATTTTATCTAACCTAAAAGTTCCTGGACAACCCTGATTCAGTGACAGATGTCCTTCTGCCTTTGGCAGCGGGATCATTAATTAGCACTCATGCATCAAGGTAATGTTGGCAAAAAAAAGTAACAACTCAAATGAACCATCACATTTGAAATTTTTACAGGATCATACCCTTGTCCTTTAATACTGCTCATAAAGAAAACTACTTCTGGACTCAATATCTTGATACATTTAGCTAGAGAAAGGTCATTTCTGATTTCCTCCCTTTCTTCTTCTCATCATTCTCTTCTCCTCTCAGCATGGTTCCTAAATTTCAGGGATTACTGACTCAGGTCACCATACACACTATAAAAATGACCAGATTCACTCCTCCTTCTGTGTTATTGGCTGCAGACACACATAATCAGTCTGCACCTTTAAAGAAAAAAAGAGTGATTTTGGTGACCAGCAGAAGAACCCAACCCTAAGAAAATGTTTAGCATTCAAAAAGAGAAGAGAAATTACTAGTAATTTTTTTTAAGAATGGGTAAAGATTGTTTTTTATTATTAACCTGTCTTATTTTTCTCTCTAAAAATGATTTTATGAAAAATGCTTTTATGAAAAATGGTAGTCAGACAGATCACAGTGCTCACTACATTATCCTGTTCTTGGAAAGCTCTGAGGATCAATTGGACATGTGTCCCTGCATGCTTAATACATGAAGCCAGCCAAACCATTATACTTGGGTAGAATAAAATCAGATGTTTAGCATAGTTTAATAGGGGAAGAAAACCAGCTATATTTACTGTAACTCAAGTGAATTCAAACGTAAGAACTTACCAATTACTGCCGTGGTTACTTGACAATTCATTTTCAATTCCCTGTGGGAAAACTGTGTAGGCAAGAGAGCAACAACCACAAACCACAGTAGTCTTAATTTCAGGCCCACAGAACTGAGGGCAAGGATTCTAGTATCTTCCAAGGAAAGGTCAGAAACAGGCTCCATCCAGCTCAAGCTTTGGATGTTAAGAAGTATTGTCTATATGTAATAAAGATTTATACACAAGACACTGGCATTGCCACTAAGCAATAAGAAAGGAGATGTGCAGTGTTTTATATCTGTACTGTTGTTGTGTAAAACAAGAAACATATGCAGATCTGTCAGTCTTCAAGTGTTAGCTGTAAAATATTAGGGCTTCAGATGTACAGTTACACTGCCTTCTCATAAAAGTTCCACCAGGAATAGCTGGCAGATTTTCTCTATGTCTGAGACAACATAGCAAATGCCAAACCATGGGACAGGACTCCTGGTTAGTCAGCCCCTAGCTGACTCTTTTCATGAGCATTCATGATAGCTCAAAAACATGACTAAGAGAAGCTTTGCAATGAGAGGCCCACAAACCACTGGCCATTTAATAACAGTCCTTAAAATCACATAAAGAAAATTCTTTAGCTGTAAGTTTTATGGAGCTTATATGATTACGGTTATTCTATTACCTTGGATGCTAAAGCCTGACCACATACTGTGTGGAAAGCTATTTTGCTTCGTCTCTGTCCCATTCAGCAAAAACCTCTCATAACACCAGGAGGAAAAGCAGCCCGCACACAGATTCACAGTCCATTCTGTCATTGTTTAACTTTCCAGTTGGCAGAACCATAAAAAGGTTAAAAGGCAGGTATGTTTTACAGGGGATTTTGCCTCATCAATATTTTTGAGGTCAGCACATTTAAAATAACACCAGCGTACAAATGGTAAACTATTCTGACAATGCAGATGCACTGAAATTCAATGCACTTCAGCCCAGCTCTGACAAGCAATCTCCTGTCATAGTAAAAACTATTTCCTCTAAGAGTTCCTGTTAGTCTTGTCTTGTACTTACTTAAGTCACCACCATGAGATAGTGATAATTCTTTGAGACAAGTTGTTTTCAACTACTGGAGACTATAGCCATTACTATGTATAATATGATATGGTCCAAGAATGAGGTTCTTCACAGAACAGACTATACACATCCTAAAATCAGTCCAGTCCCAACAGCTTATAAACAAAGTAGACAAAACAAAAGAAAGAAATTTTATGATCTCACCTTCATGGAAATAGGCTGAAGCACAAAGAGATTCACGAATGGTGGGAAATGATAATTTAATTTAGATCATCTCAGCAAATTCACACAAATAGTTACGGTGGTTTTGGAGATGCCTAACTCAGCATCCCCCGCAGTACCTAAAAGGAGGGTACCAGGATGATGGAGTTACACTCTGTACCAGGGTATGGAAGGAGAAAAAGAGCCAAAGGACATATGTTGAAACAAGAGAAGTTACAGGGTAAAAGGAAAGGCTTTTCCATCCTGAGGGCAGCCAAGCAACATTGTGCATTTTTTGTGCTTGGGAAAGCTTAAGACCCTAATGGATAAGGGTCTGAGCAATGTATCTGACTTCAAAGCTGAGCCTGCTTTGAGCAGGAAGTTGGATTAGAAACATCCTGAGGTTCCTTCAACCCTCTCTGATCCAATGGTGCTATAGAGAAAGAAATGTTCCTGCAATTCTGAAAGCAATAAAATCTTATGTTTTATTTTTTCATTCAAAATGTATTTTCTCTGAAATTTTTCAACAAACTCACTTGGCATCTGCTTCAGAAATTCATGAAATCCAAAATTAAAGCTTTAATTTTTAGAATAAAAATTTAAATATAATTGGAAAAATGTCAAACCACAATTTCATACTGAAAAAGTTAATGGCTGCTTATTTTTGCAAGGCTGTATCCAAAACACATTAAAAAATTTCTTGATTATTGTTGCCTTTCTAGGAGGACATTAGCTAATCAGCAGAGGCTGATGAATTTATTCTGAATGAAATCCACATATCTTGCTGAGAAACAAATTTGACACAAATTTCACCCTTCACACTAAAGTCCCCTTCAGTGTTTTATGATAAGACCTTCTATCTTTATCTACTGATAGCAGAAGGAAGTAATTCTACTCAAAACTAAATGTCCTCATATCCTACCATTTGCAGGGAAAGTCCCATGCACCCAGCCTCTTGCAGGAATGCTCAACATTCTGCTGGCTCAGACCCCACCTCCTTTGGGAGCTGACCTTAATATTTAACCTACTTTAATCATACTGCAAAATGAATTAATATGAAAAAATATAAAACTGGAAAACACTATTGGTGTTGGCAATTACTGATATTTTCAAAACAAACCTTTTGTTCTCTTTTTCTATTTCCAGTAAAGTGAAACAAACAAAAAAAAAGCCCATGAAATTAAATAAACCACAAGGAGTAGTAAGCCATTGCCAGAAAAAAAATGAACTGTACAGATGTGTGGCACAGGCATCAACAAGCAGAATTTATAAGAAATGTAAAGAATTTAATCAGCAGCTTTTTGCTTATTAACTGTACAAATTTCAGTGAAAGCCAATTAATTTTCAGTTCTGAGGGCACTTCTCAGACAGTTGGGTATACTGCTATACTGAACAAGTATTTGACATGTAATTTTTTTCTTAGGGAAAGTAAATTCCTGAAAATACCTCTGAAAGTGGAAAAATAAGTTATTTAAAGTGGCTCAAAATTTTATGCAAAAATGTTTTTTTTAAACTCATCCTGTCTTATATAAAGAAGACAGGAAAATGTATTTGCTGTTTGATTTTACTTGGATCTCGATCTCTTTAGTGATTTGTTGATAGCACCCATATTCACACCTCTGTTCCACCTGAAAAAAGTGCCAGTAACTCATGTTCAATACTGATAAAATACAGCTGAGACTGAGGGGTGCAGTGGGAAGGGATATCAAAGGAATTAGAAAGGGTATTGTCAGAACGCCAAAGAGACTGAAGTCTCTGAATATTATGGGTCCATGGTAGGTATTACAAATACAAGGAGCAATATTACCCAGAAAAATCTTTTCCCTCTTATAATGCTCCCTTTTATAATCTTCCTATTCCTTTTTGAATATAGGCTTTTCTGTGATATATTTTTATCATCTACAGGCCAAAATATTGTTGTTTACTCTAATGAGAGCCAGGCATGAATGTAACACTTGGTGCAGTCACAATGAAAGCTCATTTCCCAAGAAGGTAGATTCAGCCATAACTCTGAGCTCTCCTCTTGCCATCCTATTGTCTTTCTCCGCTATTCTCCATTTTCTGTTTCTTGTTTCTTGTAAGACAAATCATGCTCAGTGAATACCTGAAGCTTTCCCAGAGTAGTCTGCACCTAAAGCTTTGCTTCCTGGACAGCTGGCCTGCTGAAAGCTGAATCAGCTCACTCTGTGCTGGGGGCTTCTGGTTCTTCCCTCTCCAGTGCGCATAAGTTCCTGACCCACAGCAGGAACTGTTTGGTGCAATCCTATCAAAAGGCACATCCCCCGTGTTACAGCATCTTGGTACTATGTGTTCTTCTAAAGATCCTGGTCCTCATCACCAAAGCAAACAGTTGGCTAAACATTACCTCTACCAACAACTCAAAGAATACTTAAAAAAAAAAAAAAAACAAAAAAAACCAGGAACAGAATTATCCTTCCAAGAGACCTCTTGTTTAGTAATGCAGCTCTCTGACACAGATAAAGCCACTGCATTGCCTCCATCACAGCAGAATCACTGCTCTGTGAAGTACTCTCCTTGATGAGAAGGCCTGGAAAATTGGTTCATCTGCCTCCTTTATAATAAATACCCCATTTTCAGGAAACCAGAAAGTCAAGTTAGGATTATTGACAGATTTTTTTGAACTTGGAAGCCATTTCCAGTACTTCTTTCTCTGCACACCTACCTCAGAAATTCCTACAATTGCCAAAGTGCGCTTATATGGTTCTACAACAGATTTTGTCCTGCTGTTCTATTTGCTATATAGAAGAAGTTTATAAACACAGGAAGTAAGATGTATGACAGCCTGCAGTCAGATCCTACCATCTCTGTAACAAACAGCTGCTCTTTGCACATCCCTCCTCACTCCTCCCTGGCCAAGAATAAGACAAAAGTTGTATTTTTTACTGTATTTCTTTTATACCAGACAGAGGACAGGAGAAGAAGAGAGCACATTTTGCATACAGAAAAACTTGAGTATACTTCACTTTCCAGAAAAGAAGACAACAGAGAGATTAATTTGTTTCTTTTGCCCTACTACAGCTGCCTGCAGCAAGGCACAAGCAGTGCAAATGGTCCCTCACCCTGTGTTTGCAGCAAGAGAAGCTCCTATGTTCCATTCTGGAAATTTGATCACCCTGACACGTTCAGTATTTTGGTAATATTTATATTTTAAATAACCATAAACTAGTCAGGAAATAAAACTTTGCATTTAGTTTCCAACATCACGAGGCTCTGCTCTCACTTGCAATGCTTTTATCTGATTTACACTAGAGAGGATGGAAACCTTATTGAGTGGGTAGTGTAGTTAAAATTAAGCTTACCAACCGATCTGGCACGTCTGGGGTTGCCTCCTTGTATTAAAGAACTCTACATTCCTTTGGAGTAAAACATATTCCTGTTGAAACTTCAGAACAAAATGAAAACTTCATTCTATCTGTAGGGTATTGATCCATTTGGGACTTATTTAAGCCATCTAACTTTATCAGTTTAGGCCTTCTGGGCTCAAAACAAACCTGTGCAGTACTCTCTGAGGAACCTCAAGCAGACTGTCCCCTCATCCTCCCACCCTGATTGTTCTGTGAACTAGTACCCTGCAAATGTAGGTTGCAATCAGTCTTTTTGCAGATATTAGCATATCATGGCACCTTCATTTCTCAGAACCAGAAAACCCAGCCTGCAACCTCTTGCTGAGCCACAGAGTGTAAAACCAGTCCTTTGGCTTTAACAGAACCCGTTAGACTCACAATAAAGAGAGGGGCTCTGCACAGCTCTGTACACAACCATGGGCCTTTCACACTCTCAGAACTGAGGTTATTTTTAGTAAATCTTCTGTTTTGTACACTTGCAACATCACCATAAACTGTGGGCATCAGTGAAGCAGCCACACTCAAGTAGTCATTCAAGAATGAATGTTACAACTCAGAAGACTACAAATACTGGGGGACAAGAGAGGGGTAAAGTACTTTAGCTTCAAGTAGCTGATAACACAACCTTTTTACACCACAAGAAACAGTAAATTTCTAAATATAAATGTTATTCTTCTCCCTGATGTGGTGCTTCATCAAGAAAGCAATAGGTATACGCTGTGCCCACAGTACAGAAGCAATGTAAAGCCAATACAGACAGACAAACCTTAACTTGTGCTATATAAATACAGATTTTTTGCCCATGTCTAAAAATAATCTATCCCACTGTAATTACAGCGGTAATTAGTAATATAGCAAATAGCCTTCTTAGTGTGAAAGTATTTATTCTGGTCAGTTTATTCCTAAGCAGCATGAGGAATATGGGAATATAATGTAGAGTACCACTTAATGATAAAATTGCAGTTACTCAAGAGCGGTGATACTGATACAATTATGTTGGCAAGAAGAAATATGACCCGTAACAAAAATTGTTGCTTCGTACGCATATATGTATGTGTGTATGATTGGTATTTATAATTTTTTTCTGTATATGTGCTTTGTATATCTATGAACACACACATGCAGTACAGAAAGTTCACTTTCCCCTGTACAGATCAACACCCACACCAGTCCTGCATGCACAAACCAGAGAAGAGAAGCACTGTGGAGCACAGAACAGGGAATCAATTCTTGGCCTTGTTAGCTTTTGCAAACACCACCACACTGCTTCCCATTTGAGCTGGGACAGCACAAGTCCATGCCAGACAAAGCAAGTGGTTACAGATCTGTCCTTTTCAATCATCAGTATCACTGACTCCTTTTTTCTTTCATTTTATTATGGGCTCTTGTAGCTATTTTACATATGTGCCATGTTTTCACTTTATCTGGTTACTGCCACATCGGTTCATTTAAACAGGTAATATTGAAAAAATAGCAGGAGGATGAAATGCATTCGGCTCGTCACCAACTGATGCCCATTCTGGAATGATGTTACAGTCCTTGCTCTACAATTAGCTCCTCCCCACCGCACCAAGTTAGACTTTCATTTGCCATTCTGTTCCCCTGGCTAGAATGCGTTTATACTCCCCTTTGGGTTTACTTTCTGTTCTAGATACCTACCTCTGAAAATGAAGATCTGGAAAGAAGACCCGTGGACTATGTGACAACATTAGACAGCATTTTGTATGAGGAGAAACAGTGTATCTGAAGGGCCTTTTTGCATGGTTGTATTTCACACCTGTAACGCTTCAAGGGGACACACTCTTATCACATTAAATTCAAATCAATAATGTAAGGCGCAGTTTCAATGACTCTCCAGAGATATGATCGTGCTTTGAAGCTCATAGAGGCCAATCTTGGGTCACTTGTTTCTGAATGTATGACAAATTTGCTCTGCAAGTTCAAATTTGCAAGGACCCAACCACCTCCTACAGTATGTGCTGCATACTTTTAGCTCTTACTGAGACTAATGGGACCTTTAAGGGACTGGACAAATTTCAGAAACAGGCATTTTTCAAATTACGAAAGCAATTCCTGTCTGTGGACCTGATCCAACACCATGAAGTATGTCCTACATTGCTGCTGAAAGAAAAAGAAGCAAAAAATACTCATCCTCTTGAAGAAGGAAATTACAAGGAGCCCTAAAGTTAGAACACAAGACAACCAGCTCATGCATGGAGCTCGTCAATACAACTGTTAGGAGGCTCCCAGAAAAGTTAGCTGGTGGGGCAGCCAGCCAAACTGGAGTTACCACTGTGTGTTAGGAGTGCAAGACATGATTACATAGTCATTATTTACCAACCAAGATGCAGAATTTTTTCAAGCATGACTGAATTGAATACCTGGTTGTGAGTAAAACTGGCTCATAAATACAGAGAGGCTGGCTGCCTTTGCTGCAGATAAACTCACTGTCATGAGAACTTCAAGAGCAAGACATTTGGTAATTAAAGGAGTATAAATATAGGGCATGTGACCATGCCATCTCTCCTTCTCTCTCTGATGTCACAGGAAAACATGGAGTGACAAAAACAAAACTTATTTTTATGTTCTTTTCCAAGGCTAAATAAGATTACAGCAGAAGCAGAAGGGCAGTCACACTGGCTTATATGAGGACAGTGCTGTGATATTGGGAAGCTGGTTAGGGGAGAAGGAAAAAAAAACCACCAACTCAAAAAATCTCTAAGCAGTCTATTTTAAAGAGTCATCTTATGTAACAGGAAGCAAGCACAGTTATTCTGGATGCTTGAACACCGTCTGTCACATTGCCACGAGCAAAGGAAGTATAAAGAAGTATGTGAGACCATTTGAAGACTGCTAGTTTTAATTAGTCTGTAATAATGTTGGTTATATAAATCCTTGCATGTTGAATTAGAGGAAGAAAGTGCCATGAAAATGAAGCCCACATAATATCTGAATCATTCCAAAGCTATGGGGAAAATAGGCCTGTCTTTGCAAATGGCAAGCTCAGAGTTGAGGTTGGCAGTCAGTGTGTGGTATCTACAGTTGGCAAGCATTCACACTGGTTTGAATTCTTCAGGGCAGGAATACACACTTTCAGGAAGGCAAAGAAGCACTTTTCTGTCCAAGAGCTAATGAGTGAAGCATCAGCTATCTATGTACAATCTAGCTGCAGCACTAGAAGTGTCCCTCAAGGTTGTGGTGGACCAGCTGGCTCATTAGTCACTACTCCAGCTTAACCTGTGAGCTCTGTGGTAGTGCCCAGAGCTGCTGGTGCAGAGAACTAACGCACCTCCTCTACCTTTCCTCTCTACAAGCACAGACATGTAACAGAAGGTAGGATGCAGTCCTCAGTTTCTTAGTTTCTAGGTTATGGGTTAGAATTTGGCTAGTAGCTTTGGTCATAAACAGTGTTTAGGATGAAAGGATGTACTAGAACTTTAAGAACACCAGTGAAACACTTCAGTGCCTTAAAACCACGCATGCATATTTTTTTAAAACTTTAGCATACATGGAAAGAGAAATAAAATTGTGTGTACCAGATTGAAGAGAATGTTCTGTTTAACTCAAACCAGAATTTTGCTGGTTTCATTTTTGATGCCAAAAAAAAAAAAACCATGGTTCATACAGCTTTAGTTACTAACCTGATAAGAGTTAAAGAAGGAATTGTGTGGACACTACACAGGTTTGTGGAGCCTTACCCCAAACAGCCACTGTTTGCTTCTCCCAAGGCTGTGCAGGTTTATTATTCAGAAAAGCAATGCCACACAGAAACTTTGCAAACCTCAAGAAAAGAAAACATTTCAGGCACTAACATTTAACTGTGCATAACACATATGGGGCAAATTTTCAGGAAATCTAAGCTAACTTCGCTCCAAATACTTCTGTATGATTTCACAGCAGCTGTTTCATGGAAAGCTTGAAATTTGTCCCACTCTTTATCCCAATTAGATACAAAACTAAAATCCTCTTAATCCTCAAATGACTGCTAAAATGGGAGAAAAAAGATGAAAGGATGAAAGTTAGGTCAGCTAATAAAAATAGAAATAAATATAGCAAATTACAATAACTGAATATTACTGAAGGTTAGTGTAACGTTTAACGGGTTTTATCCATTTAGTTCTTGGTATGCTGACTCAAAAAGAGAAAGACCCATTTAGGCACATCTTTCAAATGTAATATTAATCTTTCCCTTCATGAAAAAACATCTGTAGATCTCAATGCTAGGAACTTTTCATAGTGACTAATGTATAAACCAAGGAAACATATTGTTTTGGTTATACTTTTTAAATGGGCATATTGAAACTTATGAAAGAAGCAAAGGAGGTAATAAAACTCCTCCAGTTCCCCATCCAAATAACTATAATCACATTATTTATATTGCCTGCCATTCCATCATTATCATTACTGCATTATGGCCGGAAAATCAAACACAAGAAACTTTTCTTTGTGTCTGATAATACAACATTTTGTTCAGATGTTCCTGGTTAGAGCTGTAGCTTCCCCCACAGAAGTGCACAGAAAGCCACAAAGATCCCCAAATCCACAGAGGTGCTACAAAGCCAGAAAGAATGGAAGTCACGATTCCCTGGGCAAACACTACCACCACCTAACAGATTTCATCGGAGAAGGTATCGACTGAATGTCATGCTAACTTCCCACCCCACACAGTACCTGCTCGAGCAAAAGGTTTCTCATTTGTAGGAGGTTTTGAATAGCACGTTACAAACTTCTCCCTGCAGCTTTCTGGAAGAAGCTGTCTCAGTTTCTCTCTTCCATGCTATTTAGTGTTTAAAAGTGGCTGTGAAAGAGCAAAATACACAGCATGTGTGTAACTGGGAGAGGCAAAGAGGGATGCAAACACCTACTGGGACTCTATTTAATGTGTAACTCAAGAATTCCCTTGCAGAGGGCTGAAGAGGTTAAGCCTGTAGTTGTTTCTCTACACACACATAATATAATTTTTACCTCTGTAATGCAATGAGCTAAATATAGTTTACATAGCAAAGTACACATAAACATACAGAGCAGTAGCATATATCTCTCTTGTATACATGCAAACCTTGGCTGTTGGAACAGCTGATGGAAAGGGCACATCCAATTATTTCAGGGCAAAAGCCAAGGCTCACATGTAACAGCCAAGATGAACTGCATTTCCCTCTGCTGCCCTGCTGGTCGTGGTTTATCATGTCAGGAGAGCAAGCACACCCCTGAAGGGATGCATTTTTAGCCTACCAATGATCCAGCTTACAACACTGACCAACAAAGAGTTACGTTGGCACAACAAGCAGAAGAAAGGGGAAGAGAGATCAGTAAACTGTGACACAAAATCGAGGTGTAGCCAGAAGCATGATGCAGAGTGATTTGCTTTGTCCACTCTCTTTTTCTGTGCCACCATGGTCCTTTCTTTGATCTTCCTCCCAGCCGTTGCCATAACATAGCTTTCAATTTCATTTCTGTAACCGCAGTTTGATTTAAGCATGTTTGCACAAACTCTCCTGAGATTTTAGAATCACTGTTCCGTGTCTCCTTATAACAATGGAGCCTGCTGCTGAGGACCTAAGGCCTGATTTTTCATTACCTTGCAAACTCATTAATTGTTTACACCTGCATAAAATTCAGATGTTAAAGCATTATAAACTCAGCTGGCTTAGGTATGAATGTTTGCACAAGAGGCAGAACGTCAGAGCAAGTGAAGCATGCCCTCCCTATCAGCAAAGAGACACTCTGAGAAACACTGCACCATCTCCCTATGGCTAGAAGAACCTCCAATTATGGCATTTATGTAAGCTCCCAGTAGTACCACTCTGCATACAGTACAGCACAGTAAGCACATTGCAGTCCACTCCAAAGAAAGGTGTTGCTAAAGGCAGCACCAGCATGAAGGGGGTGCAACTGAAAGCAGCATCAGGAATATGTCACTAAGGGACAATGGGGAAGCCACACACTCCTCATACACAACTGTGGCTTAGACAAGCAGAACTGTCTCAAGGATCCGATGCTGTTTAAAATTTCTCTGAGGCTCTGGTTTTTTCCAGGTAAAAAACATGTAGCAGTGCAGCCCAACAGAACAGGTTCTGTTCGAAGTAGAAATGTCCTTCATCTTTTTCCTAAACTTGGACATAATCTCATACTTTCTGTGGAACAAACTGAAATAAACTGTTTTTATAAAAACTTCTAAAGGTTATCTGGTATCATCACTGTCTGTGGCAAAACAAGACTGATACTACATAGGATAATTCAGGTTGGAAGGGTGTTGTCTAGTACCTCCTGCTCAAACCAGGGCCTTGGTGGCCCCTGATTAACTCCCTTCAACTTGTTTGTCTCTCTTGCACTGGAGACGCCCCTGTAGCTGGACACGGTGCCTGGACAGAGTATAACAAGTGCTGAGCTGAGCGGGATAATCACTTCCCTTGATCCATAGCTCTGCTCCTGCCAGTACATCCCAGGACACTGATGCTGTCCCTCACTGTTGGACACACTGAGGTTGTGCCCACTCAGTGCCCAGAAGGACCCTGGGTCCTCTCCTGCACAGCTGCTCCCCAGGCAGCCAGGGCCTGGCCTCCTATGGCACAAGGGCTTCCTCCTGCCCAGCTGCATCTATAGAGGTACATCTGCCAATATACTTTGAAATTTGAACAGATTTCTCCGAGAAAAAACTCCCAAAGATCAGGGAAGAAGAGTAGGTCCACGTACGTGTTATTCCTTCAGACAGCATAAGGGTAGTGGACCCCTAGACCTTCTCTATTCTCTCGCACTAAGATTAAGTTTGCTCCAGTTGTGCGTGTGGTATTTTTCCAGCCAAGTGTTTAATACAGGGAAAAGTCAGGCTCCCACACTTCTTTGGGATGATTATTCCAGGGGGTAATAACTGAACTCTCATTCAGGAAATTGTTCCCAATATTGAGATTAAGTTTTTGTCTTATTTTCTCCATTTACTTATAGCTGCAATTCATCCTTTACGCTAAATAATTCTTCTTCTCTCTCTCTTTGGGGGAGTTCCATCCCTCAAAAATTTGTGGGTTGCTCTGTCCCTCAGGCTATATTAGTCACCACTTAGCCAAACTATACACATTTAGTCCTTTTTATTAGGATCATTATTTACTCTTAATCCCTTCCTCTGAACTCCCTGGTTTCTCAGTCTGTCTCACAGCATTGTAGCCTGTGCTTCTGCATCATAACACTGTAGAGAGGAACTCTCCTCTCCTCATCCCAGTGTTCCTGGAAATATAGACTGTAGTTTAGTTCTTGCATACTGCATCTCTTCACTCCTATGTCTTCTTCCCAATGCCAAATCTGGCTTCCCTCACCCACACAACTAGCCCAGCTTGAGCAAAACCCACAAATAGGATTAAGAGTTGGCTTTCACCTGCACCTCAAACTGTGTTAGCTTCTATTAAATTGGGGGTTTTTTACTTCATTGCTCTCTCTTTCAAGGTTTAGTACAGTGTTCACTTTTGCAGTAATAAAAGGGCCCAGTTTTGAATGGTTTCTACATAGTTTCAGTAGTATCTAAAGCTACTGAATGTTAAGCATCTAAAGACCTAAAATCCGGCTTAAATACTATTAACAGCATACTGTGCTCAAGCCAATACACTTGAGAATTCAGAGACTGATATTTAGGAATCAATTTTCTTTCCAAGTATGGTGTTTTAAGTGCTGCCTAGTTCAGTTCCAATAACAAGGTAGGTATAATTATGTCGCACAACTGCCCTACTTTATTTTTAGAATTTCAATGATTCTGTCACCATGGGCTCTTTCTGTACGTTTTGGCTGTAAAAAAACCCCTGACTTTTAAAAAATATAAGCAGTGCCCTGCTGCAACTAATTCTCTTAATAACGAGCTAGTATTTAAGAAAAAATCTGATTTTGTGTATTCAGTGAAGCACCACCTCACCAAAACCATATGCATTCCCTGCTGGTATCAGTGGCTTTGGTTTACACCACTAAAAGCCCTGGACTCTGAATCACACTGACTTGAAAGATGGGTATAGAGACAAGGATTGGGGAGCAGATACAGCATGTATTTATAGGGTACATCTTATCTCCCACAGAATCAATCCTTCTCAATGGCTACAGCATATGTTGAGGGAATGAGTAAAGAACAAATTCTTATCCCTTTCTCCACCCATAAGGCTTAGGATGTTTTGTAGCCTTGGAGAGGTAAAGAGGGAGCACAGAATGTGAACTGACTTCTCCTCTTTGCCTTTGTGTGAAGGCAGGGGAGCATCCTGCCCTGCTTCTCCCACAGGCTTAGCCCACACCTACATAAATGATACTCAGAGACCTCTGCAACATAAACAGCAAGAGAAGGAAAATCACAAAGCATGACAAGAAGAGAGATGGTGACATAAATACTCATCTGCTGAGCAGCCCTGGTGGTTAATGGAAAACATTTATCAGAAAAACAACTTCCACTCTTTCAGAGCAGCTTTGGCTAAGAGTACGGCAGCTGTATCTTGTGCACAGATGTCCATAGCTACTAAAATAACAGTCTCTGACTAGGATGAAATGATGAAGCTCTACCTAAAGATAAATTTACTAGATCCAAATTTAACTGACAAGTCAACATATTCTTTACCAGGTGACTTCAGAGTATGCCAGAAACACTATAAAGCTCGGAGAAGCACTCTTAATGTTCTCGTCACTATTTAAACAATGTCTCAAAAGATCAACCAGCTATTCTCTTCTGTTGGCATAACATTCATTCTCTAGCAGAAACCTGACTATTCTGGCCGTTTATGAGTCCAAATGTCAGTGACATATCCTATGCCTCTGCTCATTAACCTCTGATTTACCTTCAGATCCATGCCACATTTTATCTCCATGTACTAGCCTCTGTCTCTAAAAAAATCTCCTATGGATTTTTTAGATCCTACCTTCCATGACTACAAAATTTTTATCCAATTAAACTGGAGTTGTCTACAAGTACAATGTGACAAACTGTAAAATATAAAAGCAATTGTTCTATTGCAGTTGGCTAAGTTGTAGAAGTCCTTTTGAAAAAAGGGATCTGGGCTTTGTTGCTGTTGTGAAAAAAAAATATGTTTTTTCCAAAATTAAGATTTTGTTCTGTCTAAAGTTAACAGGTTTTTAATCACCATTTGTATCAAATTTTTGGTCTGTTTTTTTTTCTAAAAATCTACTGTCAACAAGAATATTAAATAAAGAAGGTTAAACCTGAAGAAACAGGAAGGAGAAAGGCAGTTTAATGCTGTTCACCGCTTAATATGTCCTCTACAGTTGAGGTACTATAATGTCAAACCATGGTACTAAATCCAGACTTGCTAACTAAATGCCATTCCAACCTAGCTAAGGACTTGCACTCACAATATTTCTATCATTTCTTCAGGGTATTTCTTCCCCTACCCTCATTTGTTAGGGAAAAACCAACAGTGTGCAGCCACAGGTGCTGGCAAGGAAAACGCTGTGCACCACTTGGTCAAGCTGATGATGCATGGATTGCTACGTAATCAAGAATCCAGATCAAATGAACCACACAGTGCTGTACTAGAAATCATAAGATGTGTTTATGCCTGGCCCCCACACAATTTCTTGTATTTCCTCAGAAGCTACAAGCTGCTCATTATAAAGATAGTGAACTAAATAAGTGTGAACTTGATCCAGAAGTTACTTCTGTTCTGCAACATCACACCAACTCACTGCCACTTGATGACGTGCCAGCACACATCCTGTTCTGCAGAAACCCTTTAACCACTTGATGCTACTTTGGCTCTGCCTACTGCAATGATGCATCCTTTGCTTCATTAGCAGAAGTGGTTTTTGCTTCATATGAGCATAGCTCTGATTTGGAAGGCATGACCACAGCAATATCACTGTCTAGTCAGGACAGTGCAGTAGCACTGTAGCCACCATCTGGCTCCCCAGACATACTGTTCTAAACCGTAGTCCACAGCAGACCTACGACATTCTCTATTGCACAAGGGCTGGACGGCAGCATTTCGTATTCACCAGTCAAGCCACTTAAAAACTAACACGCACGGATCTTGAAGACCTTTTAGTGAAAGAGGCTATTTTATACATTCTGCTCAATAACATGACCAGGATGTGAATGTGAAAACTCCAGGACTAGGAAGACGTCAGCCAGAAATACCATGGGGAACCTATCAAAGGGCTTTGTGGTGAGAAAGGCATTCCATAGCATGAACATGATCCACGAATAATTAGATGAAAATTTTCTGCTGACAATCTCCATGGAAGATAAAAGAAGTGAAAAGAAAGAAAAACACAGAACTGTATTGAAAGGAAATTAGGAAAACAAACAAAAATGCAACCTAAGGCAGTGCAAGGTATCTAATTGTCACTTGCAAAACAATATTTCTATTCCATCTTCTTTTTTAATTGGCAGGATCTGAGGCAAATTATTATAATAAACTAAATTCATTTACATTCTGAAAAGACTGTAGGAAAAGAAAGCAATCTTACAATGAGTAATGTAATAGCAATCAGTAGAGACACTGTTTAGAGGTAACTATTCTAACTACAGTCTGTGGAGAACATTATTTGAGAGTTTTTCATTAAAATGGATATCATTTTCATTTGGGAATGCCTTTCATTTAAAACAGAAGATACACTGCATGACTAGACTGAGTCTAGCTTCTGTGTTGGCTGGTCTGTTAGTAAATTCACCAGACCTACACAACTCACTAAACTGTCTGAGTTTAAAAGCATAAAAGTGCTGTTTGGGAAAGGGCTTTTTATATAACTTAGAGGAGGACCCTGGGGCACCCCTCAGGCAGCACAAATATGCTCTAACTCAGAAAGAAGCCCAAGAGCAAAAGTCACAGTTAAGTTGCTTTTAGAAAGGTAGTTCTGACAGCAGCAACAAATAATTAGACAGCCAAATGCTGAATCAGTAACCTCCTTTTGTCTCCACAGATCTGCACATAAATTCACATTTATGTCACCTCCAGTGAGGGGAAGTGCATAGAAAACAATTAGGTATATACATAATGCTGAACCACATGAATCTGATTTAGCTGTCCAAATAGTATCTCTAGCCTCTATACAGTCTGTGGAGAGAGATAAACTCCTCTAAAAGACATTGAGAGTGTTTCAGTTTGGTCTCAACTCTAAGCTGATGCCTGTAGGAGTTCAGCTTCCCCATAAATTAAGGATTTCAGCAGCTGGCTTAGTAAGAATATCCTTCATTACATACTATGCCGGTTTGGGCTGGGGTAGAGCTAATTTTCTTCAAAGTGGCTAGTATGGGACTATGTTTTGGGTTTGTGCTGAACACCTGGTTGACAATATAGAGATATTTTTGTTATTCCTGAGCAGGGCTTACACAGAGCCAAGGCCTCTTCTGCTTTTCGTACTGCCCCACTGGTGAGGAGACTGGGGTGCATTAGAGGTTGGGAGGGGACACAGCTGGGTTACCCAAACTGACCAGAGGGATATTCCATACCATATGACATCATGCTCAGTATATAAATGAGGGGAAAGAGTGGGGAGAAGAAGAAAGCAGGAGACATTTGGAGTGATGGTGTTTGTCTTCGTGAGTAACTGTTATATGTGATGTGGCCCTGCTCTCCTGGAGACGGCTGAACACCTGCCTGCCTTTGGGAAGCAGTGAATTAATTTCTTGCTTTGTTTTGCTCATGCACATGGTTTTGCTTTTCCTATTATACTGTCTTTATTTGAACCCATAAGTTTTCTGGCTTTTACCTTTCCCATTCTCTCCCTGATCACACTGGTTAGGGAGCGAGTGAGCAGCTGCGTGGGGCTTGGTTGCTGGCTGGGTTTAAACCACAACACATACAAATAAGTTTTATAGTACAGCATACAACTGATATGGCCTGCTCCAGAGACTTGCTGAAAATCACAACGCTATCACTTCTGTTCTTAGTTGCACATGCAGGTTTTCTTCACATCTTCAAATTTAGAAGCATCTCTAAGTATCTGGTGCCCTTCATAATCCCTTTTAGAAAACATGTTTTCCAAAAATCTGTTTTCATTTTCTGACTCAAAATGAATTTTTTCTTTCATATTGGCTCCTTAATCAAACTTATGTCTCAAGAAGCAAAATATTTAGTTTTCATTATTAGACAACCAAATATTTATTCATAAGCACACCCACCAGGAAGGGGAACATACATAATCACTGAATTTTATCCTAGTTAGTACTTCCATTCCTGAGCCACTGACAACTAACCAATGAACTTTCAAGTGAGCACTGTAACTTCAAAACATCAGAACTAGCCACAGAGAACTATATATGCTTTTCAACAGTCTGGTCCTGTCCTGTTGGGGCCTGGACTACATGTCCATGGGAATCAAGGAGTGTGTATTCAGAGGAAATGTAGGAAGAAGGAGACATCATAGCATCTGATATGCCAGTGACACAGAGTCTCCTACTGGGGATGTGCAAAAGGCAAGGAGACAACCAGAATGCGTGAAGAGAATAAGGGTAAGAAGTACCGGGATGTGAATGATAAATCACAGTAGAGGCAAATAGAGGCAACTGACTGAAAAAGAAATCATAATAGAGCACTGAAAATGTGTCAAAATGCAATTCATCATTGAGTATCCTGCTGTCCACTGGAGCTGCCATTATCTGCCTGATCCAGAACAATTTATCTGCTGAAGTTATAATGCATATTGCATCCACAGTCAGAAAACACTTTTCTGCACAGAGCTTTCCCACGACAGACAACCAGAGCAACCCCTCTGCAGAAACTCCTTCCCGCAGAAATCTTTCATCATGAACGCCCTTTGCACATGGAAAAACCTTTCAGTAGCAAAATCCATTCACAGTGAATGAAAAGATTTGCCAGAAGTTTGAAGAAAATTTCACTTGCAATTATGAGCATTATTAAAATCATTCTTTGTAGACAGTCACAGTGTAAAACCACTCAAAGTCAAATTAAATCTGCAATAAGCACAAGTTTCCCTCAGTTATATCTTTGTATTCTGGTCACTTCTTTACATGAATAACAGTGTTAGCAGGTAGAACCTATTTATTTATTTTTGTATTCTGAAAACCTGCCTCAGAAAGTTCTAATCTTCTATATACTGACAGATCCAAGTTTTCCTACCACAGCTGACTGTACCTAAGCCATTTTTGACAGATGCTTGCCCATTCTGCTCTTAAAGATATCCTTTGATGACAACTCCACAACTTTCCTAGGTCATCTACCACAGTGCTCCATTATCTTTACAATACAGGAAGTTCTTCAAATGTCCTATCTGAAATATCCTTGCTATAATTTGTCCCATTCATCACAACTATGGTGTAGATATTCTCTACTACTTTTTTAGACCATTATTGAATCATTTCTCAGTCTTCTTTTTAAATCATTCTGTTTCTTTCAGTGTATCCTTGGAGATTTTATTTTTTAGATATGCTCCTTCTCTCCTCTATCCTCTTCCTGGTTCATCCACCTCTTGCTGGAAGCAAAGAGCCCAGACACATGACCTTTCCCATCATAGGTAAAGGTTTGGTTGTAACTACTAACGCTTTTCTGTTGCCCTACTGTGTACCCCACTAACTATAAACACACAAAAAGAAAACATAACTCTCAACTTCATATTTATAAGAGGTAAAAAGAGGCTGGCAGTAAATATGGAAGTGGTGAGGTTTCTTCAGAATTGCTTAAGACATGCTTGTATACCCCTATAATCTGGTGCTTTAAGTTCTTAAACCCAAACCTGTCACTGCTTGGGCCCATGCCTGTCCATGTTACAGTCACAAGGTCCATAAGGAAAGAGCAGGCTGTGGGAGATGAGGGTGATTTCATCACTAATGTCTTTTCTTGGTTTTGATTCTTTTTCACACTTCTGGAGCGTTATCTCCTTCTCTCAAGCCAACTGTTTTAACTTTGGAAACACTATCTGCACTGTTCAAAGCTTCAAGACATAAATCTTAGAAGAAGAAAATAGTTGCTGCTCTTAAGATCAAAAATAGCTCTGCATCTTTTCCACTGACAATGTGCCTATGAAGCAAGCACAGTTTAGACCGTAGCATAGCCTACTGTGGTAAAAACTCAGTGTTGCCTTCATGGGTTACATACCATTTAATGTTTCAAATATGTCATGACAGTGACTTCTTTTTATCCTAAATGGGCAGTCTCAGCCCAGCCAAATGCACTGTTTGTAAACACAAAGCTCATTCCTACTTATGGCCTGCAAGTAGACACACAGCAGCCCTGGAGTAAGCTGTGAGCCAAGTCAGAAAGCCTTCACATTCAATTAGTAGCTTTACTTTTCCTCTTGGATTTGTAACTGCAGAAACCAATTTAGGACGAGAATGAGCAGAATCCTTGGAGCTGTCAAGAGTATGGCAGGTCATTAAGCAGAACTCTGACAGAAACCACTCAAAGAAAATACTGAACTCACTTCTCCACCCCTGGCTCTTCCAGTCACCTTTACATGCAGTGCTCCCAGGTCCCCTTTTCTCTCTTTTCCCCTTTTTCTCTTTCCAATTATTCCTCTTCTCATACTGTGTTGATCAACAGCACAAACACATGTACTGTAGAAAGGGTAGTAAGGAAACTATCACATCGTTATTTACTTGTTCACTTCTCTTATATATATTTTCCATTAAATATATATTTTTTCATGAAATAATTATCTGTTTCATTAACTTGAGTTGGAATCTAAAGCAGTATTGACAACTTCTGTTACTTTTGTTAACTATATGGAGTTTTATTCCAGTGGACGCTGAGAGCTCACAGTGTACAAGCCATGGTAAGAAAGAGTGGAAAAACCCAGAACATTTAAGTCCTTATATTACTCCTAATTTTTCAAATTTTAAAATACTCTTTGATTTGTTTAAATGATTGGTGAATTTTGGGGAATCTTCAGACATCAGTCTGATAGGATTTTTCCTGCCTCAGACCAAAATAATGATAAGAAAGGCCTACCTCAATATTAATTTTTATCAAGCACCCAGTCTACACACTTACAGAATCTACCATATTAGGCCTCAATGTTATAATCTTACAAGCATCTGAAATTATATTACATCTAAATGGAATAACCAATAAAACATGTCACTTAGCTCTGTTTCTTTTTGAGGATGACACTAATTTATATTTCCAGAATTCCAATTACATCGCTAGACCACAATTAACTAATACAGTGGAATGATCCATAACATGCAGATGGAGAAATTATCTGAAATTTCATTTCAGATCAATTTGTAGCCTTGGAACAATACTGCTAGGATCTTCAGTAAAGTATGAAGGACATAACATCTACAAGCCTCAGAAGGGCTTGAGAGGGACTTAAAATAGGGCTCTTTACCCCTTCCCTGCACTATTTGGTACAATGCCTCCAGCTTTCCTTGCAGTCAGGGAATGCCAGAGAAATTCTTCCTGGGAAGATTAATTTTTTTTTCAATGTCTTTTGTAAGCATGATTGGTCAAAAACAATTCTTGTGGAAAAAATCTTGCTCAAAATTTTATTTTAAGGAAATGTAAGTGGTTGGGATCTTCTACTAGAAATTCTTCCTTCACAGAATACAAACACAGCTTTCTACCATCAATAATACCTATTCCAGGTATAGAACTTAACCCACATAAAAGATTAAGGAAGAAATCACTATTCTGATAAGGAAAAGTTTCAGCCAGTTTCCAGTATCAATTTTTTTTTTCAAATCTTTCTTTTTATAGGTTTCATTTTTATTGGGTTTTTTTCTTTATTTACGGAAGCAATAGGAAGTGTTATTATTTCTTTAAAAAAAAACTTAATAGACAATATAAAATCTAATCTAAATTTTAGACAGCAATAAAATGTTTTAAGTTTTCACCAAAAACATCTACATGCATTGCTTTTCAGACAAGTCCTGTTCACAGCTGCTCTGGAAATAAAGGCATGCTACAAAAAGGCCATCGTGTAATCTTTTATGTACTATACTTGCTTTAATGAACAAGATCACATCCCTCCTTTCAGTGGCTGAATTCAAAAAGAATCAAAACCTACCTCTTATACACAGTTAATAGACTAATTCCTTTAGCTCAAGTAACAAAATGTGCTTTCTAAGTCCAAACCTTCTAGTGCTTAATAACCACTCTGTTAATTCAGTCAGTCTTTCAGTATTTCAGGATAATTTAACCATCACAGATCAACAGTAGCAATGATACAGAGACTCTCACAGTGACTTTCTGCTTTGCTATCCCAGACCCACCTAAGTTAGAAGCCCTGGAGCTTCACTAAACTCGTGACACCAACCACAAGTGCCCTTGAAGCACAATACATCAGCTGCTGCTGGAATCAGCTACAGAAGGACACCTGGAGCTGACAAGCCAGACTCAAGTTGACATGCCTCCACGTGAGCCACTCAGGCAATACCTTCTAGATCTCTAAGTTCTTGGAAACAATCTTAGCTGCAGTGCAGAGCAGCACAGATGGATACCCTGGCAAAGCAATAACCCTGGCCTCCTACTCGCTCCACAGAAGTCAGCATTAGATTAGTAACTCCCTCACAAAGCTATCCAAATTGTGGATGAGTTGGCTGTGAGTAATGGTCACTCAACTATCTGCCCTTACTACTGCATTATCTGGGGTTTTCAGGGTGTTTCAGTTCCCTTCTTATCTTGTGTAATGGAGAATCAACTATAACACAGAATTATGTCAAATGCTGGTGAAAGCATTCATGAGCTACATAATACCTTCTCTCTTACTGTAAGATAGTTTCCAAACACAGCAAGCAATCTTACTCCTTCCAAAAACTTGGATGCATGAAGTAACAGGCCAGTTCACTGAACTTACCATTAAACTGGATGTTTGGGTCAGGAGCATGTACTAGTGCAAATGTCCATGTGCTGGCATTTGCTTGTGTGCGTGCATGTGCACAAGCTCATATGCACTAACTCATGATCTTCAGCTAATTAATTTTCTCAAAAATAGCTCGTTATATTGTAAACTGTGTTGTGCTGACACTAACTAACCATGGCAACTGCCAAATGTATAAAAAGCATGCAAATACTCCTTTCAAAGCACAGTCTGTGTTTGAATCTGCCTTTTTAAAGCTTGTATGAAAACAGTGGGATGCAATAATACAACTCTAATTTATGAAATTCTGAAAAATAGAAGAGTTGAGTAAGTTTCTGAAGAAGCTATTTTTTTGTATTAAAGTCAAAAGCGTCATCCTACAATCCTGTCTGACCTCCTGCATAACACAGGCCACGGAAACTCACTCAGCAAGTACTGCTATGAGCCCATACCTTCTGTTGAGATACTATGTATTGTTTAAATATGTTAGGGGGAAAAAAATCCCTGCAGAAGTCTGTTCCAGTCTTCTAAGACTGACAGCACTGAGCCTCATCTTTTAACTCTGTGCAGATACTTGGAACATTGATGGGATACATATGTTCCCAGGTAGTTAATTAATATGCATGAAAACCAAATCAAAGATGACGCTACCAACAAGCACAAACAGTATCTGCTGTAATACACAAGATGACTGTAAATCCAGTTTTACTGGGCATGAACCATAAAACACACTATACACGCACTAAAACACATTCAAATACTTGCCTAAAGTATTTTATATGATAAAACCCTCATATTTTTAACAAGAAATTATGTCCAAAAAAATGTTGAGTCATCTATATATGGTCTATAACAAAACAGATTGAACACATTTGTGTGGAGAATGTTCCCCTCTTTGCATGTGGGATCTTTTTTAATTAAATGGAAAAAATTAAAAACTTGCCAATGGAAAGGGAAGAATTTAATTTCAAGTTTCATTAAAGAGTTTGCTTTCACAGTTAAGACTAAAGAAAATGGCTAATAGTCCCAGCTGTGTGCATATTACACAGAAACTAACCAAAAAAAATTAATAATTAAACAAATAAAGGGAGAGGCATGCTAGCAAAGCTAACATCTTTGGCATTCACTCGACATGTTTATAAAGCATAAAGCAATTACCTACTCTATCACTTGGGGCTAGAGGATGTTTTTGTACCTTCATGAGCTCACAGATGCCTCAGAATGTAACAACTTAGCTTTTCTAATTCAGCATTATCCCAGAGCTGGGCAGCAGTCTGTCTCTACTGTGATGGAGTTTGAGGATGACATAAGCCACAAGGTACTCCTGGATATTTTTCTGGGGGTTCTAAAAGAAAATCAAGTTGGTAATAATGAAGCTGCCAGCAATAATACCAAAAAGCACAGCCAACATGCTCAAGGCATTCAATATGTTAACAGGTAGTAAACCGAATGCATTCACATTACTTCTGTTGAATTCACCTTCATAGTATTAGGAGTTCATCACACCATTGCCACCAATCCAGAAAGTTCAAAAAAAACCTAAGAAAGGAATAGCCCCCAGAGTATCAGCACACACCACATCTACAAACTGCAGGCAAGCACCAAGATGTCAAGACATTTCATCCACCTACAGATGATTTCTTGCTGCCCTTCAGCCAGGGGCAGGGAGTGGGCTCTAGGAAGACCAATTGTTTTAGCATCATCAGACAAATCCTGTCCACTCCATTCCCCACAAGGGCTCTGCTGCCTCTCCCGGTCACATGGCCTGATGTACAACCATTATATGAACAAGACACAGGTCAGCATTGTAAAATGATGGCTGAAATGTACCGGCTGATCTTGGGATAGAAACATGTTTAGTCATGTGAAGGGAGGCGCTACCTCAAGCCACAGGTACTTGCAAAAGAGAAAGGGCATTGTTGCTATCCCATCACCAGCAAGAAATGATAAATCTTTGGATAGAGACTTTTGACTGCTTGGTATGTTGTTGTCTTCTCGGACTTCTTGGTACAAGCAAAGGGAACAAGCAAATCTCTCTGCAAGTCAACAGGCTTCAGCTAATATTTTTGCTATAATTGTAGGCAAAGCTTTCTTTTGGAACAGAGGCATACAGAGAAGGATTTCATGAATCTAGTAAGTTTTCTTGTTTAAATCCATTAAAGGGGGAAAAAATGAGTTTGGATCTCTGTAGCTCCAAGAACAATTCACTTTACTTGGGTGAAAGGCGAATTTTTTAAGAATAAGCAGCAATAAGAATAAGTAAGGCATTACTTCTCACATTGTCTAATGCAGTTACACAACATCAACTTACAGAACACTGCCACAGGACTTTCATCCACCTGCACTGCTCTATTCAGAAGAAGAAACATCTTATTTTCTCCATATATTTCTATCTTGAAATGCTCCCATTAAGCTAGTAGCAATGTTAGCACTAGGAACAGAATTTAATTCCAAGTCACACACCCAACTCTTGCCAATCACTACTTTGAAAAAGCTTTTCCTGTTGTTCAGAATTGCTTCAATATATAGCAGTATGTGCTAAGGTAAAATATAAATTTCCTGCTGTTGCTAATATACACAAGATCCACCATAGAGAGAAATTACACTGAAAAAACATGATGAAAATAATTTGGCAGTACACTCCTTATGCATCTACTTGTTAATGATTTTAACTAAAATCTGCTTTCCTTAAATATCTTAAAATCTCCCTACCTAAGCTGTTACAGCCTTCTTCGTCATTGCTCCTCACCTGTCTGTTACCATTATTTAAATAAGTTATCTGATGTAACAGCACTGGAGTAAATCGGCAGCTGAGGGTGAAAATGCAAATGCTGTGGTTATCAGAGCTAACAGAGCCAGCCTGCCTGCAAGCCTCTGCATGAACAGGGGGATGACTTGCTCACCGAGGCTTGGGAAGGGTCCATCACGTCAAACCCCAGCAGACTGTACTCCTTCATTCTCACAATTAACATCCAGGATGGTTTGGGCTTTGTTGGTTTTTTGCTTGGTTGGTTTTGGGGCTTTGGGATTTGTTTTTGTTTTAAGGGAATAAGAACATATCTGAACAGGTAAGATGAAGGTCACTAGCTGCTAGCTACAAATGTGGTACTGCAGGGTCTGGGGAGCTGGTTTTTAAAACAAGGGCTCCAAAGAGATACAGCATCCCCACAGTGATGAAAATCACCCAATCCCATCCACAGTCATGGAACATGATTCACCTTGATCCCAGTTTATGTATCTGGGCACTGGCTCTGCACTGGACTCGTGTTGTTTCTGTCCCATCTTTAAATACTTTGTTTTAAGGAAAAAGGAAATGTTAGCAGCTGAAAAGCATAATGTCTTGAAAATTATTTCCTTCCCCCTTACACGCTCATTTCAACAGCTCCACAGAAGTACCAACTTAAATTCATTCACGCAGCGTAACACCAGCCATAGCAATTCTCTCTTCTCATTCTCTCCAGTGGTTGCCCCAGATAAACAGGCTTTAGTTATGGTTCACAGACTGTTTGCCACACGTTCCTCTTCATCATAGTTTCATTTCTAATGAAGGTTTCAACACTAAAAGATAATCTGCTACTGAACTTCTAATTAAGTATACAAAGCTGATAGTGTTAACCTGAATATCTCTGCCTGATTTTTCACCTTAAGGTTTCCAATACAATTTCTGTCTTCTCCAATCACACAAGAATAATGAGGTTGAAAATGCCAGTAGTGCAATATGACACACATCCTCAGTGGTACCACAGTACTCAGGGTAAGATGTAGGTGGCAGAAAAAAAACCCTGTGAAAAGAGAAAGACCAAGCCAAAAAAAAACTTCAATGACCAAAGATATAGACATATTTTCATTTTAGTTTCCCATTTGGCTTATGTTAAAGTATTGGCAGGCTTGAAATCACTGCATTTCTCTTTGTTCAAAAGCCACCTTCTCCATTTGAAAAAGTGTGTAAACTGATCTGCTGATCTTTCTGTACTTGGCCGTTCACACAGGATATATATAAATTGGTCTTCTGCATTTTTACTGCATCGGTATCTTCTGTTTTCTGAAATCTTAATGTTTTTCTAAACCTGTAGATTTGGTAAAGTTTTATGAAGTTAAGTGTTCTGTAAATTTCCTCATTTCCCTCCCAAATTATCTGGCCATGAAGTGCAACCTTATAATATGAAGGGAGTGTAAATTACATGAAAACACCACCTATGTGTTGTATAAGAATTGTGTTGTTTGCAGTCTCAACATAATGAGAAACCACAGGTAGACAGGTGAAGTTTACATGCTTTCCTTTACTAGATATGTCCCTATAAAGTATCAAAAACCACTGAATACCCTGACTCTAAGGAGTCTTGAGTCACTGCACCTTGATGCTGGTGTTTGCCTTGGAAATTCTAAACCTGATACGGGAAAGCTGCTCTTGCTTACAGTTCAAACCAGTCATTATGTGCATACTAACCTCTACTTCAGCTCATGTGCACAGTCTAATGGCTGGCTCCGCATAATGGCCAAGATGCAAAGTAAGTTACAACACCCCTCGATTAGATCTCTTAAAAAGAAAGCAGAGCTGAAGAAACTATGCTTTTATATTAGTGCAATCTAAGATATTATTATATCCTAAATCAATGAAAAGCACTATTGCATCACAGATACCACTGTCTGGAATGCACAAATATATGTGAAATATTTTAACAGAAAGTACTGCACTTCCAGCTCCAGAGCCACAGCTTGGTCATATATTACTTGAATGTACAACAAAGGTGCAATATAAACTACTAGTACAGGAGACAGAATGTATTTTGTGTTAAGGGATGGTGGGCCGTATGATAAATCTGTCCTTTGTGCTTCCATTCACAATCCAAAGCTCTGACTAAATTTATAAAGTTAATAATAGCTTCAAACTGGATAGAACACTGCTGCTGTATTTTCAGAATTTCAGAGGAAAGTGTAACAGACAATAAAATTTACCACTTTTAGAACAGGTACTCTCTATATTTACCTTTATATTGAAACATATAGGAAACAGTAAATGATGCTGATCATACAGTGCTACAGTCTGTATTGTTATCTTACCTTTCACTTACTCTGATAAATAGTTTTATCTAACAAAGTACATATTATTTATACTATGGCATATTTAATATCATGATGCAAATCTGAAGCTTAGAAAGTAGAGAAAAATAGTGTAGGCACCTCAGTGTTACAATAAGGAATTTTTTTCTTTAAGAAAATTTTCATTTAATCCTTTAGTAAACTTTTTGTAATTTGAAAAAACATTTATAATTTCACATTTTTTCCCAAATACAGTATAAGCCTAAGAGAATGCAGGCACATACATCAATTTACTATGTTACCAATTAAGGATACAGTTCTACATCTCTTCTACAAAGAATGTATACAACTAGAGGGTATTTTTTTCAAGTCATACTTCATTGGGTTTTTTATCCTCTTCTCATGGGAAATTCCCATCAAGTATAATAAGGATGAAACCAATAAAGTTTGAAAGAAATTAAACAAACTCCACAGAAATTACTCTAAACATCATATGGGTCATAGGAGAGTTCAAAAAAATATTTATGTAGCTAACTGAATTCTATAGCAGAGAGGCATTACCCTAATAAATCCCACGAGCTGCTTTAAGAGTGCTATGAATAAGATATAGCCCTTCACCAAATTCTACAGGACTTTTTAATCAATGAAACAAATATCCCAGCTCTCCCCAGAAGCAATGCAAGAGGAGAATGCGCACAAGAGCACTGGAAAGTGTTCTAGAAAAATAACTCATTTTGGCTTCATATTTTTGTGGGTTTTTATACAGAGCAGTGCAAGTGATGGCAGGAGAGAAGAGGGGGGGAAAAGCCAATCTTGTGATTGTGATTAAAAGCTCACTTTTTGCACCTTAGTAGCTGATAGGAAATGATGAACTATATAATAAATGAATGAAGAATTAAAAAATGTTATGGATGGAAAATCACCAGTGAAAAGGAGGACACAAGATATGAGGTATATTAGCATAAGAAAATACTGAGTAGGCAATAATCCAGAGGCATTCATGCTGATCCTTATTCTATGGGTCTCAATCAGACAAAACTCTTAAGGAAGAATGAACATTTTTGGTCAGTGGTTTTTATTTGGTGGAGAGTGGAGGAGAACAGGAAAGGGAATTTTTAGTTTCCTTTTCTAGCTGCAAAAGTGTGTTTGACCAGAAGAGAGTCAATGTAACCAAAAGGCTGTTTTAAAAGCCAAGAATTCAAGTATACTATGAGAATTATAAAAGCAGAAAAGAAGCTATTGAAAGAGTGTTTCTGGAGGCTTTCCTGCTTTCAAATGCAAGGCGCTTGTCTTGGAAATGATAAATTGAGACAATACTTTCAGGCTCCCTTGGTGCCATTACACCCAATCATACAGGGTGACATTTCTTTGATTTCCTCTCCAAGACTTCATTACATCTCGTTTAATTGCTCACCAAAAGGAACTCAGAAGGGAATAATTCAGTTAGTGTACAAGTATATTTTTCTATGTCTACATCTCTGTTCCATGTATATTAATAATCAACGTGTTCACGTAATTTGACAAAATGATCAAGCATTCTCATTTTACTCTCTTGAAATCAAATTGTAGTCTTTAAGTTATGTTTTAAACAAACTGTGAATAAAATTACCATAGCCTAATAATAGCAAAAAATCTGAAAGTTTTGGTTCTGGTGTTTGAAACTGCCAACACAAACTTCAGCAACCTCTCGGTGAGGTTCTGGCCTAGCCCACACAAGCTGTCTGTGATGAACACAAAAGGCTGAGTACCATAAAATCTATGTGGCAGTACAGGCACTTTCTCATAGCCTTATTTAGAACTAATGTGGCCTATTATGAGGCTGCTGAGTGAAACAGCCACTGTGAACAACCAGAAGTAGAGGGACCTATGGCAATAACAGTCTCAGTACTATGGCATTACCATCCTCCTTTTTCTGGACAACGGTTAGAAATACATTCGAACAGACCTCTTGTCCATTTACCCACTAAACATGTTTCCTGTTGGAATACTTCATTGCCTCTTGCATTCACAATGCAGGCTTGTGGTGTTGTGAAAAAGAAATTGTGTTATCCATTTTCAGAGCTTTTGCAGCATTTTTTCAAAATCCAGTGAAGCATATATTACAAAGGAAAAAACGTAAAGCAAGAGTGGTGTGCTAACCACTAGCACTGTAGGACTGCAATTCAGAGAGGATTACCAGTTTCTTAGCACGGCCTTTGCAGACACTGTGTCTTACAACATATTATAGAGGTTTTTCTGAAGCCATCATGGTCAAAAGTAGACATCCTGGAATTTAAATGAAAGGCATTTAACAGCTGAGCTCCCCAGTACAAAGATTCACACCACATCAAAAAGAAAAAATATATTTATCTTCACTTCATTTTTACCTATTTCTATGTCTCAGCATATTGATTGTTCTGCTTCTCCATCCTAACATCCAACCAAATCTGCGCAGCAGCTTCCACAAACACAGTTTTCTTTTACTAGGAGTTGTTAAGCACCCACTGTGACAGCAGCAGACCATGACCCACACCAAAGAAAAAACAAAGTGGTGTGTGAAAGTTCATAATGTCAGCAAATATCCATGACTGTGTTGGTTTTCTCACTTCTTTTCTTCCAGAAAAGCTTCACAGATGTTTCCTCATTCCACAGAAATCATGTTGTTGATTCATCAGCACCCTTTTACACCTGCATTCCTCCTGCTGCCTCCTGTGGTGCCACTGCAGAGCCCATGCTAATAAACCCAGCAGATGTATTAGCCCGGGCTTTGCCACATATTCGGCTTCTTGTGTGGTTGTTGGGTGAACAACGCAAAAGTTTGAGTCAGCTCCTCAAATTATTTCTTTCTACAATGTCCTTCATCATTGAGCCTCCATATTTTCTTCTTCCTCTAATTCTTAGAGATTACAGTCATGGTTCTACAATGTCTCCATATTCTCCATTAACTCAGCAGTACAATTTTCTCTAACTGGGATAAAAGCACAAATTATATTTCTCTTGACCTACCTAAATCACTGTCTAGAGAGTTCATGCTGGTATTTCTGTGAATGCTGGGACGACAGATTATTCTCAATCTAGCTAAAATGGCCTATAGAGGCAAATTAGCCCTTCACATAACCTTAAACAAACATGAAATGGCAGAATGGCTTGACGTCATTTCACTGATTTGCACCATTTATGTGCTGTTTTTCATCTGGTTCTGAGTGCTTTAAAACAAATTTATCGATTTGTGAAACAATTGCTTGATGCACTTTTTTACTTGGTGCTCCTCCCTGAAAGAAACACTTTTCATATTGAAAGATCCTTGTCCAGAAATCACTGAAGTAATATGCTCAACATTTTAAAGCCCAACTACAAACTCTAACAAGTGCTTCATTTAAAGTCCATACCTTAGTAGCCTAAGGTATATGAAATATGTAGTACCTGAGTCATGCACAGTCTGAGTCACTAAAAAAATATAATAAAAGCAACTGGCTTTTATTCCACTACCTCTGATACATGCTTATGCTACGCAGAAAATGGGAACACTACGAACACAGATACTCCAGTGCAAAACTGTTAAGAGTCACAAGATAAGACATGCACAGAGAGGGCGCGTATGTAGCCCTGCTTTTCATCTGTTCAATGGAAACTAAAAACCTGAGCTCACACAGAAATTCAAGTACTTTAGCTCATGTGCAATTCCAGCAACACAGATCTAATGGCACCACCTTGCAGCAGGCTGATAGAATGATTTATAGTCACTGCTGAATTGCCTTGGGAACCTGACAGCTGTCATTGAGAGGTAGCAAATATATAGTACAGCATATTTCATTTTTTTAAAAGAACTATATTAAAATCAGTTGGGTTATCTGGTTAAAGCATCCAAAAGTAAGGTGATAAAAGACTTCAGACTTCAGCTATCAAGAGACCTCTGCTCAGTCTTTAAAGCCACCTTCTGTTTTTGCACAGAGTACACTATTACTCCATAGCTGTCCTGCAGAGAACAGATCACTAGTCATTTTTTGTGTATCAGTTTTATACTTGAGGTAGATCAAGACAGCAACTAATCTGACCTGACAGAATTAAATCAGGAGAAGCTGTAAGGTGCAAGAAGCAGGAAAAAAACCACCAAATACAAGATGCTATCAGAAAGAACATCAGGCTCTTTAGTAAAACAAGAGAAAAGAGGAGCTACCTACTGAAGAAATGCCAGTCTCCTCAGATGCAGGTTCCTTTCCCCAGAAAATCCAGAATGTACGATGTAGTGGAGACCAATGTATGAGAGACTTGAATCTAATAGAGGAAGCTAGAGACAAGTGGCAGCAGGTGCCTAAGCAAGATCCTAATATCATCATGTGAACAATGCAGCAGACTGTGTCCTATGAGTAGGAGGATAAGCTGCCAACTTTAAAAGATTTACAAGGAAAGGAGGTCTCAGAAAGAACACAGAGACCTTTTGCTGTTTTATCTCTTTTCTTGCTATTTATCATTCAGTGAATTAACATTATACTTGCCCTTAATGTGTACTTTCGGATCATAGTCAACCTATGCTCTCAGAGAGAAGATGCTTCTCTGATGGCCAACAAAACCAAGGCATTCCTATGACAGGCAGCAGTAGCCAGCCCTCAACCCAAGGAGCCTCCCTAGCAAAGTTAATCCATAGCAACCCACCTGGACATAGGCAGATGGTGCCATGTTTGTCATCATGCTTATGAGCCACCCGACACTGGGCATTTCATGAGAGACAACTGCCCTCAGCACCTCTCACTGCAGGTTTTAAGCATTATTCTTCTCCTGACACCAGCTTCTCCTCTTCTCTAGCACTGGTTTTGGTGCCTGTTCAAATTCTGCTCACCAGCAGACCTAACTAAACCCAGCCAATAATTTTCTGCTAACACAGCTCAGTGCTAAAACAGCAGCCATGACAAAGAGAAACGAACACAGTGTTTTGTACTTACAACCCACTATTCTGCAATTGCTTTCCATCTTTAAAAGACTCTGAACAAAACCATAGTTTTTATTATTTGTGGCTTGGCCCTTGATAAATTTCTGTGGTTTCTGTAGGCATTTAAAACTAATCTTTGGACACCCTCTGGATATAGAGAAGATTCTTTCCAAACCATCACTTGACAAGGAATCAAATGCTTCTTTTAATTATTTCAATGGCAGTTGAAATGGGGTGATGTGCCAACAGTGGCACATTGTGGAAGTATTCCATCACCATCTATGGATAGAAAATAGCACAAAATAGCTGCATTTTGGACTTTTTTTTCCATTTTATGCCTATTCTTTATAAACTCGAATCACTACTTCAGACATTCCACTCCAGACACTTCTCATCCTTACAAATATGACATGTTTTTCACAGTTTGTTTGTTGGGGTTTTTTTTGAATAGACATTATATATACACTGAAACATGTCCATTTCTTTGTCAAGGGAATTAGCCATTTTTCTGTAAAGTAACGTCACAAAGTCTTGTGAAGACTTTCACTGTCTTGTACATAGTCTTTTCAGCTTTAAAGATCAAATGTCCCAGACTAAACATAACAATGAATGCACACAGCATACACACCACCATGGGACATGAAAAGAAGCATGACTCAGTTTCTGCTGTTAAATAAATTGAAAATTTTTGGCTTTTTAAGGTATAATTGCAGCTTTTTCTTCAGATGAAATAAAAGCAGGTTTAAATATTACCTTTCTCTTTATATCTGCCTTTCTCTTTACTCCAGAAACCCCATTTCTATTTCTCACACAGTAGTGACAACTGAGCCTGATTACTTTATGTTACTGCACGTTTGTAATGATGTTTAAGGATAAGAAATATTTAATCTGTAACCAGCTTCTCAGTGCCATTTTCTCCAGCTGATATGTCACTTGCAACAGAGTTACTAGTTAGTTTCATGACCCTGACAGAACTAGAAGTCTCAGCAAATCTCACCCAACTACTTGAAATACTGTTTAGGAACTGAGTTTCCAAAAGTGGTTTCTTATTCCCTTCGAGAAATGGTTACATAAGTGATTTCTGAGTTGGCACTGAAATGGCTGGAAAAGGAAGTCCAGCAAATAACCTCCAAACAAATATCCTGTGCAATGAACAGACAGGAGTTTCAAGCACCAATTAATTTCTTTGCATATCATTCATACTGCTCAACCCTGAACCTTCTAGCTGTTGCCACTCAGAAATGTTGCTAAAAGAGGCAGCATGAGGTTCCTTCTTCACTGTCCTCCAATTACCCTGAGCAAATTAACTCTGTTTTCAAATTCACAAGATTATTTTTCTCCAATTGCCGATCTAAAATGCTGAAGCTGAAAGAAAACTGTGTCCTTTCTAACCCACTTGTTCAGCGCCAAAGGGAGCTCTGGTACAGGTGAGCAGCCTTGTGCCTCCTGCTTTCACTCAAAGGGTACACACACGGCTCTATGCTTCCTGAATTAAAACCTGCATGTGTGGGCCAAAGAAACTCTCTCTCCCATGGCTCTATGAGCTCTGTAATGCTAATGGAACTTAAAATGGGACTGATAATATTTTCAGTCGCAGTTCCAAGAGGCTACATTTTTAAAAAGGAAACCATGTTCCACTATTCAGCAGTTCTGGCCATGATTTCTTGCTGCTCAGTAAGTGTCCTTGCAGCTGCATTGGAAGCTCTGCTGAAAGCCACGCTGACACAGATAGTGCTGCCTAATCAGCCTACAGAAAAAGCTGAAGTCAGATAGGGGTCTGTCAGTTAGCAGAACAATGATGCACAATTAATGTATTATCAACGAGGGCAGAACTATATAATCATATGCTAATAGTACTCCATTTACCATACACTAGCCCACAGGCAGACAGACAGCAATAAATCCATGGCATTTTTAAATTCTTATCTGCAGAACTAGAACGTATACAGGGAGGACCCAGAGATGTAGTGAAGAGCCATGAATTGGTAAAATGTCATATTTCAACAATTAAAAGATGCATAAATAAATAGTAAGCTGGTAAGACAACACATCAGCTAAATGCTAAACAAAGTACTATTTATATTTAAATATGTAATACATTCCATTTTTTTTTCTCCCAGACAAAAAAAACACCCTCAGGATGTTAGTGCTGAGATTCTTCAATGCTGAGGTGACGCTAAAACCAGAAGGAAATTAAGAATGACCTTGTACAAATGAACCAGCAAACAATGCTCATTAGCAACCAGCCCAAGTAAGGCAGTGTTGGAGGTAACCTAAAGTACAGAGATTGAGGGTTACCATGGCCACTGCTTCAGGGACATTTAGGAGGAGCAGAAGAACAGTAAAGAGAATTGTATGAACAGTATTAAATATACGTGATGAAAACCATGCATTAAGAAAACCTTGACTAACATATAATTAACTGAGAAAGACACTCCGCTAATACTACTCAGAACCACTTTGAGAATAAAAGTATTGATTTGATATTACTGATTAGGTAACTCCTTCCCTCCAATTGTCAATCAAGATCATAATGCAAAGGTTTTGAGGACAAATGGTGCCAGAGAACTCTGTGGCAGATAGATTTTCTCTCTTTTTTACTGACAGATTATGCCAACTGAAATACCCCTTAATAATTTTATTTAGATTCTTTCCTTGTTTTTAGTTCAAACTAAATTTTAATTAAAAATTATCTCTTTAAAGGAACATGGCTTGCCTAGTGACGTTCAACATCATTTATACAGAGCAAGCTGCACTCAGATGACTGTCCAGTGGCCTATGACATTGTGTACAATTTATAATCAAAATGCCAAAAAGAAAGAGAGACAGATAATAAATTTGATTTTAATAGGAATATGGGGTTAATGAGTATGAGTTCTTCTTATTGTATTACCAAACTATCTTGTCTGGCATCCAGTTAATTACCAGCTACAGCCTCACAGAGTTTCTGTGAGTTAAAGCCTTCTTTACTAAGTTTCTGTGAGTTAAAGCCTTCTTTCTCCACCAGTAAAGAAAGACTTATTCCAGAAAGAAGATGAAGCCCTGAGCTAAGGTTACCTTATCCAAAGCAATACAATATATGTTGATGTTACTTTAAAAGTGAAAATTATCACCCAACAGTTATCTAACACCTTGAAAAGAACTTGATTCTTCATATTAAATACTTATATTGGTTTCAGTGGGAACTGAATCTCTCTCCGATACCTATCCATGTACTGCCAAAAATAATCTGTGATAACCGGGTAATGCAAGCATGGATCAGAGGAAGACAACATGAGGAAATGTGAGTGGAGCATAAGAGTCTTGCTAAAGATGGGCTTGATACTTCTGAGGTGCTTCAGTCTGTCAGATTTGTTAAAAAACAGAAACAAAGGAAGGCTTTCCATTATTTCTAGGTTCAAAAACTGACAAATTGACAGGCAAATATATTTTTTCTCTGTGAATTTCCAAATGTGGTTGTTCATATCACAGATGAGTCGAAACCACACTTATTATCACAGTAGGGGAAAAAACACACAAACACCCACCATCCTGAGTGGTGTGGCACTGAGATGCTGAGCTTGCCAAAAGACTGAGTGCATAGCCAAGAGCTCACCTGGCTGACTCCTTTTCCTCAGAACTTTTCAGTAAAAGGTAACACAGAGAAAAGCAACACAGCAAGCTTATCAGTATGTATTTTCAAATGTTACGGTTGGTGTTTCAGATTCCTCTTGCCACAATAAGAGAGTTCGCAGTTTGTACAGACCAATTATGCTGGGTTTGTTTTTGGCAGGTCTTCTTACTGGTTTCACACTGATGCAAAGACAGGATTCAATACAGGACACTGCTTCTGTTGAGAAGGCTTTTTTAATCAAAAAAAAAATTTCATCAGAACTGACCCTGTTGCACACCAGGTATGCAAGAACTAGGTAAGAAGGTGGAAGAAAGGGATTATTTCAATGCTTACTTTTTCCCTTTGTGTTAGTCAGTGGAATTGAAGTGATTAAGGGATACTAAAACATGATGATGGGAGCCAGTCAGAAGGAAATTATAAGCTTCTAAATCTGACCTAGAATAAGGGCATAGAAAGGAAGGAATTGTGTCCTGAAGGACCCTCCATGGCTCTCCCAAGCACAATTTCACTCAAGTTTATCCTATAAGGCAAAAAACTTCTTGTAACTGATCTCAAGGTGATGAATCTTGAACATCATGTCATACTCTGACCAATGTCTTTCCACAGGCTTAAATGGTACATTAATCGTAGAAGGTACCATATAATGTAAATACGAAGTGGCAGCAACCAAATATTTAGCTATATGATTTTTCCTATTTTTTTAGTGCAACTGGTATGTCCCTTGTTCATATTCAGCAGAAACTTTCTACACAAATAACTTCACTCAAAAAGAAAAAAAAAGTCAGATGGTCAAATATCAAGTGCTGTGCATCATGACAGGAGGTGGAAGAGAGAGCCATAATTTTAAAACTGAGAATTCGTGAAATTAAGAGACATTTTGAGAAACAATTTTACAAACTAGAAATTTCATAAATTTTAACATAAATGACTATTCACTGAAAAGCAAATAAGCTTCTTCATTGCTCCTCAGAGCACATAGCTTCTCAGCTCAGGTCTTTCTCCTGGCCCCATCTCTAACTCACAACCTCCTTGATGCTGCTGCTGCAAGATGCGCCCAACATCCTCTCAAGCTCCCCCAGCCTACATTCAGTGCCTTCCCATTTTGAGATCTGCTGGTTTATACAATCAGAAAAGAGCATCATGGTCACCATGGATGTTCTCTTATATAACAGGCCACAGATCTGCAATGCACATTTACAGAAATCGTAATTAATTAGCTTTTACCAGCCTTCAATCTGCAATGGTTAACTGTCATCAGATTAAAGACCTTATTTCAACTCCAAGCATTTCTTTATTTCCTAGCCATTGCCTGTCTTTACACACCCGATAAAGTCATCAACTACCAAATTTCACATCAACGCAATTATATTTAATCAACTCTACTTGATATTTCTTTTTGATGAGATTACAAGTCATTTTGACAAGAGCTATTTTCCACAGGTTCATGTTGATTGGCATTAATTATATTGCCTTCTTTTAATTCTTTATTAATTAGTCTTTATTAATTTCAATAGGCTGCTCTGTTTTGCAGAGTGCATAACTGGATCTCCATGAGCAACAGTGTGTTTTCAAAATGGTAGAGAAGTCTGAAAAATACAGCAAAAGAACTTCACTGAAGGTGAAGCTGCAGGTCAAAAGCAAACTTATTATAGACACTGGTATTGGGCTATAATGAAATGCTGTTGGCCATATCACTACAAGCACTATGAACTTCAAGTCAATGTATTGAAAGTAGTGCAGAAACAACAAAGGAAAAAATAATTCTCTGCCTATTAAAGCAGAAAAGAAGGACTCAGAGACTCCAGCATTCTTTTGGTCCTTGAATCCCCAAGATCTAGCTTGTATAGAAAATACCACATCCTCTGATTGTTCATCAGGATTTTTAAAGCTCTTCTTTCCTGTGCTTGCCAGGGCAGAAAATGTGGGCTAAAATTCAGCCTATCCAACTAGTCAAGAAAGACTCACCAAGCAAGCTAAACAAACTCCTATTCTGATCCCCATATTAAGGAGAAAAGTCTGAAGACAATTTATAGACAGGTTTGTGTTTGAATGCTCCAGTATCATCTTTGTGTGTTCAACTATGTTGGTGTGGAGGGAATCTGCTGTTTGCAAACAGACACTAAACAATTAGAGCTCAACTTAAAAAACATAATTAGCACTTGCTGCTGTTTTTCTGTGGCTTGTATGCAAAATGAATTGTGCCTGGGCTGAATTTACTGACTCTTGTCTATTCCCCCTTTCAGCAGCAGCTGAAGCAATAAGAAAATCAAAGCAGTGCTAGTTCGTTGCCAATGTAAAAAGGTTCACAGAAATGAATGTCACTTCTGTATTCGTATCTGATGACTTTCCACAGAGGGAGTAAAACAAGTTTGAGAATATGCTCATTCCAGTGGAAAAAAATAAAAGAGTACTGAACAAACTGAGCACTACAGCAAAAAATTACAGCTCAGACAGGTCTATTTCGTGGTGTGTTTCTCCTGGGCTACAAATGGAAGACTGGGATGTGCTCTGATAATGTGGTAGATGCTTGCAGTATGGCAAGTTTTGCAGCAATTCATCCCATCATCTGTATTAATATGATCCTCAGCCAAATTTCTCTGCAAATCACTGAGGGAGAAATCTTTGTGCAGACTGCTCCATGATTTTGCAGCCCCTTCACAGCTTCATGACAGATGCAGCTCTGGGTTTACACCTTCTAATCCTAATCCTAGGCTTTGCTAAACTTTAGCTCCCCCAGCGCTGTGGCCCAGATGAATCAGCTGACACACGAGAAACATTTTCACAGCTTGCACTGGTGTTTTGCAGCCCTTACTAGCCTTACACCCATCTCAGGTCTGGGCTCCAGCTCCCCACAGCCCAGGCTTGCCGTGGGTCTCACTGAGCCAAGCCTTCCCATGGGCCCATATGGCTGCCTGGCCTCAGCCTGTACCCAGGGAGAAGCCCAATGCCCAGGGCTGCTCCATTGCCCCTGGGCTGCTCCTGGCTGGATGGTAGGACAGGCCCTGGCTGCCCAGTCCTGTCACCCCTATGGAGAGCCCCCAGCCCTGCAGCACCTGACAAGAGCACAGCATTGGCTAAGCCCTCATCCCCCAGAGCCCACAGCAGCAGTCTGCACAAAAAGCTCTCCTGGGAAAAATCCTTTTGTGGCCTACACACTCATGTGGTGGCCAAATCAGCTCAGTCTGCAATGATGGCTTTTTCCAAGAAACATCAATATTTAATACTTCCTGAGTATGTGAAACAGAGGCTCAGCTGTCAGGGCTGTTTGACTTCCAGCCAAGAACTTTGCAAAGCAAATATGAATGATCTGCCATGGGTGTTCCACAGTATTGCCCACATTCACTACTAGAAGAGCAAAGAAAACACTAGCTATAGGAATTACTACATCTGAAATCACACATCTTCTTTCCAAATATTTAAGCAGTTCAGCCTCTTCTGACTATGTATTGCTCAGGTAAAAGCAATGGAAAATACAGTTGGGGTCAGAAATTAAAACCCAAATCTCATAGTTCATATTTTCAGCAAGTTCATATTTTCACCAAGACCAGTCCCAACAAAAAAAATAAACTGCACAATACCCAGAGCTCCCATATAAGCACCTTATATTTCTAGAACAGTACCTCACTGAAGGCTCATCTCCATGATCTTCCTTCCAATAAAACAATGATCCCTTTGTCCATTGAGATGAACACCCAGCACGGTCAGAGGCTGGAGGATGCCATGTGGGAGGAGACGCCATAACAAAAGGATTTACTCAGTCCTGTATAGGTGAAGGGGAGCTCTTCGTGCTGTCTACAACTGATGAGAGGGTTTAGAAAATATAGGGCCAGACTCCTTCTTGGAGGTGCAAAAGGACAGAAGGGGAGGCAAAGGACACAAACTGCAACATGGGGAAGTCAAATTATACATAAAGAGCATTTTTTTCCACCATGGGCATGGCCAGCCACTGGAATCTGCCCTCAGAAGTTGTAGAAGGTCCATCCAGCAATATTCAAAACTCCATGAAACGTAGCCCTGAGCAACCTGATGTAACTGGACCTGCTCTGAGCAGGGAATTGGAATAAAAGACCTTCAGGTGTTTCTCCCAATCTGAATTATTCTGTGATTTTACAAACATTAGCTTAGCTTTTAAGAAGCATGAAAAATACTACTGTAAGTATTTGAGTATAAGGTTTTAAACATTCGTGTGTTTGACAAATACAAAGCCAGCAAGGGATAAAACCAGTTTCTGCTGTAAATTAAAGAGGAATTTTGTTTCAATGAACATCTGGAATATGTGTGTGCAATTGCCATACTGCTAAACAAAGAGCTGGCATGAAGAAAAAGAAAAGGATCTGTTTTCATTTAGGATATTGTCCCTTGGAGCTAACATAATGTATAATGTGTTTGGAGTTTAAGTGTATTATTTGTTAGGAATTAAATATAAAAAAATTTCCAAAATTCAAGAATAGTACTTTATGACAGAACCAGAGATAAATCTGAATCAGAACAGAGCTATAAGATCTCCCTCCTGGAATTACTGAAGAAGTTGCAATTGCTTCACAGGTACAATTTCACTAGTTACCTAGATGTGCAAGAATCTAGATTCCAGTGGTGTCATCACTGGAACTCATAAGCTCATCAATAGTTCTAGAAAATGGGACCGAGGCTTCTAAATTATTCCCATCTCACTGCTCTTGTAAACCTGGCCTCTTTGTAATTTTGTCTTTTTTTACTTTAGGAATATATTGTTTCACATTCACAACGTACTTGTCATTTTTAATGCAAGTTAAATCTGAAACTTAGAGTCTGTACATACTCTTCAGATCTGGGTGTAAACTTCAGCCTCGATACATGGTAATTTTTTAGCAACTCTATTAATGGAAGAGTAAAACCTCAGTTAGGTACCTAATTTCTAAACACTGAATATAGGAAGATTGAGGCACCTAACATCACCCCAGCTTCGCATGCTGCAAACATATAAACTGACCCATAGGAAGCACTGAAGACAGACATTTCTGAAACAATGTCTCTGTCCTAGACCACAGCCCTTTTGTAGCACAGAATTAGGCACCTGTGTGGAAAAGCTAGTCACAGCCCCAGATTTCTTCCTGGCCGTAGTCACAAAGTCACCCATAATAGCTGGTAACTCCGTTTTCTTTTAGATGTGGCTGCTGGAGGAAAAGAATGGCAGCTACAGCACCTGCCCCTCTAAGCAAGATCTTGTTCCTTCTCACTTGCTGCCAGTGGCCCCGTGGATCCCACACTCCTCCCTCTGCAGCAAAGCATTCTCAGGAGACATTATTGTCAGAGACAAGAAAAAGCACCTACTCCATCCTTGCGTATCATTTAAACACACTTTTAGGTTGCATGAGCTGTCGTCTTTTACTTTTTTCAGGTTCAGGGATGCCTAAAACCCAGTTCTCCAGTTCCCTGGAGAAGTACCCTAACCTCTCAGTTAGTACACAAATCAGGCATATTCTTACAGTACAAGGGTGGTTCCCTGAGGCACAAAGGATACCTTGTATCACCTCTTCTGTGTATATATGGGCATAAGCTGTGTCCTGGAGTGACGGCAAGCTTCATTCAAGGACAGAGTTGTACTTAAAGGCATATTGGTTAGACTCCTCTTGAGGTTCAGTCCATCACCAGCCCTAAGAGAAGCAAAATCTTTGTATGTTCTATTTTCTCATTCCTACTACCCATTAAGCAAAAACAATGTGCCAAGCACAATATAAACCAAAAAATCAGAAAAATCAGTGCTGTGTCTGTGCCCATTCAAGGCATCCTTAAGATTTTGCTTTCTCTGATACTAAATGTCAACAATGTGTAACAAACTCTTACCATGATATAAGATAACTTCACATAATAGTGTGACTACTACTTACACACAGATCCTGTTTGCAGAGAGAATAAAGCATTAGAACGACAAATGTGATGAGCCAGAAATAACTGAGACAAATTCAGCTTTCCTTTGTCATTAAGGTAAATGTGATTATTCATAAAAGGCCCTTTGTATTTCCTGCTCATATTTGTGGACAATTAGTTTACTGATCCCATTGTTTGATCACTCTGTGAAGCATGTAGCCTCTGTGGAAACTCCCTGATTCCTCTTGCCTTAGGCATTCCTTGCTTACCTTCTCTGACTGATTAATCTTATTGACTCAGGTGTTGTTAGCTAATCAGTCCACTCTTCACAGGTGAACAAAGGAAATTTGATGCAAGGGCTGCTCCTATTGTTTATGTTAATCAAAATTTACTGATTCGGATTTTGCCTCCTTCCAGCAGACCCCGACATCTTTCCACCTCGTAGACAATTACATTACATTACATAGTGCGCACTTGTCTGAAGCGTTTATCTGTGTCGCAGAGCTTCTCTGCAGCAGACAGTATGTCGGTGCCTGTGGATTCTCTGAACTCCCAGAGATGGGAACCAGATGCTACCATAACTATGCATACAAAAAATAGTATCTTCCTATAAAAAAAAGCCCTTGAAGGACTTTATTCAGATTTTATGAGCCATCAAGTGAAACAGCTGGGATTTTTTTGGTAGGGGCTTTTTGTTTGATTTTTTTTTTCCATTGGTTTAATCAGTTCAACAATTTTCAGGCATAGACATTTGCCCCAAAGCATTTGCCTCCAGATACAATATGTTTTTATTTCAGCTTTTGCTGCTATGTTCTACTCTTCATTTATATGTCAAAATAATAAGATTTTTTTTTCCCACTTGTCATGATTTTTACTCATCTACTTGTGTCAGGAGTGAAACATCCATCACCTTTGCTGACTGACATCCTCAACTCAAGAAGCAAAGGAAGAAGTAAAGCATTTATAACTTTAGGAAGGCTTCTTTTTTTTCCTTTTTCCCTAACGATATATACACTGATGTACTTTTTGTAACTGACAAGCAATGGATGGAATTTCAAACGAACTGGAAAACAGTGCACCACTACAGCAGATGTGTGCCCAGAGAAGCTATGAAAAAAACAAAGATTTCCACATCTTGTTGCATAAAAAGGCAAAAATGAAAATGACAGATAATGGTGGTTTAACAGAAAGAGGCAAGCAAAACCCCCTGAAGTTCATCTACAAACCCCCCTCCCCCAACGATTAGAATACCTAATTTTTAATCACTTCTAAATAAATTTAAAAAAATAATAGTTTACTCCTTTCTTCAATGGAAATTTTTTTCCTCAAGCTTCGTTACAGCATTGCTATGTAAAAGAGCAGAAGAAATAGTTTTCCTTGTTGTTGCACCTTCACAGACGAATGAGTATGTCTTACCAGACTGTTAAGACTATTATGATTCTTTAATGTAGCTTCCCACATAGCAAAAGCAATGGATCTTTCCCACATTAAATCTCTTAAAGCCCCCCAAAGTGTGGTTAACTTCAGCCTTTTTTTTTTTCAAATATCAGTCCTAATTTAAAAAACAGACTCTAAAAGACAACTCTTTGCTAGTCTTGTTCATTTCAGCAGGTCATTGCCCTTTCCAAAACATGCACATTTCATTACGATTCAGTTTGTCTAAATTTAGCTTCCTGCCATTATATCCTCACATGCTTTTGTCTGCTAGACTGAAGTCCTCTAGTAACGTTTCTGTTCCCTGCAGAGGTTCCCTGCATACTGTCAACACATCTCTCTCTAAATCTGTTTGATAAACTAAAGTCAAGCTGTTAGAAGGCATGGTTTCCAAACTTTTAATCATCTTAGTGCCTCTTCTCAGAGGCTTCTCCATTTTTTCAACATCTTTCTTGACTGTGGACATCAGAATTATACAGAGTATTCTAGCAGTGGCCATATCTATTCCCAATGCAGAGATAAAGTAACTTCCCAGATTCTCTTCATATGTTCTTATTCTTACAGATATTCAAGAGCTGCATTAGCCCTCCTGGCAAAAGTGTCCCACTGGGAGCTCATATGGAACTAATTAATCATGACACACAGATCTTTTCCAGTAAGCCCTTCTCAGTCCATTGGTCCCTATTCTGTAAGCACGGCCTACATTCTTTACTATTAGTTTCATGACATTGCATTTGACACTGATGTAACACCTGTTGCTGGCACAGATGACCAGGCAATCTCTTACCAGAAACTTTCCCAGCACCACCTGAAAGGTTTAACAATATTTTTACAGTTAGTGCTCTACAGCATTCTGTATCTCTACAGAATCCCAGCAGGAACAGAGTCATTTAACATAATACAGAATTTCATCTAGTTTTGTTTATTTAATGCATTCCCATTTTTTTTCCACAGTGCTGCAATGTATTAATCAAGAACTCAGTGTGTTAACCCAAATAGCTCAGTGAAATACACGCAGACTGTATTGTATCAGTTGTACTTTATTAACTAGATATGTAATCATCTCAGGAGTAACACTTCAAGCCAGTATGACCAACATATGTTTTCCATAATCCCAAAGTCATTGGCAATATTTTAATTTTATTTTTTTATTGTATCCCATTATGTGAATTTTCCTGTTTGCCCTCGATCAATATAATGTCTTGTTTATGGGGACCTGGATTGTTCCATTAAACCTTTAAATAGGTAATAAATCATCATTCCTTAAATGATGCCATATTACTTCACTGTTTTCCCCAGAATTTAGTGACTTAGTGAAATAATTCTATTTCCTTTTCAGAGTTTTATTTTGTTTTCCCTCCTTCTAGTCCCATTCCCATGCATAGTTTGATGGAGAAAGTACATCCACATCTTATTCCTATCAGCTTTCAACATTATTTCATGACTTCTGTAATATAAAATGTTTCTCTCCAACTTGTGGGATCATAGGAATACTCTTCTCAGCTTTCATTATGCAAGTCCACTTCTGACCTTGAAACAGGCAGAGAGAGAGAGAAAAGGGAAAAAGCCAACACAATCTTAATATGTATAAATTTAAAGACTTTTATAACTCAAAAGATCAAAAAAAATTATCCTTTTTTTTTTTTTTAATCTCATAGTGGTTTGCATCTCACTCATGACAGGTAATATTTGAGGCTGGCAGAAATGCCAGTTTTGGAGCATAAACTCTGTTGTGTGGTATCCTATGGAGACAACCAAAACAAATCAGAATAAGCAAGTTTCAAATAGAAAGTCCAAGGCTAATTAAAAGACCTGAACAAGAGGTCATGAGGCCCTTGGGAATCTCTGAATAGTGCTTTCTTGCACATTTTAGAAATACGTTGTTGGACATAACTCAAATGTCTTTCACCTTCCACAATTAGTCTGATACTTCCACGACATAACATAGCTCATTAAAGTAGTTCTGTCTTAACAAAGGGCTGATGCTGCTGTAGGAAAGGACAAACATGGTAGAAGAGGGAGACAGAAAAGGAACAGCTATCACAATGAGAAAGCTTAGACTCACATTAATTTGTTTCTCTATAATAAAAAGCAAAAGCAGAAATAGGCAACTTTGAACATTCATACAATGTTGATATGCTCATCCTGGACAGGTTAGGAACTCTGCTTGCTTACAGATGGCTTGAAGAAGAGACAAAATGCTGTCCAATTTATCTCAATATACTTTTTCTTTTCTAATGAAAGGCTGTCTGATTTTTCCCTTTATTTGCATACAAAGAGGTATTCAAAAAAGAAACAACTATAATTTCTGCCAATGTTGCATTTTCTGTCTTTGCCTAGATTTCCAGTTTTCACTTATTCAGCATTCTTTCTTAGATTCAAAGACATTACTGCTGAAATTTTCACAATAGAGTAACTGGCTTGGTTCCTTCTTCTCATGACTGTTAGAATAATAAAACCAAAGATCGCATCATTAATTATCAGCAGTAGTTTTTTAGCCTGGTTATTAAAAAAAATGAACTAATATACAATCTACGTGAATCTCTGACTATACCCTAAAAGGAGATTCGAATCCATTGCCCAATTCTAACCAGAAGAACAGAGACATTAAAGAAATTAAGTGTTTGTTCATCTCCTGAAAATAGGCAGCTAAATAGAAGAGGCAGACCCTGTCAATGCTTTGATTGAAGAAATTGCTGAAAATTCTTTATTAAACAACAGAAAATACACTTGAGGAAAAAGCCTCTAGAATTCCCCAATCACAGGAAAATCTCTAAAGATACACTCCAAACTCATGAAATCTCAAGAAATATATTCCCAGGGAAAATTGCCTTGATAAGTTGCAATGTTCCTGTAATTACTTATGAATGTGTACATTCATTTCTTGATTTATCCTTTAACAGGTCTGTTTCCTGGAAAGGCAACTAGTATTGTCAAATCAAGATGTGTAGTAGAAACCTCTGGAGTTCCTCTCCTGCATGCAATGCATTCATATCTTCCTGAACTAGAGTAACTCAGAAGAGACCAATAGTTTGACTGAAATACGTCAGTGGATAGCACCTGTAAGATGGGTATCATGCTCAATTTACAGCTGAGTAAAGAGATTCTAAATCTCTATTTGCTGTGACCCACTTAGTCATGTATATGGGTGTACTGTGGTCCTAAATCTTATAAGCCTATCACAGGCGTGAGTATATACAAGCTCAACTGGCAGTTGTCTACCTAATATTAAATTATTTGGCAATAAACAAATACTTCAACATTTCAGCACATTTTCTTTTTGGAGTTTTTATTCGATTAGCAAGGAAAAAACTAAAATGGTCTGTATTCCTTGGTAATTGTAAGGAAAAGCCAGTTATTCAGCAGTTGAACAGACTGCTCTCAAGGTTAAGAGAACACTGACTGAGCAGGCTAAAGAGAGCATTACAGACAAGGTAAAGGAGAGCTGGAATTTCAAGACTGCTGGGGCAGCACTCTAACAGTACTTGTAACAGGAAAGCAGTAATCAGAATAAAAGTTTGCCACTCTGAACTTCCAGGTGTTTAGGAAAAATCTTGTTACTATGGATTTATGATCTCTTTGAGTGAAGGTTAGTTTGATGTTTTTAGGAACAGAGGGAAAAAACAACTGGTAGTGCATATAATTTTCTGCTATAGACAGTGCAACTACATCAATTCATCTTTCTCCACAAGTCAAGATAGAGACACTATAAATCAGAACTCTCATGTCAAGGTTTAAGGGAAGCAAGAAATATGCAAAACAGTAAATCAACATGAGGTCGCCTATACTAGAGTTGGCAGTCACAACTATACTATAAGTCAGAAGATTAATGCTGACCATTTTTATTTCCACTGCCCTAAGAGTAAAAAGCAAGATTGAACACCAGGAATCTTTGGTAACAGGTGCTGAGGGATTACTGCATATGCTGCTAGCAATTTTTCTCAATGTATATGTCAGGTTTCAGGGAAAGGCAGTGCTGAGGGAAGGAAGTAGCCCCAGTTCCTTTTAAGTTTTCTTAAATCAAAGCAGTGAGTGGATGTTCACGTAGCAACTATTCTGGCACTCCTGAAACTCTGTTAGAAATTAAAAGACAAAAACCTATGCTTAATTAGACTCCCCATTTGCAATCATTGAAATCAGCAGGATGTGACACGAAGTAGAAAAGAAGTTACCTCTATTTTAACGTAGTGTATGAAGAGCAGCAGGAGTTCAGCTTCCCTACACCTAGCTACTTTTGTACTGAATGCTTGAAATCACCTAGGAGAATTAGGAAAAACCGCTAAAATATTCAGAGCTTCAGTGCCATATCAGCATCATCCTGTACTCTTTCCTGCAATGTGAAGCATTTATCGGTGCACAGCATCTAAGACACACAGCAAGAATGGGGCCAGCACAGTTATTTACAGGTCTTAAGTTTCTTATCTGTAATAGCAGCAATCAGTGGGGTACGAATGGAGAAGGCAAACTTTAAGCTAAGGTAACATCTCAGAAACATGGGACAAAGGCCATTGCTAACTACTGAAGATACAAGGTGTCTTGGTTACCTCCTTCTGCCTTGACAGAGGCTACATAACACTTAAGAGCTTCCACAAAGCTTTTACATTGCATGAAATAGATTAACTGGGTGTTTGCATTACTGCCCCTTTTCATTGTAATTCAATCAGATACTGACTCTAGGATCTCAGAGAGCTAGTCCGTGTTTGTTTACTAGGTAAACGGGTCCTCAGTTATCATGCATTTTCATGAACTGTACTTGAGAAAATAAGCAGACAGAAAAAAAGGAGGGAAGAGCACATACAAATGTATTCCCAGATTAATTTTCTAAATTTAAAAATTCAATACAACTGATCATATAAAAATTAATAGAGAAAATTAATTCCAGACACAAGTTAAAATTTGTGTACATAAGAAAGTAGAAATTAAAATGGTGTAAATACACATTTATAGTTATAACTAAACACCACGGATTCTTACAGGAATGAGAAATACTCTAGGATTCTCGTTTTCGGGCTATATATTTTATAAAGAAATAATATAATGAGTTTCACTTAGGAGACAAGACATCCATTTTAAGATAATCTCTCAGCAGAAAAAATTTCATGGTATGTGTCCTTTGCTTTACAGAACCAGATATTCATTGCATCACAGAGAAACAACATATCTCAAAACTTTCCAAAGAAAAAGGGACGAAAAGGGCAAGTTTTCCCCAAACTGTAAAAGGTCAGTTACACAAGATGCTACAAATCTTGATGACCATTTCAATAACGACATTATTCAGTGATTGTCATTTCCATCAATATAAAACATACTATATGTGGGGCAAGTGCAGGTCAGAAAACACTCACCTTGTGCAGTGCACAGGAGCAGGTGTAGCATATTTCAGTAAAGGCAAAACATCAAAGTAACATACCTTTCACGGACTGGAATTTTAATTTCTCTGTTCAATGTCAAATAAATTGTTCTGGATGGTAATTTTTCCTTTAGTTTCTTCTAAATGATTATATTTTTAAAACATGCTCAGACTAGAAAACTGTATTTGTTAACTTCAAATGTACAGAGTTGTTTACCTTAAGTGGATTACTTTGATACTAGGAACATGCTTTGAGGCTAAGCAGATGGCACGCCCCTGCAAGTACAGTGTTCTATGGTAATCTAGAGTAGCTTTAGTTTATTTCTTTTTATAGCTCCACAGATCACTCACAAAACCCTGTACAAAAATCAAGGTCCCTTATCTGTATTTTAAGCTGCGAATGAAAGCTAATAATCTGCAGCCAACATATAGTGGATCTAATTGGCATGAAGGTTCAAATTATTTTTGTTTACACCCCAGTGCCAACTTAAACATATCACAACTAGACTTCCAACCCAGGTCTCAAGAGTGTTTATGTTTTCTTAAGCTTTTGTTTATATAATGGCCACATGCAAGTATCCAAAGATTCAAACACCATGGTTTCAGATATGTACCCTAGACAATTTGTGTTAGAAATGGACCTAGTCTGGAATCTTGTTAAACTTTTTTTTTCCTGTAACCAAATGACATGAACTGATTCAAACAGAAGTGTCATGGGGAATGTGTCAACTTTAAAAAAAAAAAAAAAAAACATCACTGGAAATTGAATGGGACCCAAGATAGAGCTACCATGCAAAATTAGAGATCATTCAAATACCTCTGCTTTCCCTCTTCCAAATGTGGCACTTAAGTCCTAATCAGATCATTGCCTCCACTATGGAGGCACACTGGCTATTCTTGCATGTAGCTCTTACAGTCTTTCTCACCAGGATATTTTCATTTTGTTTACACTGAACCATAAAAAAAGAGTATTTTTTATGCCCCAACTGCCAGCCTTCTTTCACTTCAGGAGAGTCACAATTCCCTTCTGATTGGCATTTGATTTATATATATATTAAATAACATCAATAACGGAAAGTAGAAACAGACTGTTAGTTTGTGCTCTCACAGCAACAGGGAGCACAGAGAAGCAATGACTATGAGCATGGATCTCCTACATTGCTGAGGAATGTTGAGCAAGTATTAAAAATCAGACACTGAAGTTGTGCACTCAAACTCCAAAGAGACCTTTCATGGTCTTTCAGGATGACTGAGATCATTGTGATTAAAATTTCCCCCACTAGTCAGCCCAAGACAGGCTTTGAAGGCAGAAATACTTGTGAAAATGATTTACAGATGTTTTAAAACTTTCGGCCAGCACTCCTACGGAAAGACAGTCTGTGGATCTTTTATCTTAACATTCTTTTACAGTATTTCTTATTCAGTATATGATGAGGATGAGGGAAAAGAGTAGAAATTCGGATTAGAGTTATTAACATATAGCGCTTCAAAGTGTCTGAGGGAGTGACCACAATTTAAATGTTAAATTTAGTTTGTTCTAAATTTTCTCTTACGGGTGTTGAGGTGACGACTATTTAACATCAAGAACTTCCCAAGCAGTGCCCAAACTAGGGAACCGCTGCATGGCTTGAAACAGCAGTTGGGTCCACCACTCTCCAGCATGAAGAAACACTATCAGCCAAATCATTTGCTGTTCAGACAAAAACATTCAAAACTTCAACAGAACTTTCTTCAGAAAGGCACAGACAAGCATCTTTCACTCTGATAGTGTTCACAGGCTCTTTCCTGAGAGGTCTCTCAGGCCTCAGCAGCACCAATGCCCTGGGTGTGCCTGCACAGCCTGCTGTGCACCTGCACCACTTACACAAGTATCAACAGCAAGATGCCTGACCTGGCTCTCACATCTGCTGGTGTCACGCTTCAGCTACACCAGTAGCTACAGCCAGAGTACTGACACAAATCAAATGTTTCTCCTGTGGAGCTTCCCAAGCCAAAGCTGGACTCTGTGGTTCAAGGATATCCTCTCCAACCATTTCTTTCTCTACTAGCTGCTGCCTCTGTTTCTCACCTGTTGTTCCTGCATATGTTCCAACAAATCCTCTGTTGCAATGCCAGGAAAAGTTCAGTTCTGTGAACTTCCCCTGGACCTCCGAAAAACTGAAGCCAGGATGTTAAAATGGAATGGTTGATTTAAAACAATACATGGTCTTTAAGGAATTAAAGCCCTGGTGTTCCTGGATTCCTTAGGACTTTAAAATAGACATATACAGAAAGATTGTACAGACTAGGTCCTTACTTAAAATTTCAACACAAGTCACATAATATAGCACCTATAAGGAAAACCAGCAAACATCAAAAGTTGTGTGATAAACTGAAGTTTACCACATGTATGCAAAAAACAGGGAGAGATGAGATTCCAGAGTCTCTGGAGAGTTAAGTCACCAAAACAGCACAGCAGCTTTAAAAACAGGCCCCACAAATACCGTCCTTGTGTAAGCTTTTGTAGCTCATGTAAGATGCATGAGAATTTTAAAAAATATTCAAAAAAGAATTCTCAGGAGGGGAAGGGAAATCTATGGAACATTCAGCAGCATTTGGAACACAACATCCACAGTACTCCTTAGCAGTAAGGCACTGCCTCACCTCCTCCTTCTCCAGCTGCCAAACCGCACAGGGATGAGGAACGAGTGTGGAAAGGGTCACCTGCAGTTTTTCTAAGAATGGAGGTAACTGTAAATAGAGCTTATCCCGTGCTGAGTAGCTGTATGACAGTTATACATGAAACGAAGTTCTTCTATTCTTATTTTGTCTTTAAATAACAAGTTTTTAAAAAATCTGGACATTCTGCATTTTGTTCGAAAAACATGCCTTGCGACATCTACAACAGTAGCATTGTGTGGTCCTGCTTAGTGTTTAGCTGTATAAAGACATGGAAAATGATCCCTAGAACAGATTTTTCAGGCTACTTTCAAGATTATCTATATTCCCATTAGGCTCAATTAATCCAAATATGACTATATCTGGTTTCAGACTGAGGCAGGCTCTTGTTCAAAATACACTGTTACACTTCCTGACTAGCAACAGGAAACTACTTTCAAGACTAACCTTCAAAAGTATCTCCTTCTCAAAAAATTACCTTTTTTTACACTCCAAGTGAAATGGGCTTTATGTTTCTTCTTTGTGCTGATGCAATGAAAGTTCCTCCTCTCCAAGAAAGCAAGCTTGTTGTGATGGGGCAAACAAGGAACAGTACCAAGATCTCAAAAACTCTTAGGTATTGTAAAGGACAACTGAAAGGCTCTGGGCCAGCTCTGACTTCTAGTTCCTGCATCATGCTATCACCCTTTGAGAGACTATTGAAACTCTACAGCCCAGTCACAAGAGAAGTTTTATTCAGAAGAGCAGGTTTGTTTACAGAGTAGTCAGGCCAAAGCTGAAGTCAGAGTCCCAGAAGTTTTCTCTAAGTAGAAACTGGCCTAGATAGGAATAAGATTTGTGCTATGTCCCTTGGTCTGTTAGATCTTCACAGAGACACCAGGGAGACAAGCAACAGAAGGCCCCTCACTCAGCTCTTCAGCACCATCAGCACCAGCATATCCTGATCCCCTGATGAAGGGTGGCACACTCCTATATCATGTTTGAAGGACATAAGGCAAGAGGCTAGAACACCTCAGATTGCAATGGCCCAAAGATACAGTGCTCCTCATGACAAAGACCCAAACTGGAGGCAAAAGTTAATTCGTGCAAAAAAACTTGAAAACGCTCTATGTTATTCTTTTGCTGTAAAGAATATTAACATTATTTCACATTCACTAAGTGAATTATTCTCATCACAAATGTGTACCACTAAGAAGCAAGTTGATGCTAATTAGCATGACTGAAGTGTATCTAAGACAAAAACGAGTGATAGCCCTGAACAGAAAGGCAAATTTGGTGCTCGTCATTAAAAGCACAACTAGTTGGATTCAGTTTCTGTGTCAGAATCACCATTAGAAATTCATTATTCATACCTGGATCATCTAATATTCATAAGGCTACCACCTGAGCACTTCGGACAGTTTTAAGTGTTTGTTCCTTCAAAACATTAACATGCTGTTCCCCGGGAATCCTGATGTGTCATAAGTTCCCTGGAAGCAATATCCCAACAAATGACAATTCACAAGAGTTGCAGCCTCTTTTAGCTGGTTTGGAAATCTGTCAGCTATAGATCATGAAATATAACAGTCAATTATTAAGATATCTGATAAGTCTCCTGTTTTTTATAAAACCTGAGAGTCACTATGGCCTCAGGACACTTCTTCATGGCTCAATGCCAGCTGTAGGCCAATCAATTGACTATCACTGTTGGACTAGTAATGCCTGAGAACAGAAAAATTATAAGCTCCCAGTATTCCACTCCTGATGTTTCTCAAGTAATTACAACCAAAATTTCCCATGGATGCCTTGACATTTCCTCTGTACTACCGTATTTTAGTTAATTGGGTTTTTTCCTCATGATGGATGACTTATATGTGAGCCTTGTCTGCGGTATGCTTTGCTTGTTAGGGAACTTAGAGCGAAATACTGTGGGACACTACTCAAATTTCAAAAGAATATGTTCCTCTCTTCTACCTCGAACTTCAGCTTCACATTAGCAAATTTCTCGGGCTTTGTAATAATTTCTCACTTACTGACTGTGTAAACATTGTATGTGACACACAGATTCAAAAAAACCAGACATGGTTGGCCATCACTACTCCATGTGCCAATAACCATCAGAAAAAGCAAAAGTTTGCAATTCATAGGCCTGGTACAAAGGACTGTTTCACATTGTAAACAGTGCAGCATCTTAGTGAGTTAGACAACCACTGCCTTCTACCTTGTGTTTTATAATACACATACATGTGGGTTCTTATGCTTCTTACCCCAATTTTAAAAAATGCAAATAGACACATAAGATGTAAACCAAAAAATAATTATTCACATTTTGAAAAAAAAAATTGTGGATTTTCTTGTTAAAACATCAAGCAGTGAACAACTGACTTGAATTTGCTTAAATTGCCAGCAGACGATGCCTCCTTGAAGTCCAGGACAAAACTGATTTATATAAGTGATATTTAACTAATTGTGCAATAGACCAAATTAAACCAGGTGGTTTTGTCTTGCTAAGTAGAGTTTAAAAATAAACAGTCTAAACATGAGATCTCTGCAGGGCCAAGCATACTCAAGAATTCACAACATAAGCTAGAAGCTAGCAGAGTTCTACTTAAAATGATGTGATTTACACTAGAGATTTTGAGTAAATTTAATTAGTTTCCTACGTTTCAGCAGAGTATACTAAGAGCAAATGAATTCTCTCAGCATAAACAGTGAAACAATGAAGAACAAATGAGTTAAGCCATCCTCATAAATCAATTCATGCTAAAATATGTGCTAATTCTAATCTGCACACCAGTTAGACTTTATCATGTGTGTACATTCAGTGATTTTAATTTAAATTGCCTGCAGTTAAACAGAAAAGTGCAGCAGACCACTGTCATCATTCACATATGCTATTGCAGCACCACAGCTGAGCTGCCCCAAACAACTGGATCTTCTAAAATTCTACTCTTAATCCTTTTACATGACTCCCTTGCTGTGTGACACTGATCAAACGTATGTTGCCCTCATGTTGGTGAGGAAAAACAGGAGAGGAAAGTATTCTTTCCAGATTTATGGAGTCCAACAACTTTATAAATTTTCCATTTACCTTTAAAATAAAATAGAATCATATGGAATTGCTAATAATTTGGCTCTCTCAAGGGAAGGAAGCTAATCTGAAAATGCTTGAGGCATTCACGCAAAGTTCACTCCATGGTTTGAAATCAAGATTTCTCACTGGATTGGTTTGGAAGTATTATAATAATAGCTTATTCTCTTGTTATTTCATTACTTTCACAACTCTTCCCAAGTCAATCTGTTAATTAATAAAAAGCGTTAAAAGAGAAGGATTATTTCAACGTCTTTTGTTACATAAGGATTCAACTGGGTTAACGAGATTATGTTCTGCAAAGAGTGTATTTCTGCACAAAAAAATATTTCCATTGTTGATAATTGATATTTCACTTATTAGCTGCTATGCACATTTAACGAAACATTTTTACTAAAAAATTAATAAAGATAGCTGTAAGATTTTTTTAATGAAATTTTACCTCAATATTTTTTTTAACATTGTCTGAACATTCAACAGAACAGGTGTTCCAAGGCTGAATTTAGACTCTCAGGTCAATTTAATGACATGACAGGGACAGGAGCTGAAATGAGAAACTGTAATTTTTCAGCCTGAAAGTGGAAATCTTGATAATTTCCCTAGATGGAATTAAAATTCAATATAGAAGTCTGAAGATTGCTACCAAATAGAACTATCCACCTCCAGTTAGCTCTACAATTAATTGCCAAGAAAATTACTTGGATGGGCCCTTATCATTCAGGGATACACCCCTCTAAAAATGTCACTAAAACATTATTCTAGGAGTAAAATCCCCTTTCACCTCAAATCAAGTGTTAAAGAGATGTTTTACAGAAGAGGGTAGAAGTATTACCCCCATTTTACAGATAAATGCATACAGGTGGATTGAGCAATATTTTCATGGTAATTCCTGAAAGTTTGTGATAGGTCTCTATCTATAGCCATGTTTTTGACACACATGCTGCAGTCTGTCAACCCCACTTCTTCACTACAGAGTCACCTCCTTTGAAAGAAATTATGTTTCCAGAGAAGGAAAATCTGAGAAATCTCTCTTACCTGGCAAAAAATGATGCTGCCACTGAGGTGCCCGTGGATACTTCACTGGCAACATATGTGCTCTGGGAAGCAGGGAAGCTGTACAGGGAGGGTTTATCTGCATTGTAGCGGTTCAATGCTGCTTCAGTCAGGCCCTCTCGACTAGTCTCTGTCATAAGCTGAGATATCTGAAAACAGAAAAAAACCAGAAGTGTCATCAGCTAAAGCTCACTAGCTGACCCCTCCTAATCCAGAAGTGCCTCCAGATTGCAGATGGCGTAAAACAGGCATTTCATTCACTACGTCTTTGCTGCTCTGTGAACAAGCTTATTGCTTCTTTCATGCTAATCTACAGTACTTTAGATCAGTTCTAACCTTGTCTGCACTAAAACTAATAGGATAAATTTATCCCATCACTGAATGTCAATAATGTCTGTGGTTTTCCATCCATACAGAAAAGAGTGAACCATAATTCTTGCTTGGTTTTACCTCATGGTATAAGAGAGACAGTTTAGCTATCTGCTATGCGCAAGATATTTATATTTTACTTCAAGGCTTTGTAAAATAACACAGCACTAGTGTATTACGTATTTTTGTTGACCTTTCTCCAGCAAGCCCAACACACAGCATAGGAAGAAGTCCCTTGGGATCTTAGAAAACTTATCATCTCTCTGGAAAACTGGGATCATTACTACTCAATTTCATTAGCTTTATTAAAAGATTTTAAACATCTCATGATTTCACTCTTCTGATGGCCGATTTACCATTTTTTCTCCTGTTAGGAAGCCTCATCTCAGCTTTTCATTGTCTGAAAAAGAATCAGAGTTCAAACTGACCTGATCCAGCTCTGCTCAAATCAATTGAAAGATCCTTTGACTTCAGAGAAAGCTGAGTCAGCTCTACTGAAGCACCTCCTCAAAACTTTGATTTCAGTTTCCTGACTTCTTCTGCATGAATTTACAATGATGTAATGTCATCTACTGTACTTCGTGCAATTCCTAAAAAATTCCCCTTCCTCCTTCCCTCGTTTCAATGACAAATAGCTTTTGCTCACCAATGTGTGTCACAAAATTGCAACATATGCCTTAAAAGAGCCCTCTCAAATTATCATTAGCAATCATGCAGGGCATAACTCCCTTCTTCCTACAAAAAGTTTGCAAGAGGCAGTCTGACCAGTTCAATTTCAGTTTTCATGCCTCTACACCACAATAACAACAGGACATCTTTGTGAAGCATGTCAAGAAAAGTACTTAAAATAATCCTGTAGTTCTTTTTCCACTCAGACTTGCTTTATTTCAGCTGTTAAACATTTCAGTTATTAAAAGCAAAGTTGAAGAACTGATTTGTATTTGGGAAGGGAAAAAGACGTGATATGGCAACATTTTTTAAACTCACTATCACACAACCTCTGTTTCTCTCATAGAGAATTCCTATCCATTCTACTATGGCTAAGAAGATAATCTAAGTGTCTAAAAGTATGCAATTAAGGATAAACCAATTGACTGTAATACTTCAAGAACAGGAATTTTAAACCAGCCACTCTATTTTTATGAGGAACCAGTAAAATTGCTGAAAGTGCCTCCATCTTGTTAATCCCATGCTGAGCCCTTCTAATTTACAGGATTCACTACACTGAATGAGCAGTGCTGTCAGAAGGCTATAGCTGAAATCATCCCATACTACTGTTAGAATGCAGGAATTCAGGCTGTCTGCCAGGACACCTCCACATTTCCAGGGTGCAGGCAGACAGTTCTTTAGTGGTCTGCTACCCTATGTCCACTTGGGGCATCCAATACACTTGAATTCACTAAACAATGATTCCTTAAACATTGCATAATTTTTGCTAACTCAGCTATTTATATTTGCAATGAACTAGCACAAGATTCTGCCCTGTCCCCTCAAATTATCCTGAAACCAAATTCATCAACTGCTAAACAGACAGATTTTAAAAGCCCACTCTTCAGAGCAGAGTATACATATAAACCTAACCTCATCTTAGTTCATCCAACTCACATATCTGAAATCAGAATGGATTATCATTAATTACCATTGCTGACAGTGTCACTAGGAAGTGCTACTCCCATGGCAACTGAACAGCAGTTAAGAAGTTGATGAGTTGATTTATCTCAACTGCAATCATAACCTCCCCCTATTCTGCCAAATCAAGGTTTACAGCTCCAAAAACGAATTTCCACAGACAGTGCAGTACATTTCTATTGGTGACAGCAGATCCCCTGAAGTTTTAAGATGGTGAGGCTTGAGAGGCATTTGAGCCAACTGCAAAACAGGAAAGGATTTGTGTATCTTGGTATTTGGAAGAACCAGAAAACATCCAATGTGACGTGGGCATAAAAGCCCATGTCATGTTGGGTACATGGTTTCTGTGATTATAGAGACTTTGAGGTGATCCATGTCCACATCCACAAGTCCTACTAATGTGAACAGCACAGAGCAATAAAATGCCTCAAACTGATTGTGCACATTGACTGTAAAGTATTACTCTCAAGCTTCCTCAGAATCTGTTTAGATGCTTGGTTCCTGAGTTTATTGGATAACTAGTTCTTATAAACAAGCACTCCAAAATAATCACTTACCAAAGAAACATGAGATTGTTTTACAAAGATATAAATATAAACCACTGCTTCTCACCTATACACTCAGAGAGAAGCAAATATTAGTCAGCCAATGGAATGTTAATTTTTTTTAACAAATGGGGATGAAGATCTTATAAAGCCTGTTATTTAGGTCACGTTTTCTTACAGTAAAATGCAAAGGAACTGAACAAGAAGCTGGAAATAATCAAACATATTTACAAATGCTGTATTTGTGAAGTACCACACTATTCATAGGACTGAGAGAAAAGAGAGAAACAATACTTATTTTAGTAATCGCATGTACTATGGGCAGATGCAGAAGGGGGCTGTTTCTATATAAACATAGGCTTGTCAGTACTGCTGCTACTTTGTTGTGTGTCCTACAAAACAAAGTACTACAGGGGATGGTCAGCTGCTCAAACTGCAAGCTGTGAAACATCTGTATGGTACTGACCACCAGAGCCTGCTGGACAGGCAGCAGCTCTCCTTCCTGTTCATTCACACCACTTGCTTTGTTGCAGAACACAGGAAGCTACTTCTTGACATTGACATTGATGTACCATCTGCGAAAAGCAGCATTCCTGAGAGCCCTCCTAGAGGTGCCGTGGGTGGACATTCATAATGCAGTGTGTTGAACTAGTTAAACACCTTCTTGATCATGAGGGTCCAGCACCACTGCCAGGTTTCCTTACAGATGCTGGCACACTTCCTGGACAAAAAAAAAAATAATCTGTTTCTCAGCATGAAGCCACTTAGAACTAAACTCTAAATGTACATACTGCCTGTCCTTGAGCTCCTTTGATTTACTCTTTTCCTCAGCAGGGACACTTCACAGTCAACAGTGTATTACAGGGATACTGAAATGGGAACATACTTTGTTTTACCTAACATAAGACGTAGAAAAATCAAGATAAAATCAAATCTGATTTAAGCCACAGTCCAGGATTTCCTAATGTAGGAATATCTCCAGTTTCAGTACTTTATAACTTTCCACCAATGTGGGATTTTTTCAGCAGTGAAATGTCTCCAGGAGAAATGAAAGCTGAAACATTTTCCTGGATTTCAAACATTCTCCAATTCCTAATCTGGGAAGCCTGCAACACCACTTGGTGTGACAAAGGTAAAAGCCCACAGAAAGACCTTGTGATACTGCAGCATCCATAGCCTCTAACAGAACAACAGGTTTTGTCCAAATGAGTTTAAGTCACTCCGTTGCTATCTTTTCCTTCTATCCCTTTGGTTATGCAGTGAGTGGCAATGAAAGTAAAGATGGTGCTATGTCAAATTCTGAGCCAGGCTGTGAACCTTGTTGCCATCCTGTACTTTTCAAAGTATTGTTCATACTGGATAAATTTGTACAAGTGTGTCAATCCACAGGCTGAGTACCTCACTATATGTGTGCCCACAATATTTGACTTATAAATCCTCGTTTATTCCCAGATTTCAATACATGTACATAAAGCAGGGGGGCAGAAAGAAATCCAGACAATTCATGTATCCAGAGACTACTGACTTTAAGTCAGTTATTTTGCATTACTTTCTTTTGCCTCATAAATTGGAGAGTGTAGAAATTATTCAAGCTGTTAAATCAGACTGAAGAGTGGGCTTTGGAGTTAATCTTACCATCTCATTTATTCTGTCCTCCAGTCACAGAAACAAATTATCCCTTTCTCTTCTGACATCACTCATTGAAGTTCACACATATACAAATTCAAGTAAATCACCCAAAATATATAAAGTATTTAGGGAAAAACACTCATGGAACAGACATTTCCAAAGTTCTTAGAGAATTTGGTTTTCCCTGTCCCAGTGCCAAAGACATAGTTGAAAATTACACTTTGAGCATTAACAAAGTCCCTTTTTCTTTTTTACCTTTCTCTTTTTCCACACTAATGTATGCCTGGCAAGCACAGTTCACGTAAATCTGCCTCTTTAGTGTCACCATCTCTCTTACTAGATGACGTTTCAGTATATAAGAGAGAAAAGACTTGATTCTTAAATTCTCTTTCCCTTCTCTTCTTTGAGTACCCATGTAGCACATATAAGAGGTTTAAGATCAGTTAATAGGACATAGGAGAAATTCCTTCATAGAATAGTTGGCAGCACATCAGTGCCTGGGTAAGGAACAAAAAGACAAAGAATGAAACAATGGAACCTTTCATGCCTCGATAAAAACCTTCTAAGTGCATGTGGGACAAGACAGATATCCCTCCCAAGGCTCCATTTTTTTCTCCTGTCTCATAAATGCAAGGCATCCATTAACTTCCTCTTTCACTGGTTGCTGACAGTATACAGCAAGAGCTGGAGATAAATCATGATTTAAATTCCCTGCTTCATAGGAAAAAGATGGCTCTGCAGTTAAACCACAGGTGTCAGCCAGGCTAGATTCTCTTCCTATTCCAATTACAGAGTCTCTCTGTGCATAAGACTTGCCATCATGCAGTATGAGGTTAATTATATTTACATAAGGGCATTTTACAGCCAAGCTCATTAGTGGTTTCTAAAGCTCCTAACTGAGGACTCCCAACTGAAATTACTGTACAAATGGAAGTTAGCATTTCTGAAATATGTGAAACATCCATTGCTCTGGAGGTAGTGAAGCATTCAGGAACAGCCCCAAAATTTAGTTAACATCAGTAACTGAGGAATGAACTGGATGCACAGAAATGTGTGAAATATATCCATGTCTAAAGCTAAATTCAAAAATTCAAATTCACTATAAAGCAATTCTCAGTGTCCAGAGTTTCTAACCTCATGAGAGAAGCTCACCAGCAAGAAGAAAGTGAAGGTAGAAAGCTCTCTTTCATAAATGCACGTACAGTCATGAATGGCTTCTTTGGCAATCCACTCTTTATTCAGAGCAGCACTGAATTTTCTGCCCAATAAATACTGATGAAACCACTTCCTGGGTTATTCTGTAGACAGCAAATGTCTACATTAACCAAGAAAAAGGCTCTTCTTAAAGAGTCCACTTTTAAAGATGAGTCAGGGGAAGCACTAAAAGATAGATCCCTCAAAGCTTTAGCACACCAAAGAATCATAAATTCTTACAAACCTGTTTATAACACAAGCTTAACAGCTTGTTTTCCAAGTTTTCCGTTACACGCAATCAGGTATTCTGGCTGTTCTAAGATATTAATTTTTTACCTTCTGTCCAACTCCTTTTGGCTCTTCAGTTTACTCTCAGTCATAACAAGATGAAGTTATTCTTCCTGTTTGGCTCAAGGAGCCTGGTTCAAGCTTCAAGCACTGGGAGATGCGACTTAAGAGTACATCACTCACATGTCTTTCTTCTGACATACACATAGAAAACTTTCCAGAGAACTAAGCAACCCTGTTTTTCCTGGGCTTTACCTACTAATTCTTTAAGGTTGAGGCAAGACTCTAATTTACAAACTAATTTTGAAAACTGAAAGAATTCGTCCACTTTCTTTAGTGTTTAAGTGTTCCCTCTCTGATGTGACAGTGCAGTGGATTGTAGAACGAGACAAAAATCTGAAGTCTTCAGCAAGCTACCAGCTTCCCAGCCACTAAAACTGTCAGTGGGATTACAGTAACTTGCCTAGAGGAAGCAGCATCAGAAAATAAACAGAGCAGGAGCTGATACTTCCTGATTCTCTTCAGAAGGGAGGTTAATGAAGGAAATATTGGAGTTCTACCTCACCTGGAGAAGGCATACCTCAACAAGAGAATTTATCAATAAGAAGCAGGCTCTCTTCCTACAATTTGGCTATTTTCTCTGAGCTCCCTTACTAATATTGTTCATCACTTCTGCCTAACGTGGAAGTTCTGCATTAAGCTCTGTGCAGTAATAAGAAAGTGCAGCATAAATTTATAGTTGGTAGCATTCAAAGGACAAGGTAACAGCTGGGATTCACTGTACTCAGTACCAAAAACTAAAAAGAGAAGTGTGGATAACTTGACATTTACTATATTTCATTTTCATCATTTTAGCATGTTATTGGGAGAGGTTAACATGTGAAAAAAGGAAAGGAAAATAATAAAGGGTCAATTTCAAATATCGTTGTTAAACACAGCTTCAAATACTTTGCGGTAAATCTGGTAGACAGTTTACTGAACTACCAGTAAACTGAAGTGGGATTTTAAGGATGAAGAGGTAGAAGAAAAGAGGAATATTGTGCTGCCCACACAACTATCAAATTATTTACGCATCCTTCACAGGGCAAAAAGGAACAATTACACCATTCAATCACAGCAACTTGAAAGTGATGGTGATTTGCTAATTCAGTCATCTTTTAATACACCACAGAATACCAAGGACATATTCTTCATCTCTCAAAAATCACTCACTACAACAGAGGAAATATTTAAGGAATTATTCAGGACAAAATCCACCTTTAGGGAAAATAATTTGGAAACAGTAGCAAGTTCCTGTAGCTAAAGGTATTGGCATAATCTTATATAGAGTCTTGCCAATACTAAGCTGCGAGATCACTGCAACGGCTAATACAGACTCTGTGTGAACAAGGGCAGGGCATCAGATCCTGATAGTCCTTTCCTTGTCAAAAGAATGTGTTCTATGAGCAAGGGGCTGAAAAAGGACATGCATAAAGTCTGCTGTGTTCAGACTCCTTCTTGAAGGTAGACATACTGAATGCTGCTTAGCAAAGGCAACTTGCTATTCATTGTGAATACCGGAACTCCAGGGAAGATCTTCAGGCGTGCTCTGCTCCTACTTGAAGCAAATTTGCACACAAAATCTAAAATATTTCTAGCAGAACAGGCTACTGTAATGGCACAGACTGTGTCTAAAAACAAAATGTATCTTAGAAAGAGTGAGGTTTTTCAAAGGCAGAATCACTAGCATGGCAAAAATGCTGATTGTGCTTTGTATTTAACAAGAAAGAGTTGAAATGTATTTAGCATAAACTACTTCTATTTAAACATAACTTAGTTACCATGACAGCACATAGAGCTTAATTGCAACCTTCAGCTTCCTGCTGTCCAAAAGAAGCATGACCTTTGACTGTTGCAGCCCCCTCCCATATCCCTCTATAAAACAGATAATTGTTGTTGTTGTTATTATTACACAGATGTGCACTCCTCAGCACAAATTAAATCCAAATTTTCACACACACGGGTATAGTCTCCCATCAAAGCTGCTATGATATATCTAGTTCCATGTCGCAAATGAAATATTAAATATTTTGCCACAAATGACAGTGTCCCAAGATCAGCAACTTAGAGGCTAATCAGATATCGAAATAACAGTGGAGTTCTCAACTGTAAGACATTTTCTTCCAATTCTTACTCCTAAGAGTTCTGTCGTGCAAAAGAGAGGGGTTTTTTCCAGCTGGATCCCTATAAGTGTATGGGGCCTGACAGGATTCATCCAAGAGTACTATTCGAAGAGCTGGCTGATGTCATCATGAGACCTCTCGCAATTATTTTTGGAAATGAGTCCTGGAAATCTGGAGAGGTCCTGATTGACTGGAAACTGGCAAACACTGTTCAAATTTTCAAGAAGGATAAGAGGAATGACACTGGTAACTACAAGCCTGTCAGTCTCACTTCAGTGCCTGGTAAAATCACAAAGAAGATTATACTGGGAGTTATTGAAAAACACCTGAAGGACAACACAGTCATCGGTCACAACCAGCATGGCTCTGTGAGGGTAAAGTCCTTCTTGTCAAACTGAATTTCCTTTTTGACAAGGTAACCCCCCTGGCTGATCAAAGGAAGCCAGTTGATGTAATCTTTTTGGATTTCAGTAAAGCTTTTGATACTGTCTCTCACAGGATCCTTCTGGACAACGTGTCCAGCACACAGCTGGATAAACACATCATGTGATAGGTGAGCACCTGGCTCTTGAGTCAAACACAAAGGGTAACAGTTAATGGGTTAACATCAGGCCAGCGACCTGTCACTAGGGGGGTTCCACAGGGCTCCATTTTAGGGCCAGTTCTCTTTAACATCTTCATAAACAACTTGAACAAAGGACTAAAAGGAATAATAAGTACGTTTGCTGAGGATACTAAACTGGGAGGAGCTCTTGACTCCCTTGAAGTCAGAGAGGCCCTGCAAAGAGAAGCCAACCACCAACCATGTGAAGTTCTACAAGGGAGAGTGCCAGATTCTGCATCGGGAAGGGGCAACTCTTGATGTACGTCCAGACTGGGTAATGAGATGCTGGAAAGCAGTGCCGTGGAAAGGGATGTGGGAGTTCTGGTTGAAGGCAAGTTGAATGAGAGTCAGTAGTGCCCTGGCAGTCGGGAGGGCCAACCGTGTCCTGGGGGGCATCAGGCAAAGCGTTGCCAGCTGGCCGAGGGAGGGGATTTTCCCGCTCTGCTCTGCACTGGGGCAGCCTCACCTTGAATATTGTGTGCAGGTTTGGTCACTGCAATATGGGAAAGATATTAAGCTATTAGAGTGTCCAAAGGAGGGCAATGAAGATGGTGAAGGGCCTTGCAGGGAAGCCATACGAGGAGTGGCTCAGGTCACTTGATCTGCTCAGCCTGGAGAAGAGAAGACTGATGGGACACCTCATCACAGTCTACAACTTCCTCATGAGGAAGAGCACTTTCTCATTCACTCAGTGCACCTTCTTGTCCTAGCTTTTGAAATGAAAAGCAAAGCAAAACAAGCAAAACCAAAACCATACAGAGAAACAGTAATGCCCCAAAAAATCTGTGAGTTACTTCTTGAGTACACTCTCCTCAGAAACAATATCAAATAAGAATTGCATTAACAACAATGAAAGCTTTATAATAAAACAGGAAATCTGCTCTAATAAGCCTATGACAATTTGTTTGATTAGCAAATTCCCACACAGACCATAACTTGGTAAATACTAGTTGATGTTAGTTCCCAAGCAACCTCCACCACTGAGACATGATGCAATACAGACTCATTTTGATCTGGCTTCGCAATTAATTCAGTTTCTCAATTTGGCAGTGCCCTTCTGAACTAAGCAATCCAGAGAAGTAGTTAATATCACAGAATCACAGCACCGTTAGGGTTGCAAGGGACCTCTGGAGAACATCCAGTCCAAGGCCCCTGTCAAGGCCGGGTCATCAGGACACAGGAACGCATTCAGGTGGGTTTTGAATGTCTCCAGAGGGGGAGATTCCACGACCTCCCTGGGCAGCCTGTTCCAGTGGTCTGCCACTCTCGATTTAAAGAAGTTCTTCCTTGTTTTGAGGTAAAATTTCTTGTGTTTTAGTTTATAGCTATTGCTCCTCGTCTGTCACTGAGCACCACCAAAAAGGGTCTGGCACTGTCCTCTTAGCACCTGCCTTTGAGATATTTATCTACATCAAGGAGATCCCCTCTCAGTCTTCTCTAAACTCACCAGGAGCAGCTCCCATAGTCTCTCCTCACAAGAGAGATGCTCCAGACCCCTAATCATCTTTGTGGCCCTCCACTGGACCCTCTCCAGTAGCTCCTTGTCTTTTTTGTACTGAGGAGAACTGGACACAGTACTCCAGATGTGGCCTCACTAGGGCTGAGTAGAGGGGCAGGATCACTTTCCTCAACCTGTTCACCACACTCTTCCTGATGCACCCCAGGATACCATTGGCCCTTCTGGCTGCAAGGGCACACTGCTGGCTCATGGTCAACTTGTCATCCACCAAGACTCTGAAGTCGTTCTCAGCAGAGCTGCTCTCCAGTAGTTCAGTCCCCAGCCTGTATTGGTACTTGAGGTTACTCCCCCACCAGCTGCAGGACCCTGCACTTGCCCTTGTTGAACCTCATCAGGTTTCTCTCCGCCCAGCTCTCCAGCCTATCAAGGTCTTGCTGAATGGCAGCACAGCTTTCAGGTGCTTCAGCGACTACCCCAAGTTTCATATCATCAGCAAACTGGCTGAGAGTGCATTCCATCCTTCTTCCAGGTTGCTGATAAACAAGCTGAATAAGACTAGACCCATTATTGATCCCTGGGGAACACCACTAACTACAGCCCTCCAACTGGATTCTACTCCACTGATCATAACCCTGTGAGCTCTGCCATTCAGGCAGTTCTTGATCCACCTCACTGTCCATTCATCTAATACACATTTCCTGAGCCTATGAGGATGTGATGGGAAACAGTGTCAAAATCTTTGTGAAATCAAGGTAGATAACACCCACTTGCTCTCCCCTCATTGACCCATCCTGCATCTACATCAAAAGAAATTAGTATAGAATCTGAAATCATATCGATCAAGCCTTCTTCTTGCTCCCTCACTTTGTTTTGATATATTTATTAAGCAGAAAAGTAAACATAAGAAAAAAATATTAGAGGATGGGAAATGTCATGATCTGAAGCATTCAGGACAGCAAATATCTAACCTTGAGCTAACTCAACCCTTGAAGAGAAGTTGAAGATTCTAGTCTGCAGTGCTCCTTTAGTCTGAGTGACACAGCTTGCAAATTTTATCTATTGGCTACTACTTAACTGTCACACTATTTTCTGAAAGGTAAGGCCTCTATCTTGTTACAAAACCACTCTAGCTATGAGAATTACCTTCTGAATACCTTCAATGTTTTCTGATGTCCCCTCAAGATTATGCTAGCCTTTCCAAAGAAGCTATAGGCTGGATAGTCATCCTGGGGTGCAAATCTGCTCGCCCTCCTCGCCCCAGAGGTCCCTCAGAAAAGCAGACTCCCCACAGACAGACCCCTTCAAGGCTGTGAGCCATCCCTTGTGAGCAGAGCAAAGAAACCCCATCAGCTGGGCCCACATATGCCTCTCATTCACAAAGCTCCACCAGCCGAGCCTCTGATGACAGAACAGCAATGTAAGGTTTCCCAGTTGGCATATTCTCACACTGACTCTGCAAATGAAAAGTAGGAACATCAGCTAGCAAAGAGAGGTTCTGTTCTCAATTTTGTGTCTCTAAGCATTTTAACAATGAAAAAAGACACTGTGCAGCAACATAATAAAACTGCTTCCTTTCCTGTCAAGATAATAACATGGCAATCTGTGGGAAAGCTGAGGCTGCCTCTAGCTTTCAGAAGTTTTTTTAAAATCTGTTTTTATGAAGTTGTTAATTCTCTTAATTACCTGTATGTCTTGCTGCATTACAAAGCTGTGCAGCTGGAAATTAATAGGATCTTTTTCTACTATGACTTTTTTGCTATCAGATTAGTAACATTTTACAAGAGAAAAGGCCTTTCTTTTGTGTGACTCAGTTAAAGTTGATTTCATACGTCCAGATTCAGCATTTGCACTGTAATCCCTTGTTGCATCAGCTACCTTTTGAGTCCTCAGCAGCCAGGCTAATTGTGCTAAAATACCTAGTGCAGCAATGAAGAGTGTGTGCAGACTACAAAAGATAAGTATATCTGACTTCTGTCTGTACACATGGGGAAGCAGCTACATGAAGTAACCGCACTTTTGAAGCTGAGGCACAAGTCTCTCTGGTTTACTGTGTGCAGGAGTAATGCATTTGTTATGAAAACAAACTTTCATTTCTCTGATCAGTTACTAACTGCCAGCAGTGTCAAGACATCATAAGAAGTTCAAATCTTACGGTAGCTGATTCTCTATCACAAACAACAATCTGTGAGCCACTGACCTTTCCCTTGTCAGTTGACAAGAACAGCTCTAGAAGCTACCAGAGTGTGTCAGCATGTGGGCTTAACTTAAATGGCATTATTGACCCAGAAAGGAACTTCTTTCTGTAGCTAGCAAGAGAGTAAGGAATAAAAACTACAATTAGTTTCTCCATAAGTAAATCTATGAACCAGATCATTAGTCTTTATTTAAAACACATACGGTCAAATTCTACCATGAATTTATGAGGAGAGAGAACTACTTCATTTCCAGCATGAAAAAAAAATCTGACAGGCTTAGAGATTCCTGCAATGATTACTACATAAGAATGTGGCATAGGGCAAATTCAGTCCACACACATAATCACCTCAAGATCAGACCTTTTGGGGGGATGAGATCAGTACATATCTGATGAGTGTCTTACCAAGCTGCCCATGGAAAGGTGAAAGAGTTTGATCCTCAGGAATCTAGAAAATGCCTTGAATCTATTTGGAAACTATTAAGATTCCAGTGGCTTCCCCATCAGAAAGAAATTATGAATATCATCTTTTCTATGAACTGCTGCCACAGGTTTAATTAGTGCAGGCAGATATCACAACAATACAAATTGTTTTCTTTGTGTATTAGATCATAAGACTATCAGTAGTGTACCTTTACAAAGGGAGAAACCAGAGGACTTGAACCTTGCATGAGGCATGAACTTTTGAACAAATACAAAAGAGCTTATTGCAGAAAAGAATCATTTAGAAGCCAGGCATACTTTGGAAGTAGCAATATAGAAGCCTGGGAAATTTGAAAGAGACTGAGAAATCTTTCTCAACTCATGAAATATTCTAAGCTTGAAGATTTTTTCTGTAATATTCTTTTCCATATGTTTTCCTAAATCATCTTCCCATAGACATACCTTTTTAAAAACTGACTAAATACAAGCCAACCTCTGATACCAATCATTCTTAATATCGTTACACAGTTTTCTCTTTTGCTGCCTCACTGAAATATTAACAATGCAGCGTATGAAAGGACTCTAAGGAGAGTCTTGTAAATCCTAATCCATCCTTAGTGGAATAAAACTTAAGGTGCAGATCTGAATGCTTTGTAAAATTTGCATTTCTCAAAACAAGTGAAAGTCTCCAAGTTCTCTCAGCTCTTCCGAAAATGCATTTAAATTTCACTGCAGGCTGCAAAGAAAGCTTTAAAAAAGAAAATACTGTGTTCAGACCAGTGTTTAGTCCATTGAGTTGTTGCATCGTTCCCTTCCATTTCAGTTTAGTTTTACCAATGCTGAAACACATCTTCCCACATATTACTCACATTTAGGTAAAATCTCTTATCTTAAAAAGAGCAATTTACCTCATTTCTGAAAAAGAAAGCATCTTTTCTGTTTCCTCTGTTTGGGCTTGATTCCCCAGGAAGCATTTAGAACTGCAAAGTACTCAGTCCTCTGCGTAAAATTTAGTTCTTAAAATGAAGTTATCAGCTTCAATGCTCACAATGAAATTAAAATCACTCAAGTCGCATTCAGGTTAACCATCATCTGTGGTGCTTTCTAAGAGTCCGTTTTCTCTCCTAAACCTAACTAACCGACATTCTGTGAGGTTAGGAGGGCTCAGGCATTGAAATAAGTTCCTGTGCTAAGTCATAACACCTGTCCCCATGCGCACACTTTGCCTGTAGCAAATGCAAGGTTCTATCTTAGAACCACTTTTCTAGAGCTAAGTCAGAGAAACCAAGTCAAACTGTCTTGAATTTGCTATAAAGTATGAAGACGCATTCACAGTTACTGTGTATTAGTAAGCTTCCTAAAAAGTTATCATGCTGATCATGTGTCTGAGCCCTAAGACAGATTAGGGTAGGACAGCCAGAGCAGGAGCCCTTATGCAAGCTTGAATGCAGAGCTGCTCAAAAGTTACACCACCGTACATTCAAATGGGCTCAGTGGGGCTAAATGTAAATGCAAGGCATTGGCTATTACTTGGTCCAAAAATGCACTGAAGATGTTGCAGAGGTGGAAATATGAGAAATACCTACAGAGTGGTGCTGCAAGAAAGGCACTTTCAGGGGGCTGAATTCCAACTAGAAAAGCCTCAGAACTGTGAGCCTTGCACTTGCCTAGGAATCCCTCTTATTTCATTCCTACAAGCAGATGTTGACACGCTCCTCAGAAATCAACACTCTTCAGAAGTTGCTTTTCAATGCAAATACCTTGACAACAATCAACATCTCAAGTCAAAAAGCACAGCAATATCATGTTCCTCTTTTCCTACAGAGAACCAACATTTTAGCCTCAACTTCCATGCTGAAGACTTCCACCACCTTTGCAGTAAATTCCACAAACCTAAGCCACCACCTCACAATGTAACAGTTATGCTAAACCGCACTGCCCTTTAGCTCTGTGTAGCTGCCTTTCGCTTTTCTGTCCCTGCATAAATAGTCCCTTGCAGAAGTTACACATCAGGAGTGACCTCTACAAAGTTAACAAGGATGGCTTTCTAATCTCTGTCACAATACACGAGCATGTCTTACTTTCATATTAATAATAAAAATGGGTTGCTGTCAAAAAATAATTTTAAAACCATAGCAGGGATCATAATTTTCCACAGGAATACATTAAAAGAATTCAAAAGGTGCCAGAAGAGCCTTCAAATGAGGGCAGAGCTGGACAGAAACAGTTCCTTCCTGCCTTGAAGGTGAATGCCTTCAGTCATACATTTGGTTGCCCTATAACCTTAGTTTGCATAGCTACAGCTGTTATTAACAGTCATAAAAATCACTCAGCTACAAGTATTTGACTTGGAGGCTGCTTCCTGGAATGAATTCCATAGGCCGACAAGGTGCTCAGTTATTCTACACTGTCTTCTATTTGCTCTGGATTTACAGCCCTCTCAGCTAATGAAAGCAAAAAAAGGAGGAGCACATCCTCAGCTAAACAAATTAACCACTGCTGGGGCATATTGTCAATTGTTACTAAGTGGGCCTCGCTCTTGTAGTTCCCTTTCAGTGGCACAAAGGATCAACTTGTGACCACCAGGCCACACACTTACTCTGCTGAATGGGATGGATCTTTCATACAGTCCACCAAACTGCCTTGGCTTTTTACATGTGCTCCTAGACTAATTCTATTTTCTGAGCAAATCATGTTTTTGTCTCCTCCCATTTGCTACAACCTCTATCATGCTGTCCATCCAAATTATTTGTTGCAGCTGGCCTTATTTGATTTGCAAGCCTTGAAGGGACCCAAGCTGAGCACAGTTTTCCAGGCTTTAATTCAACACTTACCTGAAGCTGACCTAGCATTTAATTCAAGTGCACGCAATGATCTTTCCCCAGTATATGCAATTTGCATTTTGGTTTGCAGGAACCATCATAATCCGTCTTCACTGTGACAGCTTTACAGTACAAAGATGACATTCCCACGTTTCCCCTCAGGGCCCTTGTATACTGAGAACTTTAAACATGCTAACTGTCCATTCTCAGCTGGAATTCAATGCACATTCACTTGCAGGCTGAGTAATTAATACCAATCCCCATCTCCATTGACCAGCTAAATAACGTCAGATGAAGAACAATATTTTCTTCTCACCAGTGACTTTAGATGAGTCTTTTTAGACAATGCGGAGATATAACTCCTTTATTTTTCTTGGAGGGCATTATGAAAAATAATTGATCCATTTGGAAGATATAAACTACAGACAAGCGTATTCTCAAAATTGCACAGCGCTGAAAAATTAATTATAGAGAGGAAGGAGCACAGGCTTTAGTCTGACTGTGTGCTACAGCTCTTTCTGAAAAGGCAGGAGAGGAAACAATTGAACATCCATAACCTGCAGCACTAACAAAAAATCAAGAGATGATACTCTTTCAAATTTCATCAGTATAGCCTATCATGAGAATTTTCAGCAGACATATAATAACCTGACTCATCAGGGATTGTTGTCCACTAAAGCAGAACTCAGACCAAACCAAGGGTAGACTCCATACAGCTTTAATGATCTTGTATGATTTCCTGTCTAGGAGAAGGGCTGTTAAAGACAAATACAAGACAGTCATATGCAAAGTCTTATGCACCTTACTTCCTAATGCATTCAACTCTGGAATGCAGTGCACACAGTAAATATAGCCAATTATTTACTCTTTACTCATGGTTACACTTTGTGCATACTTTCACAGCAAAACTTAGTCACAGTATATATGCAGAATGTTCTTCCAGTTTCTGTTACAAATTATTGCCTGTCTCTGTGCTACATTGATCTCCAGTAGACTCATACTTTATGAATTGTCTAAGATGCTCCTAATTTTCTTAATTTTTGTATCCTTGTAGGCTATTATTTCCCAATTTTTACTACCAACATTTGCTAATTTTTATTACTGTCTGACAGTTCAAGTCTTAGAGCTACAGTTATTTCTTTCTTATTTAAGTTAACCTAAATAAACTTCAAATGGCATTGCTTTACTTATTTTTCTTCTTTTTCTTTTATCTTTTTTTATGTTAATCACAGTGACAAAGAATATAAAGTTTCTTCTACATAGGACACAAAAAAAAAAAAAAATCAAAAAGTCACTGCCCCGAGGAGTTTGCACAATACACTAAACTGACAAAATGCATTTCACTAGGGTTTAAAAATAAACAGTGATTAAAATTAGTGGAAGAACAATTGGTTGATATTTTTAATAAGTAAACAGGCAAGATTACATTAACTGGCCCCTTGGGAACAAAACAGATCTACAATAGATTTAATTAAATGCATTTAATGAAGCCCAAGTATAAAAACAACAAAATGGTGCATCATCTGAAATGATGCCTGACCTCTAGTAAACCATTCTGAACTGTAATAAATGTCTCATTGTTATCTTCCGAGAATTTTTATTTGCATATCAAATGTTTTGAATCTTTCTCCTCCAACTTTTTTAATGGGTTTGCAATGTAAAAGTTTCAGAAGTTACTTTTAAATTAATTTTTGAAAGGAACTCTTTATTCTATTATTCTTTAATAAAGCATCATGGACTGACACGCTGCTCCATGGGGACATGTCAAAAGAAGGATCAATGACTACAGTTCAGTGGCACTACAGCGCTGTAATCTGTATAACTGAAGAAAAAGGTCTCACTGTCCCTTCACAAGGTATTTTATAGGCATTTACTGAGTCATCTTGAATAGTCATTTACACTAGGACAAAGAGAATACAAGATAGGCATGAACTAGCTCAAAAAATGTAGAGCACTATTTCACATGCAGGGTAACAAAGAACTAAAGCTGAAACACTTTTAGAACTGATGCTTAACGTGTATTCTAAGGAGGAGCTGAAACACTCCCACTCTCTGTACTCATTTTCAGAATGGCATACAGTCGCTAAAAGGGAAAAGCACGATGATGCTCTATCACCAATGGAGTGAACTTGATTTCAGATTAGAGCCTAATCTGAACTTTACCAGCAAGTTCTTTTGAAAAAGCAGCAGAGTCTTTCTTATAGAAAATTAGGTGGCAGATCTATTTGTGTGTGTATATTCATAAATATATGCATACCAAGGATGCCCAAAAAAAATCACAAGTGGAATTAATGTATTTATGCATTAAACCATTAAATTCTCCATACTATTTATGGATCAAACAAAAAAAATCTGGGATGATTCTCCAAATACTTTCCACCACTAAGTAGCTGTGGTCACAATGGCTACAGGAACAGGAGCCATGTATAACAGGCGCAGATTAGCCCTGCAATCAAACCAGAGGACAGGAACTCCAAAACATCCATCCCTGCAGAGTGTCCCCTAGAGACAGTGGGTTTCATTCACAAAGAGTTCAGTCTTATCCAACAGGAATAGATGACTATAAAACTCCAGGAAAAAAAATATTATTGTTTCAAAGCTCAATTTTCCAGCAGAAAAGCATTATGGAAGGTTTCCTTGCTGAAAACAGAGCATTGTAGGAGAATGAAGAACAACAGCATTTTAATATTTACTGGAACTACATTTATTAAGGCAGAAATTAAGACAGAATAAACAACAAGAAATATATATGCTGGACTCAGGAGCATTTTGAAAGAACATGTTTCAATGATGCTAGAACCTAAAAACTTCAGAGGTCAATTTAAAACTTCTACAATCTTTTTCTTTCCCAAGGGCATGCTTTCAAGTGAATCCCTCTAAAGCAAAGTCCTTATTTGCAAGTTTCTTTTCTTCTCAGAAAGCACAGTAGCAGCTTGTTGTAAAAGGCAAAGTGTATGAACTCTGTACAGCTGATAAAAATTCCAACTCAAGCTGTATTTGAAGATAAAAAACTCAACCAGCAAGATATTTTTAGTCAGTCCCCTCTGTTACTAACAATTTTCCAAATTGTTCTGGACCCCTAAAATTTCTCTGTTTCATAATTCACTCTGATATTTATTCTTTCAGGCAGGCACAGAATAATCTAACCTCAACATATGAAATGACAAGATGGCCCTTTTATCCTGAGTGTAACAGAAAAAGGTTATTTTCTCAACTCTTTGCAAACTGCATAGCAGCTATCTAAGGCATATCCTTCCACTTTCCTGTACCTCCACTTCTTAACACATAAAATGCAGAACAATATAATTTGGTTCCTCCCTCTGAGCATCTTTGATCATTTTACAGAAATGGATTTTAAAGTCTGCAAAATGTTACACAGTTCAGCTGAATTTACATTTTATCTTTCCTGGTAAAATTTCATTTTTCCCCACTTCATGCCGATGAAACATTTAAAAAGTCTTGGAAGCAAATTCTCTAATCACCTAAGCACAAACCATTCTCTTGTTCCAGTAGAGTTTGGCTACTGATACGTCCTTTGGCTTTCTGTGTTACCGTCTACTACAGATTCTCCAAGAAATTATAAAGAGAAATTTCTACTCAATGTATTCAAATTGGGCACAAGAATACCAGCAGCAATACCAGTAACAAAGATTTTTTTTTTATAATGAATTATATCAAATTTTCCAGCAGATAGAATGGGATACTGAGGAGCAAACAGCTGTTTTCCAGCATTTCTATTAAGCTCTTAAAATTAATAGGTGCCCTCCCACTCTCTCATACTCAAAAGGAAACCAAGCCATAATAATCCTCCACTGGCACACTTGAAATCACCTTTACTAAAGAACATAGGAGGAATAAGGTACTTTATTATTCATATTCATTGAATCATAAAATGTCTAGAGGCCACAGAAGTAATGGCCCCTTGCACCAATGGTGACTGTCCCTGCTTCAGAGACAAAGAATTGAGGTGGCAGGTAGAAGCAGCAAATATGCATGATATGTGATTAAAGTAATTGAGTGGTGAATGGAAAAGGAAGCAGAGAAACCCACATCACTCAGCTTCGAAAAATCTCATAAACTACATAACCTGCACATACATAACTAAACCCTGTCTCAAGCCCCTTTCCAGAAATCTTCATCTAACCCAGGCCGAGTATCTGCATTTCACCTACTTTTACATAAATAGGAATAAATCTTGATAAGTTGAGCTCTGGCAATGTTTAAAAGGATCTTTACAAAGGTTCTGAACTGCAAGACAACAGTCAGAAGATCATAAGCATCACTACTAAATCCTGGCTGAAAATGGCATATCCCAGCATTTAGGATTACAGAGGCAAAAACCTTTGTGATGACTGACTAAGGATAGAAAATAATGAAAAGCCAGTAACATGAGAATGAGATTTTTCCCTCCAAAGCACTTAGCTACATGAAAACAACTTGATCCCTCATTTAGCATTTTCATCTGAAAGTAAAGTAAAATAGATAAGCTTTAGGACACCCTCTTATGCTCTTATAATTTATCAGGGACACCTGGTGGCCAGGAATCCTTTGCTGTGGTGTTCTCCTAAGTCATTTGAACAGTATCTGGTTATATTATTTGCTGTCCGTGACAAATGATGATATTTTTTGTTTACATTACTTCAAAGCAAAAAAAATCAGAAATCTCCACAAGCTTGCACACCAAGCCTCAGTTAAACTTACCTAACATTGCAAGACTCTTCACAATGACTTTCACAGAAGCTGGTCCATATGCAGACAAAGCTTTCTGAATGCATTTTCCCTGTCAGTCCTGTCTCTGATCACTGCCATAATATATCTGTATGGTACAACTGAGGATCACATTACATCCATTTTTACCTCCTGCACACTGGCAACAAACTTCATACAAAGTCTTCAGGGATCATAGAGTCTGATCAATTAAGCACAGATAGTATCTCATTACTATACATTCTTCTGATGTGTTCTGTACAATTTCTCTAATAGCACTTGAATTAATTTTCCATCTTCTATGTTGCACTGCAGTAACTGAGAAAATATACAAGAATAAAACACGGAGATGATTATGTTTATGATTTGTGTTTAAATCCAGCAACACTGCCTAGCTCCAGCAGCCTAAAACCTGTCAGGAAGGAAGCAACAATAAACTCTATCTATCAACTCTCTTTCTCTTACAGAAAATAATGTATCACTCTATATGCTTTAAAATAGATTTTTTTGTCAAAAGTAGGCCTAAACTCTGCTTATACTAACAGCTTTGACTTTCTTGGAAAATAATGTATAAGGTAGTAAAAGGTGTAAAATTTCAGGATTCACATTACAAGTGTGTTTTACAATTATCCAATGACCAAGCATGCAGCTACAGTGAAGTTAGGGAAACAGAAGTGATTTCATCAAGCATAGTTCCAACTTTCCATTCTTTTTCTGCCTTTCCCATTAGCCAAATACCTTTACATAAATTTAGCAAGATATTTAATAAACACATATACAGTTTAAAAAGTATCACTTCGAAGTATAGCTTGCCAGTATTTGATTCAAAGAGCTGTCACAATGGAAATATTTCATCTGCACACCCATCCACCCAACTATAACCTTGCTCTGGTTGCAGCTTAGTCACCTGATGTTCACATCTACCAGAGAGACCCGAGAGGCTTTCCTGGTGTATAGAATCCAAGTCCTCAGACACCTTAATGACCTAAGTGATGGTGCCTCTAGTGCTGTCATACAAGGAAGAGCTACAGATGTTTCTGCTGAGATTTGCTAGCAACATTAACCACCATGAGCACCAACCAACCCCATGGAAGATGAAAGCTCACTAGTGTTCCTTTGCGTTCAAGTCTTGGAGCAGTTCTGACTTCAACTTGAGAGATTAGGTGAGAATGAAAGGTGAAACGCAATTTCATTTCTTCTCAGAGCAGTTTTCAGATTTAAAAGATGTTTTCATTAGCTGAAAGGGGCTTTTTCTCACCCCTGCACAGATGTAATCCTTCCTTATTCTTCATAAGACACATCTAGGCCCGTTCAAAGTTCAAAAGAGGCTGGACAATCGGGTTTCTGCTTTCATTTGTCAAGAAAAGCAGTTCCAGAAGACTCTTCAGTGTCAGGTCAGACCATAAGAGTATAGAAAAAGAAAGTTTCCCCGTTCACCAACTCAAAACGGAAGAGAAGCCCACTATGAATGCAAAATACCATGTTTACTCCAATCACCACAACTGTTCTCACACTCTGATCAGATCTTGCAGGGTTGACTTTGATCTCGTTCTTATGTGTACTATACCAATGTAGCCATGTCAACTGCAAAGCAATTATCCCAGAGTGAGACAGAAGAAGGTCTGGCCCCAAATATATTCTATCTGACAACACCCACCTCTCAAGTGCACAGTGCTCCGGAATATAAGGGAAGAACCAACCACTTTAACTCAAATCCACTGAATTAAAAAGAGAAGTCCCAAAAGACAACTTGATGCTTCCTTTCTAACACCATTTCAGGAGCACTTTAGAGAAGAGAAAATGGTTCCACATGATAGCTGTGTGGAATCACATTTCAGAGTGAGATGAGTCTCTACTCTTACTTCCTATAAGTGCAGCAACAGTATCAAAGCAAAGGCTTTGTAAATTTATTTTTTGCATAGTAACATAGTTCTTCATATTTAAAGGCTCAAATATTTTTCTAAGCAGAACTCAAAGGTTAGTACAGAATTATACAAAAATCAAAAAAGAAGTATGATGACATGTCTAAACCTAATCGTAATTTTACGTCCCACTTACGCATAACAATGTGAAAAAAAAAAATCTTAGTCACTGAGACAGTACACTGATTTGTGTCTTCTTCGAGTGGTATCCCTTAGGAATTTAAAGAGAAACTCCTAAAAAATTGCTTGCTAATTGTTTTGTCATCCCCTCCTTCCCATCTCAGTTAGAATGAGCTACCCTTGGTTTAGTACATTTCTTTTTCCTCTCTTCTTGCAACAGATGTTGAACAATAGTAAGACACGAGGAGTATCAGCCACAAGGACTGTATATTTATGCAGAATTAAAGACCAGCATGTTGCTCATATGAATGATTCAACCCAAGAGAGTTTTTAGAATCTTTTAGAATCTTCAACACCTGAGTAAGAACTAATAAAAAAAAAAATTAAAAAATAATAATAAAAAAAAAATAAATAATTCTGAAACTTACCACACTTACATTCAACTCCAGACATGTTGTAGAAACTGTTGGGAAAACACTTTTTGCCGATTTGCTTATCACAGGCTTCCATCCAAAACACAGCACCAGTCACCCACTTTCAGAACACAGGGACAAAGAGTCTCCCAAGTACTGAGTGTCAGAAATTCTAGTCCTTAGCTATATATTGGATGTACTCAAAGAAGCCTTCTCCATAGAATGTAAGGTACCAACTGCCTTATGCTATACAGAAATTTATCTCCTACTTCTTTTATCCTAATATCAGAAAGAAGGGACTTTTTTATTGATCCCATAAACACATAATCTCTTTATGAATTTTCCAAAGCTCTTGGCCTAACTACTATCTCTATAGCAATAAGTTTCAAAAAACTGTACATTGCATAAACAGCATGTTTCCTCTAACTTCTAATGGTTGTCTTAGCTCTCTATGTTCTTGAACTATGAAAGCAGGAGCTGACCATTTTTATCTCTAGTTACTCTGCCACCTTTTTTATCACAGGATATATCGTAGGAAACAAAAGGACAAGTTTGTGTCAATGTATCAGTTTGTCTTCCCCCTTGCTCCATTCCATCTCTACATCATTTTTCTCACTGTTAAAATATCACTGCTCTCAATTTATATTTAAGTTCAATGATGCAAGCGATCAGCACAGCTATTATTTCAGAAAAGAAACTAGACTCACATGTGGACAAAATCCTTAAGCTACAGAGCAGGGAAGGAAACCAAGACTCCAAATCCTCACTAATTGTGATCTTCTGGCTTTTGCTAATTTACAGGATTAACTCACTCCTATAACAGTCCAGATTTCTTCCTCACATCACAATTGAGTCATGGGGTTTTCATACTCACAGGATAAGCCTATTTAGCTCTTTTCAGCCCATGGGATACCCTTTACCTCTTTCTTCCCTTAGTCACCCCAGTATCATGAAGGGGAAAAGTAATGATTCTAAGGTCAATAAGCCATGCATAAAAATGCCGTAAGAGATCAAATCACACCCGTGTATTGCAAAAAAAAAAAAAAACAAACCCAATAAAAAACCACCTCTCCTACAGTTCACATAGACTTCAGTTTCCCCTCTTTATGATATTAGAAAATCAGTATACAACCGGTCTGTTAGTTGAGGGGGTGGACAGGAGGAATGTAATACAAATAGCTAACTCCTGTAATATACAAATTGAGTGATCAAACAATCACGGCAAAATGTCAGCTGATGACATACACTGACTTTGGTAGGGTCACATCTAATTATTAGTGACTTGGTTGAAAAAGGCTTTTAGCCGGAGGAGAGCTACTTCAGAGATAACAACTAATGCATGGGAGAAGAGGGCAACAGAGATAATTAAGCAAGGATATAATTTCAGTGCCAATGAATTTGTTTGACATTCTGCTTCTTGGACCAGTCAAACAATCTTTCTAAATAAAATTCCTTCACTTTCAGTGTATAGTCTCAATATGGAGTCACTTTGTTGTTAAGAGTCCAGGTCACAGAATGAAAAAAAAAAAATCCGTGCAAGAATTTGCACACATGTTCTCATCATCATCATTCATTAGCTCACAGTAATAGGAACAAAAAGTTTTTTGACTATGTTCAGGTAGCCACCACACTCAAATGTGGATCTCATACGTACAGGGACTGAACTGCTATTGAAACATGAGCCATTCAAAAAATTCTGAACCAAAACCTAATTGCACAAAGGCAAAATACCTCCAGCATTAGGTATCTCCGTGGACTGTGTGTGGTTACATAAAAACATGGTACTAGAAAGGTCAGTATACAAATCTTTTCTTTTGTTTCTAAGATGCTTTGGTAAAATAGGTCTGGCTCTAGGAAGCATGGAATAACTAACAGAAGACACTGTTAGTTTGCAGATGGAGCAAGTAACTTGATTTCTCTACCTTGTATTATATGCTTTAGAAGGTACTTAAACTACTCTGGCACCGATGTAGCAATCATTAACATTTTATCTTTATCACGCTGAACGCTTTAAGAAGCGACAGAAGCAGCAGCAAAAGGAAGAGAAATAAATTAGACAGCAAAGACCTGAAAAAAAAAGCTTGGAATCAAAATCCTGGATGGGAATACCCCCCACACAGGTGTTGGCTCTGTATCTGAATTCTCCATCTTGTGCCCAACTCTAATCATTACCAGTTTCTTTTCAAAAGCCTGTGCCTGAATGAACTGATGTGTTAGGGAGACAGCTATGACCTAAGTAAACTCCAAACAAATCATTCATCACAGCAAAGCTCCTGAAAAAGCTGGTACTTTCTCAGAGAACAGTGCTCTTCTAAACACACGTTATACATGAAGAGAAAACAGAAAACACATACTTTCTGTAGGCTTTCATCAATTGTACACAAACAAAGCCTTTGATAATTCTGAATAGGCTTGAGATCATTATGCCCCAGGCCAAGAGGCTCTCAGTAGTTTAAGATCTCATTTTCCAAACTTTTTGTCAAAAAAGTCTTTTTAAGTGCAGGGGAGAAAGGCACACTTTTTTCCGTGAATATTATGTTCACAATGCCCCTACTCATATCCTTAAACGCGCTACCTTTTTCCTTACCAAAATCAAACTTCACATCCTCAAGGTCAGGAGTAGGAAGCGCTCACCCACATCAGCTGCTACATTTTCTGTTACCCATCATTCCCTTTTATGGCCTAAATTGTTCCTGGAACTGTTGACCTTTCCCAGTTCTCAGGCTCACTCTTACCTTCCTGTCACTCAAATCTACCACACACGCTGTGCTAAATTTCCCTCGGTTTGCCTTTTGAAATTATCTACTTAAAGTCATGAAAAGATTCTTATGCAGATCCAGAAGGGCAACTGGAGTACCAAGGAAACGTGCCCACCATTTTATGTTCTGCAGCTCACACCAAAACATGACAATCATGCAGTTAATTTAATATTTTAGTAAAATACTGGAGTGCTTTGACTCCAGAAAAAGTGTAACCAGCTTAATCTAGTCACTACTTTCAAGTTCTTTCCCTTTGAAAGCAAACCCTAAATCAGTCTGAACTCCTAAGGACTCAAATCTTATTCTCCAATGTGGCATTTTTGTTTTAGCTACATTATCAGCTTGGGATTATAAAGTAACAAAAATGTTATGCATTCAATTTATTATCGCATTCTCTATAAAAATTACAAGAAGCAATCATTTCATTAAGGAATTTGGACTTTTGGCTCCTATATTAGTACCCCAGGACCAAAGGTTTATTTTTCTTTAGAAGTGTTATGTAATAATTGGTAAGAAACAGAAGTGTACTTAACACTGTGGTATCCTGTAATTCACATCAGCAGCTGCACAAATAATTGCAGCCCTTCTCAGGTAAAACCTCACCAATTTAAATTAGTTTTCTCAGAGCAGGGAAGGACTGAAATCCCTCTGAATGATAGGGAGATCAACAGAAGCCTTTACAAGCGTAAAAACACAGTCTGATCCACAGAGTATACAAATGCTACACTGAAGGAGCACAGTTTTCAGACTCTGAATCAAATTCTAATGAATTTTGGCTAGTATTTTTTTTACATGTATTAAACAGCAAGGGGTCAGTTTTACCCTGACCGGGTAAACACTTCAGAATTCCAGTATTCATAGAAGGGCTTTAACAGGCCATGCTCTTTGTTCAAGATCAATAATTCCATTTCCCTGCATCTGATTCCCTGTTTTTTTTTTTTCAAAGGGCCATTTATCAGAAAAATTTGATTCAGCCCCTCTTTCGTCAGGCCTAGGGGACATCACAGATGTTTAGAACCAGATCCTTGTTTGTGTTTCAAGGGGTGGCTTAATATGAAATCACATAAAACAGGGACAGTGGGGACTGATGGGGTCATCTATATCATCTCCTAATCTCCAGGCACGATCAGTTTTGCCTAAAAAATTGTTAGTAGCAACTTCTCCGAAATTCTTAGGAGAATCCACTGACTAGTTCAAATTATGCATTCATGAAATTATTAGAAACTTTCTTTTACATCTGACATGCATCTCCAGTTAAAGACAGTGTTACTTCTTCTACTTTTCAGATTTTAAACATATAATACATTACTAAATCTGACAGTATATAAATTCACATTTGTTTTACTTACCCCTGATAGCAAGTGCTCTTTCTGCAAAATTAATTGAATAGTGGCATGTCATTTAAGACTTGTCTTACTCTACTGTAGCAGCTGAGCCTTAGAATATCACAACAATCCCTTTATTTTATTTTTTTAAATTGTTTTTCTACTGGAACTGAAACAAAAATTGTAATTAATTCCCAATAACAAGGTTCTAATTTTAGGCAGTCTGGAAAGAAGATGCTAGGAAAGGAATACAACTTACAATTTTAGGAATACTTTTTTGGTACCTAAAATTGTGGTGAGTCAATTCTGAGCCAAAGAACATCACTTTCAAACTAGTGTTTTCTGCTTTTGATGATACTTTAAGGAAGAAATCACACTCAGTTTTCAAGGTACTCAAACATTTCTTTCAAGTTATCTAGACTGTCTAACAAAAGCTAATTTACAGTGGGAGGTGTCTACCACAGGTGCCATTAAGTCTAGAGCCATGAGACTGACTTCTCCCTGGACATGTATTTAACGAGATTATGATGTAGAAGCATACTGCACTTCTTTGTGTGAAGTGCAAGGCTTTTTATCCCAAGAAATTATCTTCTATTTCTCTTAGCTAATGCACAGTGAGGTTTTTCTAATCACTGTTCTTAAGGGAAGGCAAGAAAACGTAATTAATATATAGAAATTCACAAGTAAGTAGCTAGCAACACTTTTTTTTAATTCACCTTCGAATCAAAAAGGTTCTAATTAAGATGAGATGACAGATTCCACTTCCTAGTGCTCTTCTCCAGCAGAGTTTTGTAGCTGTAAGTGCATAACAAAAATATAATTTTGTGGGACAGAAATCTAAAATGTGTAGCAAGTAAGATTTGTTTCTGCAAACAAAAGCAGAAAAAAAGCAAAGCTTTCATCTTCCCAATATTTGAAATCACAAATAAATTACATTTCAAAGTTTTTCTTCTTACTTGACTAATTCCCAGTCTGATACAGAATACAAACACTATGTAAACAAACACTAAATTCCTTTTACTGTGTTAAAAGATGAAAGCTATCATTATTCTTTCTGAACTGGAGAATTAAATGTGACAACTTGAGTATAGCAAGAATTTCAACGTTTGAAAGTACAATCTTAAAAACAATGAAACAATAAACACCTTCTATCAAACACCAACATTGATAGGTTTGTTTGGGGTTTTCTGGTTTGTCAGATTTTTTGTTTGTTTGTTTTGCTGTTTTCTGAGGGATTAGTTTGGTTTTTGTGTTGTTGTTTTTTGGGTTTTTTTGGCAGGAGAGTCTTGAGGGCAGGCAATCTTTTTTATTTCAAGGTTATTGAAAGGGAAGGGTAAGGAAGGGCAGGGAAGAGTCCTTAATTTAACTGGACCCAAACTACAGAATCAGTCTGGACAATTTTGAATATTAGATTCTCCTTAGTGAATATTTTTAAGTCAAAATGAATCATCTAGAAATGCAAAAGTTATAAAAAAGAAAACAAAACCCATGTTGTTCACAGATAAACCTAAGAGATTGTGAATGCAATAAAACTGAACTAATTTTCTTAATACAAACAATAGTTATTCAGAGCTGTTAATGTACATTCTTTGTTTAGGCTTTTTTTTCTTAGTTCAAACATAGATCAGATTTTTTTCTTAGATCAAAATATGACCACATACTGACCTACCCAAATGTGATTTAGGTTCACTAGAGCATAAATCACAAAACCATAAAGTCACATATTTTCCAGATAAAATAACTGTAGATAAAATAACTTCTGGTTTTACCTAGTTTGCTTTGGTGCATGACAATATCTTAATGCTTATGAATAACTTCACATTTTTCTGGCTGTAATATCAGTTACTTATACTAACAAAAGTTAAATTTTAATTTAGGGATCTATCTTGCACTATGTTCATAACTTAACAGAAAGACCAACTTTCAAAGTTATTTATGGGCCTAAGGAAGCCAGCAGGGATGTCTGTGAGAACATGAGAAGAACAGGCTTATGCTCCAGTCTGCAAGTGCTTGGGCACTCTGAAAATCCCACCAGCTACAGTTAAGCACATCAGAAAGCCCACCTCCTGTCATACAAAAACTTCTTCTGTGCCACCTGGTATGGATGGGTTCTACAGGTATTTACGGGTGTGGTGTACCAGAAAACAGCAGGCCAAAGAGGAGGAAAAGACCGTGCTGAGAAGTATTTGAAAATCTCCCAGAATTTCTAAGATCTGAAGGTTACTGGACCTCCTGAATCCATGAGAACTGACAAAAATCAAAACACCAAGAATCAGCTGAACCTGCAGAAGGCCACCAGCACACTAGCATGAAGACTGCAGGCAATTTAGAACACGTTTATGAAGTTGGTGCCTGCTATACGTAGTCAAAGGATCATATACACATATAATGAAATAAAAAACCTCCTGGATCCTTCCTGAATTCCAACTCAGAAGTCACTGGTGCACTACTGCCACCTTCTACTTGCAAGTAAACAAGTGTGGTTGGCTCCCAGCTGTTACTCCAACCAAGTATTCTGAGAGAGAGTAACTGTATGAGCAAATAATTGCATATAACGTATGATTAGTTATCTGCATTTAAAAACAACTGCTTGGTTCTGCTCTTAATACAGGTGAATTAATAAAAGGTGTTCTAATTAACTCTGCTTTTGATCTGTGTCTCCCCCAACTTGATCCCCTATCAGGGAAGCAGAAGTTTATGTCACTCCTTGTTCTGGTGCTCCCTATACAAATGGCTCCGCTTCTATCCTACAGCGGCAAGCCGCGTCAGTTATACCCATGCAAGATTTAATGGGAGGGAAACAAACATTTTCTGTTATTTGAAAATACTTACTTGGTAGGGATATAGAGTGACTCCATTCGTTCTTGACAAAGACCAGGTGCCGTCAAGGTACTGATGGGCCTGGATGGCCACAGAGTTGAGAACATTACCGTTGCTGGGGCTGGTGGCCATTTGAAAGCTGACCTTGGCTTGGTGTCCAGGAGAGCCATTTTTTTTCTCCACCCCGTTGCCGATTCCTAAACTGTTGGGTTTTCCACTGTGTTTGTTGGCAACAAAGCCTGTATAGTTAGACGTCGCATAAGGAGAAGGCATGTACGCCCAGTCCCTGGGCTGCAGGCTGCCCATGTGCCGGGGACTCACTAACGTGGGGATATTGGAGAGAGGTGGGGGGGAGCTAGGCGAGGCATCGTAATGTTCTGAGTTGGCAGCTTGCTCTAAGGTCAGCACCATCTGAATGGCCTCTTGCTTCAGTTGATTCAGGTGTGTGGCACAAACATCACATCTGTTGTCCTTCTCATTCCATGCCTTACGAATGGTATTGGGAACTTGGAGCTTATCATGAATCACTGAAGAGAAACCTGGGTCCTAAAAATCAAACAGAGAAGGGTAAGGGGAGGACAGAAGAGAAATGTTTAACCATGGTCAGCATAGTGAAACACTATTACTGTATTTCAAAAGCCAGTTTATGAGATAAGCTTAGCATGCAAACAAAGGCCATTAGATACCGTCAAGACATGCCAGCAGCAGAGCTGAACAAAACTGAGAAACTAGACTGTGTTGGAAAGAAAAAAATTTTTTTACTTTTACTGATAAGTGGCAAATATTATAATTCCACTGCAAGCTTCAATGCATAGCAGAGAAAAGGAATTAACCTGTTTCACACCAGTGCACCTAATTTCTGGCTTGAATGAAACCTACTCTTGGTTACACAGGTGAGATTAAGAGCAACTCCACTATAGCCAGTGGACTTGTAGCAAGGTTCATAAATCCATCTACTCATCAATGCCAGCTTTTGGTACTCAGAAAACCCAGGAAATACTCTGCAACAAAAATGTCACACTTCAAAGACTGCTGTAAAGAAAAAAAAAATGAAAAAAGAGAAGTACTATCATTCTCCCAAAATCCTTTTCAGAATTCAAAACAGATGGATAGTTGATAAAGTCGTTTATCAAGAATCCACTTTTCAGCCAAATCCCATCTTCCCTCCCAGAGAAAAACTAAAAAAATCCAAATGCAAACAAATCACCTTTCTGTTACTGAAATGCTCTACCACTGTTTCGGGTATCTGCTGATAATGTAAAATAAAGTAATAATTTTATTTATAAAATACAACATGTATAGAGTTAATAACCTGTAAAGGCTAATTTTTCTCCTCAGAAAGCATAGTTTTGGTGCAAAACCGCATAATCGAGTTTAAAACCTTTTGCATCATAGCCTTATCTCATGGGTAGGTATTTGAACACCAGTGGTGCTCCACACAGAGCAATATGCCACCCTGATCTGAATGCTGGCCCAAATTGCAAAGCGCTTCAGTTAAGTTCTGAAGCCAAACAGTAGTCTTAACAGAGGCTTAGCCCCAAACTTGCCTAGTTTTAGAAACTCACAGCAATGATGTGTATGCTACACAGAGCAAAAAGGTGACTGTGATTTGACAGAAATATTTCTTGGAATTTTCACACCACATTTCTGTGGTTTTACAGACCAGGCAGGGCAGACTTCACCTGCCCCTCCTTAATTTTTGGCGACTTACTGGTGGATTTTCTTATGACTACTCAAAAAGATTAAATCAGTAGTATCAGAATCTTTTTTATTCTCTCCATCTTTGTGGCTCTAATAGCCTTAGCAGCAAACTGAAACCCAACTGAAAGAATGCATGTGTGTGTGAGGGGAAAAAAAAATCCCACAAATAGGCAGCACCCTTATCAAGTAATTAAGTAACTTGATGAACCCCATGCCATCGAGATAGACAAATTTCATGTCTTAATAGTTTGGCTGTGCTAGCAAAGTGGGTAGGGGGTATAATATAGGGAGGGAGAGAATTCACTGGTAGAGGGTCATATTCATTATGATCTGTCTTTATAATATACTTGAGCATTTTATTTTCACTGTTTAACTACCATGAACAGCTCCTCAGCATGCAGTGATTAATTGATTCATAAATCACGGTGCCTCTTTATGCACAGCAGCAAAAGAGCAGTTCCAGCCTCAGAAGCCCAGGAGAGTCATATAAGCTGATGGGAAACAACAGGAGGCTGAGATCTGATCAAGCCTCAAGCTGGTCATTTCTATTCTATGCACAAAGGGGGTCAGAGCTTCAAAGTGTGTCAGGAAGGCACGAACTGGATTCTATAACAACCCTTCCCCCTTAACCTTCAGGGAAGGGACTGGTGGAAATCAAGGGGAAAAAACAGGATGCAAAATATGTCAAATCATATTTTCCATCCCAGACCATAACTAGGTCAACAGATCACATCAGATATAGGCACCCACTCTGTGATGCCAGGTGTGCAGGGATATGACTCTCTACTTTTACATAATGAGCTAGACAAAGCTACCAATAGAGATGAAGTGAAGTTTGTGTTTTCTTTCCAGCCTGCTCCACATCAGTCCAGGAAAAATCCTTGCCAGCTCTTCCTTTAGCTAGCAACTGTCACAAAGGTAGCTGTTGTTCTTTGAAAGTTAACTTCCCTTAGGCAACTGGGCTTGGACCCAGGTAGTTATATACAACGTTCAGATCCAGCAGCAGTTTAACATGGAAATTCTGGGATACTATGATAAATATTCCAAGGAAATAATGCCTTCTTTAATGTAAGCAAATGTCAGCACGATATAAATATTCAAGTAGCACACCAACTTTAAAGAGTACTGGACAGCAGTGAATTCAGCTTCATCTCAGTGTTAAAACAAACATCAGGTCATTCTCTGATACAACAATAAACAGAAAGAGAGAGGGAGGAAGGGAAGATGGAAGACTGTTCCTCCTCAGGAGCAGAAAGGAGAAACAGGCACAACCTGAATTGGTTACTCTCAAGATTGGCCCTACTAATCTATCAGACTCTACTACATAGATAGTTCTATCTGGATCCAAGTCTGGGATATGAAACAGAAAAGCCTATATGACAGCAAATAAATCTGGAGGAACACAGGTTCCAGAAGCACATTAGTCACATTTTGTTCTCAAAACAAAACTGATAGAGCCTAGAGAGTTACTTTCATATTCTGCACTGGGCAGATCCACCATTTCACAGAAGTGGCTGACAACACATTTCCAACACATTTAGCAGGGAGGAGGCCAAAGCCGGACAGCCCCTACACCCTTTTTGGAATAGCAGAGAAAAGCAGCTACACCACACTTTCTGTTTCAGTATTTCAGCTGCAAGCAATCATCTGCACACATGCCTCTAGGAATGCTTAATAGTTCAATAAACAGCATCTTGTCCCGTACGAAACAGCGATGGGCAAGCCTCGCTGGATAAGCACTGTGAGCTAGCTGCACTGAGTAGGAAGAGTTGAAAAAGGTTATATTCACTACTGAAATTTGTGAGGTCTAAGAAACTCCACACTCCCTGGCAAAAGAGCAGATTTGCTTATGAAATCTGAGGTTGACACTGGAAATACCATTTATGTTTTGGCACTCATTTTCAGTCCTGATGGAACAAAGTACAGTGACACTGAAAGCTGAAACAGAACTTTAAAAATCACGAAAGGGTTTGGTTTGAGTTCAGGGCAAAGGTTCATGATAGTTTCTCTTCTTGCTATAATGGTTCACCCATATTTAGTATAAACATCATTACTGTAAACTCCTATTCCTATAATAAACAAATGAAGGCGTATAAGAGGTCTGAAAGCTTTGGGAGATCAGACACAACACAGATCATAGCATAAGTGCACATGGCAATCAGCAAACTAAACAGAGTGCGCACTGATCTATCCCGCAAGGAGGCTTTTCACCTTACTTTGAGTTGTTGAGGTCAAGTAAATACCAATTCCAAATATGTTTAGTTGCTCATCTTCTCCACTGTAACCAGATAGTAATTCCTTATCTTTATTCCTCAACTAAAAGCCTACATGGGAAATACAGAAGAGGGAATGAAATCTTGCATTTTAAAGACCCATCATAGGTATGCTGAGGAATTACTGCTTTACCCAGTGCAAATGTACCCAGCAAACAGGCACCAGTTAAGAAACACTGAAGTGTTTCTTACACAGACAGCGCTACCAGAGTAAATGCAGTCCTAATTTCATGGGGGAGGAGGAACAGCATTACTGTATGATCATGTAAGGGACTGCAGAAGCATCCTCTTCTCTTTCATCTCCCTTCATAAAACTGTGCCTTGCTGTATAGTTCTCATGATGTTTTAACTCCACTGCTAAGAAAGCAGATGACAAAGCTTAGAGCCCATCTTGCTCAAGAGAGAAAGCAAACAACCACTTCCAGCATGAAGCACCATCTGTTTCACACATACATTTACACAAGCTCACAAGGAGACACAATGAAAGCAGGATGAGCTCAACTGGTGGACAGAGAGACAGGCAAGAAATAAGATGAACAATTTGCACTTTTACACGTCACATGGATCCTAGTTGATCATAGATTCATATACAAATACCCCATACACATTCTACTCTCTTGCAAGCATACAGCAGGCAGACACTAATATAGGGCATATTCTCTAAAATTTCATACACAACTGTATTTGATTTGGCCAACAACAGCCTATGCAAGTTATACATTGCAACCCTACATCATTACCTCAGAGAAAACTCAAATATACAATGGATCTCAAGACCTTTTTCAACAAATTGTTGAAAATATTACTCACCACTCTTTACAGAAAAACAAAGAGTCAATACTAACTAAATCACAGAGGTCAGGTTCCACTTGAAGATGCTCACAAAAGACTCGTGGAGTTCTCTTGTTTCTGAAAGGGTCCAGGCAGTAATGACTGCTGGTATGTAATCCATCACACAAGGTGAGGAGAAAAGGGGAAAGCATCAATCAGAATTCTTCCCAGGAAAAAGTATATTTTCCAGATTCTCCCTCTCCACAGACAAGGAGTAGAACAACTTAAGAAACTTTAGTAAGAGGGAAGCCTTAACCTGATAAAAACCACCATGTTATTCTACGATTGTGCAAACATCTCTACTCTAAACACAATCCTGCTAGTCCATAGTTGATTACTATTTAGGAAAAATGGAGGGAGGGGGAAATTTAAACAAAAAAATCTCTTCCCTTTTCCTTTCTCTCTTGAGGGTGTACTTTCCAGCTCAATAAAGAGATTATACTTTTGTTTTCCAGAGGCACTTGGTCTATTTTCCAAGACTCTGCATCCTAACTTAAATGTATCCTATCATCTTCTAGACTATATTTTAGAGATTTGCTGGTTTCACCATCCCAGAGCCCCAAGAGTTGAAAAACAACTCATCACTGTTATGATGGCACCACTTCTATCAAAGCAAAAGTATCTTCAAATAGACAGAAGTAAATCAGAGTTTTTCCTAAAAGAAAGCATGACAGGATACACACTATGACTCTGAATTAGTAGTACTCTACCAACAAACTGAGCCAGGAATCCTTGGATAAAAATCAGTTAGCTTTGGTAAGCAAGCTCATAGATCGAAAGACTGAATCCTCTGAATTATCCAAGTTGGCAGGATCTCTGCTAGCACAAGCAGTGTTTTGGTAGTAAAAGCCAAAGTTGCAAGACCAAGGGGGCAGCAAACTGGTCTCCCTTGCTCTATTGCTCTGTACATAGCAGCTGATACCTTCTCTGGGCAAAACCACACTGCCTTACCCTCCCTGCCACAGCAGTCATCCCTCACACCCAATATGTCTTCTTCACATAAGCCACCCAGTATCACTCCCAGCTGAGCAAATGAAAGTACCTTATCTCCTCTGCTAGAAAAGAACACATTTCCCTCTTGTCCTCCTGAAATTCTCTCCTTTCCCCAGGAGGAATATCCCCCCCATAATCACTGTTACTGCATGTTGGGGACAGTAGAGAGGAGGCAATCCTAAACTGGAGAGCTCTAAGTAGGGAACTTGGGTGAAAGGAGAGAACAGAGATCATGAGGAAAGCATAGCAGAATAAGAGAGAGGCTTTTTATATTAGCCTGTTTCCAGCAAGCCCACATAAAAAGACTGTCTTATCAGTAAAATCTCTGCAGTCTTATTATATCCCATCTCTTTAACTATTACCATTCCTGTCCCTCAAACTTGAACTTTCTACTGCTGACTTGAATCTTCACTTTCAAAAACACAATAAGAGTGCACCCTGTCCTACAGTTGGTATCTCCAAAACACATCTGGGGGACTAGTTCTTTTCACAAAGAGGGGGAATTCAAAAATCAAGTCTTAATCCTGCCCGGTGTAGCACTCACGACATTAGTATTTCAAGGCATTTTTCTTGAGCTGGCACATACAACTGACATTTGGACTTCTATAATTTAACACTTGTCAGTATAAACCAGCCACACTGCAGCCAGAAAAATGTATTCCTTTGGTTTAGGCTGTTTTCTTATCTGAAAGAGACAGAAAGTCTGAGCAGGGCTCACCTTACAAACTTGCAGCAGCAGGAAGCAGAAGAGAGAAAACCCTGGGAAAATAGGAGGATTAAAAATAGGGAGGAAGGACAGAAAAAAGGGGAAAAAAATAAGCAGTGTTTTCTAATTGCTCCATGGATTGGCTTATGGCTCTGATGATGGATCAGCACTGACGGACTTAAGGCTGTACACATCTGGCACACAGGTGTTTGTGTTAGCATTCGATAGCTAGACAGCAGCCAGATTTTTAATTGGGTTGGGAAGAAGAGATGAAATAGCAGCAGGAAAATCTAAATACACACTCAGTGGTGCAAATCCAAGTCTTGCCCAATGAGCTCTGCTATGCAGTTGCCTAGAGCCCTGCAGCCCAGACTAAATCTCTGGCCACAGCACGCACGGGGTCTCCTGGAGGGATGCTTCTTCTACAGCTATGTGGCAGACAAACTCAGCTGTTGCTGAAAGGGCAGCATTTGTCAGCACCCTTTTGATAGAACAAAGAATAGAAACAAACTTACAATTGCAGAAACCTCATCCCTTATGCTGGAAAATGCAGCAGCTCTATTCTCTCTTCCTTGCTTTCTACTTTCCCGCCTGGATGTGGAAGGATTGCATTTGCTTTCTTAGCCACCAGAGCACACTATGAGCTTGTGTTCAACTGACTGTTCACCTTGACCCCCTAGTACTCTCCTGCATCATTGCTATAAGCAGCATTGTGTCATGCATGGAACCCAGATGTACTACAGGTGCGTTTTTGGTCAAGTTTCCAGTCACCTCACGGAAGTCGGTGGCTATTGCTGCCTCTTCGCTCAACTAGGGTCCAGATATAAATTTGACTTAGCTACTAAGTTAGGATTAGATGCTTTCATGAGCTTGCAAACTGTTTGCTTTATCAACCAAATGGTACTCTCACTCCTCGCATAGTGGCAAATATGATATCCTTTTTTCATAAAATCCTTCTGATTACAAAGACATTGTTCTGTACAGTTGATATCCTTTTACCCACCCTTTCAAACCCATCTGGGATAAGAATGACAGACCTATGATTACGTAGGCCAGACACATTAAAATACTGGAATAATATTATTTTCTCTTTGATCCTTTCAAACCTTCCCATTATTCCAAGCTTTGATAAACACCAAATCAACAGATTACTTGAACCTCCTCTTTGAGCAACCAGCCTACAGTAGCAATTCTTGTTCTGACACACCTCCATATTTTCAAAGTTTAGCTTGCTTTTCCTGACAGAAGAGCATTACAGTTCTTTGACAAATGCCAGCACAGAGCTACTATTGACACAGCAACCAGTGATTTCTCAAAACGCTGTCATACTTGAAGCATGGTAACTAAACATCACAGATGCAAAGGTTAGGACAGTATTTGTGATACCTATATACTTACTGTTCCCCTGATTTAAAAAGAGGTTTGTAGCAAACTGAAACCTCTTGTAACTGCTTTTCAAACATGAGAATCTTTTATTTTAGGCAAACAAGCATCAGAAAGCTTATCGTGGATTTTATTTCATAACTTAGCATTCTCAAAAGAACTACTGAGTATGTTACATTTTTTTTGTCAAATTTCTTAAGCTTCGACATGTTTACAATTGACATGCATCATAGAGTCAGAAACTTTTGGTCTCTTCAGCTTACTTCTGTATCCTGCTTTGTTAAACCATTTCTGCAGGCTCACTCTTATGCTTTCCTCTTCACTCTAAAGAGCATTAGTATCTTTAAATTGCATTCAAGATGCCTGTTTTGGAGGGGAAAAAAAATTTAAAAAGTCAATAGAACGATACAGGTTATTGGTGGCTTTTACAAAGGGTAAAGAGCTTTGCCTTTAAACGTCCAAGCTTCCTTTTAATTTTGGGTTACTGTGTTCTTCTGTTTGTTTTAATTCACTTGACTTTTGGAAACAATTCTGCCATTTTCTCCACTTCACACTGATGTTCCAACGTGGTGCAGCAAAGCTACCTTTCATTCACCTTAGATATCCTCTTCTCAAGCAACAGTCATTCAGGCTCTCTTCTCCAGTTTCTTTTCTGACATATCAGATTTCCATGGTTCTCAGCTTGACTGGAGAGGAGTCGGGAAGGTCAAAGATTGACCAGAATTAGAACATTGCAAACCTTAGTACAGAATTAATTATGATCAGTTAAAACCTGAAGAGCTGAAGTTTGTCAGGGCCATTTGAAATTCACACTTTAAATTGACCTTCTTTCACGTCCTTGAATATGAAAACACAAGGCAGCCCAAGGAATCTCAATCTTAGCAAATAAAATTCTTCAAATCAGATGGAGCTTCTCTAGTGTGCCATCTAGGAAACAAGAGAATTCATATTGTTCCTAACCACTGGGAAAGTAGATCACTAAGACAATAGTCACTTCACAGCAATAATGAAGTCCCCTCCCATGCACATTCACAATTAGAGGCACACAAAAAACTGAAATGTATTTGTCTGTTCCTTATGTTTCCATTTTTCATTAGATAGATAACTTGTTAAAAACATGTAATTTGGAAACAGAAGTGAGTCTCCTCTCTGCACTGATTCTCAAATCCTTGTACATGCAGAGCATTCCAAGCTGCATATAAACCTGCTCTTACCACTCAGTGGCAGTCACATCTCACACTAGTATTGACTGGGGATTTCTATAAGCTTTTTATCTCAACTGAAGTAAACATACACACCTCAATGCCCACAGAGCTATTACATGCCTTCTTTAGGGAATGCACCCAGGATCAAGCAAATGGGCATTGAGAATGCTGGAGGGTTAGTTAAGACTGTTGAGAACAGTCCTAGATGACTGTACAACCCTTTAGGCTGCAGAAGAAGACGACGAAATATCTGCTTGAAGCTGATGATGAGACTAGAAGGTGCTAAAGGAGGGAAAGAGAACAAATCAAGGGAAAGATCTATGAAAGAATTTTTTTTCGCCCTAATTTCTGATACAAGTAATTTGAAGGTCTCCTGATGGGGTCAGCAAAGATACGCAATTGCTGACCTAGAAGGAAGATCACAACATCCCTATTAATAAGTTGTGTGCCACCCTGCTTTCCTAAAAGACTTTATGCTGTTTTGGGTAGAGAGAAGTTGCATAAGAGCATCCTGCAAGCAGCTCTGAGGTTTGACAGCACCTGTCTGAAACATCCTCCTTGACACATACCAGGCCTGTAGCAGGCTGCTGCTTTAAATAGCAGCTACATACCAGGTGCTGACAGTCACTTGCTCCACAGGCAGCTAACATCCCCTGCTGTCTAGCCATACAGGCTCTCACAATCTCACTTCGATTTGTTAAATCTTCCCCCCCTCAGTAATATTTGGCCTGTTATCATTTATCACCTCCTTCTCACTCACCCACAGAAGGGCTGCTCTGCTTGCTTCTGCATCAGGATTCTGCAAACTCCAGTGGTGTCTAAGATCAAACTACATTTCAATGACTCAGCCTCTTGGAAATCCCCTTTTTACCTCAGAGAAGGAAAAGCACCACCATCCTGTTCTTTTCCTAACAGCAATACAATGCCCATGCTCCCTTTCTGGTTTGCACAGGCTTTTGGATTCCAGCCTCAGGCTCACCAGGCTTATCAGGTGCACAACTCCCAAACCCAGCAGATACCCTTTGACCCTTCTCCTGCCCCTCAGCTGTGACAACCCACCTCACTCTGTGCAATAATCCCAGCTTCAGGTTAATTGATACCATACTTACCACTTCAGGTGTGCAAGACTTTATTCATTGGTTTTTATTAGTGCTTGGGTTTGCTTTTAATAATACTGTGAACTAAGAAAAATCCCAGCACAACCCACTGACATTTTACTCGAACAGTTTTACATTATCTCAGTGAGTTATGTTTGCTTGTGAAAGATCCTCCGCTTTGACAAAATACCAGACAGTAACCAGATATAGTTTTGTATTTATAGCTCTTTCCATTAACACAGTTATATTAAGAGCTTGTTAATGATCTAATTATCAAATTGTCTAATTATGGTTTTGCTTAATTTCTTTTGTGCACATGGAAGCACTTATAATCATTGCCTGTGATCCCTGGAACACCTAAATTGAGATATAACATATCAAAGGCTTTTCTTTGGAAGTGAAATTTGTATATGCAAGTACACTGCTCCCTCTAAAATTTTATCACTTCTGATCTCATCACACTATACACATTTCTCATGTATAATAGTTTAGATATATTGATACCATTTTTATGCTTGCAGAAAAATATTACAAACACATGAGAACAAACAAAAGTGCACCAGAAAACTAAAAATCTCTCTTAGAGGGTGCCGAGTGCCCCCAATTGCTGTGCAGCCAAATCTAAACACATTAGGGCAGCCATGAAAGAACATTTATTCCACCTGGGATAAAGGGCAAGAGGCAGGAGCAATCCTCAGCTTTTGAGTTGAGAATAATTTCATGAGCAAAGTTGTTTGCAGATTTCCACTTCAGTTGCAAGATCAGCTTATGTTTGGTTAGCACAGTATAAATATTTGCGGTATGCAAAGAGAAAGAAAGAAAAAAAAAAAAAACAAAATCCTGAAGAAACTAACAAAAGTAACAGGAATCTGACAACTCTTAGTGGGAACTGAATTACTCTGTCATGACTCTCTCATATACATCACGAGGATAAACTGCTGTGCGCAGGACACCTTTTTGCCAAGCAAAGTTCTTTTCTCCAGCTCTGGGGTAGTTGCACTTTTTAACTACACCAACACACATGGTAGAACGTGTGTTATGACACAGCCTTTTTCTCTCGAGTCTGCTGCAAACACATCTGCTAAATTTCATTACACTGTGCCAGTGTGTGACTTTCTACACAAACCATAAACTAATGTGTATACTTCAGTATATGCTTCAGCTCCAATTCAGCAGACTCTGCCTGCATCTGCTGAGGCAGTGATTGCACTGGGTTTGGTATTTTGTGCCAAGGGTAGGTGACAGAGTCTGGGTTTGAGGGGCTGGTGAGTGCAGGAAGATGTGTGGGGAAGATAGGAAGCCATGGTCAGGATGGAAGCTGTCGGGCTGCTGAGCGTGGCTTTACATGAGGAGAGCTCCAACTCCACTCGCTATGGCTTTTGCAGAACCTGCTTTGGGCAAAAAAAAAAACAGGTGATCCAGAAGGCACCCACTACACCAGCACTGACTCAAGCTGACACAGCCACATGGCGCAAGGCTGCTCTAAGGGAAAGTGCTGGCTGGGGTCCAGCAGCTTGACAGGCTACTTGGCTTCCAGGCATCTGGTGATGTGGATATAGAAGAAACCTTCATGGATCTGAAGCCAAATGAAGTTGGTATAGAGTACGGTGTGGTTCCATGGGCCTTGGTCAGCCCGCTGAGAACACTGCTGCATCTGAATACTCACAGCCAGGAGCGAGCATCATGGTCTAACATTTACCACTGCACTTCTACAGGCTGGTAAATGCTCTATTTCTATACGTATCTTTACAGTCAGATTTGTGACACTGTGGGAGCTTTGGAGTACAGCCAATAACCTCTTGTTGTTGTCACCTATTAAAAAAAGAGCATCCCAAATTCAAAAAGTAGAAGTTATTTCAGTTCAGAATTGTTGGGTTTGTTCAAAATTACTCACACTGTGCAACTCCAGGCTGTCGCAGTCTCCACAGCCTGTATCCCATCCTCCGCACCCTCACAAGGTCCCAAGCAATTCAAATGGTGAAGGATGCAACATGGCTCGGTTGGAAAGAGGTCTCAATGAAAGCATTCAGAGCTAAAGGAGGCCAAGCACTCCCCTCCCCACATCCATTCACTGTGAACAGAAGCCTCAAGCCCTTGCTGTGGGACCACAGGGGACAGGCACATAATGAGCCCTCACTGCCAAACAGCACAGTGTTGCTGGCCCCCCATGACACTGATCTACAAGTGTGGGCTAAAAACATACCTCCCCCACTCTCACCACAGCTCACGTTCTCTCCTGATTAAGCTGACTGCTGACAAGCCCAAGAGGGGATCAGCCTCTTGACTTGTGTGGTCTGATGAAGGCTAAGATTACAAATCTTTTTCCAAATAGTCCCCAAGTGAGCCACATACACACACACACACACAAAAAAAAAAAAAAAAAAAAGAGGAAGGAGAAAAACTTCCAGTAGGGGTTGGTAACATTAGCTGTCCTTAAACTAAAATACAATGTACCTCAAGCTATAGTATCAGATGAAAAGCTCTCTAACCAGTGGGTAGGAGAATGAATTTCCAACCTTTTTAAAAATTAAAACCACAAGACACTGATTGTGACTTCAGACTAATACAGGACTCCTTGTGCACCCAGTCACAGCATAATCAATAAGCACATGGGAATCTCATCTGAAAGAACGAACCTAATAGTTCTAGAGATAGTCACTGCCACTATGACACTGCTCTTGAAATACACTGAATAAGGCTGCTCACTCTCTCCCCTCTACCCAAGGACACTCCCTGCAATTAATCTACAGAGTAACCCTCTAAACTCAAGCTCCATGTTCTCCACTACTGATTCAGGTCTATAGATCCAAAAATCAAACCAAATTTAAGAAAATGTATAAATACCTCCTTAAAAAAATTATTTGCGATCAGTGGAGTAATCCAGTGGTCTCTTAAAACACCTTTTAAGAATTTCAGCAATCACTGATTAAGTAAACACGTTATGAAATCTACATACCTGCATAATTCATGCAGTCTGGATCTAACATAAAAAATAAATCTAATTTTTGTTATTTATTGACAGACAAGAGAACATCTGGATTTAGATTTAAAAAAAAACCCTAAACAAACAAACAAAAAGAGTAGTGTCAACATCACCCTGGAAAGATGCTTCAAGGAAAACAGTGCAAGGAACGGGGAAACAAGGAGTTGTTATTTTATGGGCTTAAATTTATTTTTGTCTGAATAGCTGAAAGCTACATATAAAGAAACAAAACAGTTGTGAGATAGAAAGCTCTCCTACCACTTCATTACCTTATTTTCCTTAGTTTCATTTCCAGAGCCTGGGTCTCATTTGTTTAAATTTATTATTATTCTCTATTTACCTCTCATATAGATCTTTATTCCTTCTGATCTAGGCAGACCTTGCTCTTTGTTCTCTGAAGCAGATGGGGCAGGGGCTAAGGAGCATAATGTCTCAGAACTAGCACCAAATCTTGCTATTTCTAATGCTGCGGCAGAAGAGTTGCACTGAGATGGAGACAGAGTGAGAGTTGGAGGGCTGAAGCAGTCTGAGCAGGTCAGCAGTGATTAATGGTGCTGCTGTGGGTTTGGGCTAGGTTCACAAAGGACAGCAATATGAAGCATATTGTGCTTGTCCTCTGCCAGCAGCTCCCATAGCAGTATCTGCATCCTGGACCTCAGTGACTGCAGCCCTTAGATAAGCCCTGAGGAGCAACAGGGACACTTGAGCAAGTGACACCCAGCAGTAAACAGCATAACCTCTCAAAGAAAAGCTGCCAAACATAAGGTTGTATCTTGTGGCTCTACATCCCCAAAAGCTGTTCTACCAGGATTCACTCATTAGATCCTCCCCAAGTGCACCATTCTCTCCACACAGCAGCATGGCTGCACCCCCTTACTCCACACCACTTGGCAGAGCAGCCTTCTGGGGTTTAAAACCTCCATCTCCTCACAATCTGCACTGTCTATCTTCACATATGGCAAGATAAAACAGCTATCTATTCCTCATACAGAAGGTGTGTTGCTGAGCAGCTGAAAACATGTCACTGTGTTACTTGTGGTCCCAAAGTCCAGCTCACCACAGCAGACGTAAAGGAGTATTGGGTCAGGTGAAGTCAATGCTGCTATCACTTCTCCTGCTTCATGTAGCTGAGGTGTGGCCACTCCTAAGGAGCAAGCCAATTATAAAGGCTGCAACAGGAAAGGTGAGGATAGGCTGCACAGCTGGGAGCTGGTGAGAGAAATCCCCTGTCTGCATTTCTTGATGTTGTGGCCTTAATCCACTTGTCTGGTAGAAACCCATCTTAATTGGTGAGGGCAGTGACTTGAGCAGGGAACCCGAGTTTCTCCAGGCCTTGCTGGACATTATCATGTGTGGGCTGTTTTATGCTAAGGCTGCTTAGGGCAGCATCAGAAGGACACACCAGCAGGACAAGTGCCCTTTTTGGTACAGGAGTGTCATGTACTTGGTGCTTGTCATGCACCTTTGAATATGACTGATTGTGCATGGGAAAGGATCAGTTGTCACGGGGCATCAGCACAACCAAAGATCCAGTTCAACTGACCTAGTGTAATACATCCAAGACCAGATTCCAAATCTGAAATTGCCACCTTTTATGACTTCTTGAAATTCATTGCCACTAGGCCACTATACCTGAGGCCTGGCCTTCACAAAAATTGTACAGGCTTTGTTGGGGGAGGCGGGGGGAAGGGGGGGCCACGGCACAGGAAAGAGAGAAACAAAGAAAAAGAAAGGAGCAGTCACCAAGTTATCAATATACTACAAAAATTGAACAAAGTCTTCATTGTCAGCCCTTCTACTCAGGACCTGGGCAAAGGATAGAGACAGCCCCACAATAATCCCCTCTTACTTTGTATTTGCTTTTTCTGATGAGCAGACTAACACAGGCAGAAAAACCCTAAAACACTAATCAAGCTAGCAGGAATATTAGATGTGTCCCATAGGAAAAACAAAGTGCATTTGCAAACTGGGAGCTGTATGTAAGGCCCTGATTCCTACATGCCAACAGACCACCTTGGAAGCACACAGTGGCTCCACTTTGCATGTTTAAAGTGAAGGGGATTTTTTGTTACCCATATTTCAATTTTGTGGATGGAAATATAGTTGCACTGCACAATCAAATTGTTTGACATTTTTAATTACAAGCATTTTAGCTATTTTTGCAACCATTTGTACAGTTCAATATTGATAACCAGAACTGCGGCTCCAGCTCACAGTTTCTGTCTGAAATTATTTTATCATTAACACTACACAAGCTACATGTAAGGTCTTCAAGGCTTTTCCAGAAGTGATACTAGAACACTGGGATCTTTTTGTTTTATCAACACTTACATCGTCCCCATTGAGGACTCCACTGATTACCAAAGGGATTGGCAGTCTGGAGTTATTGAGAAGTTCAACTCCCCATCCCTCCCCTAATTTTAAATGCTTTTCGTGTTCTCAACTAAACCCTGCATTTAGTATTGTAATTTAACTTACTCTCCCATGTTACCATCCATAGAACGTTTTCTGGCATGCTCACAGAATTCCACCAGAGACCTTTTCTGGCATCCACTTCTATAATGGATTCTAATCTATTATGAAAAACTTAAGGGACGTGGAAAGGGAAGGATTACAGAGCCATCACTTGGAATCCAGCGCAAATATAACTAATGAAATCTGACATGCATATATACATTCAGAATTTTTATGGCTTTTTTTTCTTAAATAAGCATTGAATACCCTACTACTTCTTGAGTTCATTTTATTTCTAGGGAGAATCATACCTGCATAGCTAGAACATTCTATACCATCCTCCACAACAGATGTGAATCTCTCATTTCCCACCCAGCCTCCTGCCCTTGTTCCCAGTTAGGCTTTTTATGCAATTGCTTTCGCATTTATTCTTGGCAACATCAGACATATCAGATGCATAAGGTGCTCCCAGTCCTCTTACACACAAATAAGCATCAAAATGTCTCTGTCCTGAACTCTGTTATGGCTAGTTTCCTCCTTCCCATGTTAGCATTTTTAAAAAATCTACACAGAAAAGCTCCTTTGCTATTTAATAATACATAAAGTCAGCAAAGATAATGCAAAAATGCATCTCAAAGCGTTGAAGACAGCGCGAATTATTCCTCTCAAACACATTTAGAAGTGGTTTTAACTTCAAGAAAGGAATTTGCAGGGCAATGAATAAATAATTCTGACTCCTCCTTGACAATATCAGCAGCAAATAGAAAATGCAAAACCATGTATATCTATATTCTTCTCGCCTGACTTCCCAGTCCTGGCTGTGAAAGAGCAGAAATCATCTATTGTATGTATACAAACTGGGCTCAGAACCCATATGATCAAGTCTATTGTCAAATACCCTGTGGCACACTCCAAAACCGGAGCAAAGGGGCAAACCGGTGCACGGCAGCCCTGTGGTGCGTATTCTGCCTGGGTGGCAGCAACTGTCATCCTGCTGACGATTTGGGATACTGCCTTAAGTCTATTCTTCATTAAATGCATTAAAATGCCTTTAGGTCCCATTTCCATAAAGCAATTCCTGCGTTACGTTTCATTTACAGCTTTAGTACATCACTCATGAGATAAACCCATGAAACAGGTTGCTTAAGTCACAGGGTAAAACAGAAAGGATTTTTTAGGCTGAAGTTAGTAGTCTGCAACCTGGTGATTCCTCATGTAGCCAAAGGCTGTAAAGCACTTCCACAAGGAAGGACGTATTTCAGCCATAATGGCTCATAACATTCAGTGACTTACAGAAATTTTGTCCCTCTGTCTTCTGCAAAGGTCTGTTCATTTCCTATTAAAACAAGTCTGAAAACACAAGTAAATAGTATAAGAAACAGCCAAGATAATAATTTTTAGTGGTATCATAGCAGTCCTACATGCAGAAAAATCCTGTGGGAGGGAAACGGGGTCACTGAGCTGTAATAAAGATTGGCCAACAAACACGATGTCTGGGTACCCACGCCACAGACCCACAGCACTGCGTTCTCAGCTGCGGAGCTCCCTGAATGGAACCACTGGGCCTTGATACCACCACAAAATGCAGTTTTCAGAAGATATTTGGTATACTACCCCGTCAGTTTTGCTCTTAGAGATCACAGAGGCACCATGCAGACACACAGCTGTGCGTGCTGAACCACCCCCTCTCCCTTCACTGCCACCCCTCCCAACACTGTCCTGCCCCTCAGAGCTCCCCAGGGTTTCCAGCTACCAGAAACTTTTTAGAAGTCAAGATACCACTGCAGTATGTAAGTGACCAGAAAAAATAAAATAGAAACCCTATACACCTAAAAATAAATGTAAACCATTCTGATATTGGTGGAGTGGGGAAGACAGGGAAATAAAACACAGTAACAAATCCAGATATTATACGACTTACTCCATGGAACATCTTTTCTTGATTATGTTTATTATAGCTCCTATTCAAAACCTCAAATTACCCTAATTTGAAACACATTAGGGTTTTTTAATGTAAAATACTAACCAAAAGAAACTAAATCTTCCAAGAGCAAGAAGGTATCCAATTTTTTGCCTTTAATGATAAACAACTTTCACTGCAGTCAGACAAAATTACCAGCTCTTTAGCTCTTTAAAGTGCTCTATATCCTTTAAAACACTCAGGGCCTGGTCTTGATCACCCTAATTCCATTAGTACCAAATTTCAGGACTGCATCTTTTCATTTTTCCCCCTCACAGAGTCCCAAAGTTTTTCTTTACTCCTCCACACTTCTGTAAGTACTGCACAGACACTGAACAACTTTACTTTCTTTCCAGCCTCCTGTGAATTAAAAAAACCTTTCCATAAAACACAGAATGTCTTTGTATATGAAACTTCAAATGATTATCAGCAACCATAGCACACAACAGCTGCCTCGAGGGAGATGCTAGAAGATCACTGCATGCTGAGAATTAACTCATTCTCCACTTTCTCTGCAAAATGGAGAAAATAGTGTTCTCGTTTAAAATTAGAGAAGTTTAAATTACGAAAAATTTGCTCCTTGGAGCATTTTATTTTTCCTTTTTAAAAGGAACAAACAGAAAAGCAAATTTCCTGTCTTTTACCAGGTTCTCCTTACATATGAAACCTTTGGTCAAATATCTGAGCAAATTACCACAATACAGTTACTTATTTGTTTCCTTAGCATCCAGTTCTTTTACACAACTCACAAATATCAACCTCTCAATTGAGGCATAGTTTGAAAAGCTGAGTAACTTTAAAAGAGCTGCTGCTCAACATTTTAATATTTTTAACAGAGCTTCTAACCAACATCCTGACCATTTAGCTGTGCACATAAGGAAGATTCAACAGATAATTTATCTTTTAGGTATGGTGCAGAAACATTAAGAGATGAAGAGTGTTCATTTAAGTAAAACACAAACACTAGTGAGCAGACATTATGAAAGTGGATATTTGGACATTTTGCTCTGCCTAAATTCTACTACACTTACCACAGCAGCATGCAATCATCTTTCGGCTCTAAAATTAAATTGTTAGTTTTCATCTTCTCCTCAGATGGAGAAGCACATGAAATGGAGTATGAAAGCTTCTTTTGACATACCAGGTGTTTAGACCAACAGACGTCGACCACACAAATCGCAATACACTCACTGGAGAAAACCAAATCAAAGGAATTACTTTGTATGTGAAACAGGCTACAGGGAGATTTGCAATGAATTTTACTAAGACTCATCCTGAAGCTGGGTGCACGAGAGCTATATTTCAGTCAGAAATAAGCAAGTTTTGTAGTTTCACTCTGAATAGCCTTGGATCTTCAGTTTCTGTTCCAGAATTTTAATTAACAGTTTAGTTATGCTAAGCCCACTCACTGAGCACTTCAAGTTTGACACTGTATTTCACTGGAAGTTATTGCTAAGTGAGGAGGACAGATTGCATTGCCAAGGTGCTCCCATGCTTCAGCAGTAAAAGCAATGCTTATGCAATAGCAGAAATACGTCAGACTGAAGGCTTTGTGCATTGTGCACTTCTTTAGGCATATCCATGTCCATCTTTAAAGCCTAATTGAAAACTTTATGGTATGCATAAAAGCTAAAGATACAGATTTATGTCTTCCAAGCTATGTTCTATGCAGTACAGACTAGCTAACAGTCTACTGGACTAGCACTCATAATTAAGAAAAAAAAAAAAATTTTGCTCTCTGCTATGATCTCTGTGAAGTGTCTCACAGGGCAGCAAGGAAGGGTACATGGCAAGTCTTTCTTCACCCTGTTGCCATACAGATCATCACTTTGTCTGACAAGTGACCAAAGCCCAGCCACCAGGAAACAGAGGGAGACCATACTACACTAGAAGCTACTATACCCCACTTGAAAGCCAGATCCTGCCCAGGTGGCAGATCAATTAGCACTGACGTGAGTGGAGGGAGTACGTTATTTTTCCCACCCCCTACCGAGACTCCCTTAATTAACTGATGAGCTCCCCCTTTTTCTCCAACCAGCATAAGATTTATAGTATCTTATGAAGAAAGCTGTTAATACAAGACCAGAAACTTAGGATGGTGAGGGGAAAACAATAAGCCAGTGCAAATGGAATTGATGCAGGAAGTATGAACCAAATGGAAAAGAAAATCAAAACAGTCAGCAAGGTGAAACTTTATTGACTAAGAAAAGGCTCATTCATCACGTAAAAAGTTCAGCAGAGAAAGCATTAGTCTTCCTGACCTGGAATCTGTGTTAAGGTCAGGATCCCTCATTTAGGGACCCCTCAATGACAAGTCCAGCTACTTTAGAGATATGATTTAATTAGTGCTACTAAAAGACAAATACCTGGGACTGATTTCTTCTAGTACAAGCATACTGTTTGAGTTTCCTTAAACACAAGGAGAGGAAAGCGCAAAGACTTTGCTTTGACCAGCCCTGCTTACGTTCTGTCAGAAGTATGGGGATTCCATATGACTCCATATGGCATCTCTGCAGAGGAAAGGTCAAATGCAATACAAGGAAAAGGAAAAAAATTACTTTATTTCACAGGGGGAAACTTTACCAAACACAGTATATAAAGAAATACCACACCTCTCTCTTCCACAGGCAGTTTTAAAAACAGCATGATTTAAACTTAATGAATCAGTCTCACACAAGATAAAGTCTACAGACCATGTCAATTTGTTTCAGTTTAGACTCTTACCTCACAATTGTCAGACCATTTTTTCACTTTGAAAAACATCACCAAGATAGAGGGGCTCTCAAGATCACCACAAAAAGCATCTGTGTGCGTTCTGAAGAATCACACAGTACTGTCAAATACAAATCACAAACAGGCAACTTACTCTTAGCTTAAGTACCACAGAAATGTGATTTCTATCTCTTAGCTCCCATCCATTAGATCAGCTTATGCACTAAAGAATAACTCCACCTACTACTCAAAAGAACAAAGGCTAACAGTATGGTTTATGGCTTGGCTCATTTACCCAGTTCGTAAACAACCAGATGACTATTCCAAAAACATACCCATTAAAGTGTTTGGAATAACCAACAGAAGCATTGCAGCACCCCTGAGATGGCAGAAAAACTCCACACTTGTAATTTTTTTTTTTCATTAGCCCACAAGTTGAATATAAACCTTGGACTTCCCTTTGGTGAAATATTGGTAAATAAAGCAGAGTCAGGCATTCCTGCCCCTCTGGTCCAAGTAATAACAGGTAAGGGGAAAAGGAATACTGTCTCTCTCATGAGAGGATGAATCTGCCACTGCTGTGGCAGGTGTATTTACAGCCAAGAAACAGTCAGAGAACACAGCCAGATTAAACTGAGGGCCTGTGTAGAGTCAGGAACCAAGTCCTTATATTCCAAATCCTATAAAAAGTCATCATTGTTTTAAGCTAAGCAAGGAGGATGCCTTCAAGATTATTCTGTTAATACTGAACAACCAGGAAATCGAATGTTTCTGTTCTTTGTCCTTTCTTAATGTGCTGTTCATGGAAGACATTTAATTTTCTAAAAGGCAAGAAATACTGCAAAAACAGTAAATATGTTAAAATTAGACAAATTTCTGAATTCTGAAATAAACAATAGCCTCACAGCAAATCTGATGTATGAAATTTAATGGTTCCCTGGCATGTGAAAGCACAAAATCAAACAATATAGATGATACATAGGAGCATAAAAGAAGAAAAATAAAGCAAACAAAACCCACACACACACCCCTTCCCATAGAACAAAAACCCTCACAATAATCAAAATCAGTAAAGCAAACAGCACTAGTGTATTTAAAAAACACTGTAAAATTGAAAATTTACAGCAATTTCTAGACCAGAGTGGTTAAAACTTCTGCAATAAACAGTTCCAACCAACATGGAAGTGGCCTTTTCTGCTGGCTGTGGATTGATTTTCTTTGGGCTTATACTTGAAAGCAATATATCTTCCTGAATGGATCCCTCTCTCACTCCTGTTCTCAAGAGCAGAGGATTAACAATTTATCGTGGTTATTCAGCACAATGAAACTACTTCAGCTTTAGCATCATTCACAGGAAAGGCCCTTACAATCATTGAGACTTCAGCATCTACTTGTAAAAAAAAAAAAGAGAAAGACAGACTAGCATTCTGATCTGGAATTCACTAATCACCTACTTGTCCTCACCAAACATGTTTCTGATAGCTACAGTGCTGATACGGACTAGAGGAGAGTTACGAATCATAGAATCATTTAGGTTAGAAAAGACTTTTAGATCACTGAGTCAAACCATTAACCCACAGCTGCCAAGTCCACAACTAAACCATGCCCCTAAGTGCCACATCTACATGTCTTTTAAATACCTTCAGGGATGGCAACTCAACTACTTCCCTGGGCAGCCTGTTCCAATACTTGACAAACTTTCCCATTAATAAATTTTTCCTAATATCCTACCTAGACCTCCACTGGCACAATTTGAGGCCATTTCCTCTTACCCTGTCATCTCTTACTAGGAGAGACCACTCTCACCTCTCTACAACCTCCTTTCAGGTGGTTGTAGAGAGTGGTAAGATTTCTCCAGGGTAAACACCCCCAGCTCCCTCAGCCACTCCTCATAAGACTTGTGCTTCAGACCCTTCACCAGCTCTGTTGCCCTTCTCTGATCACACTCCAGTATCTCAAATGTCCTTCTTGTAGCGAAGGACCCAGAACTGGACACAGTACTCAAGATGCGACCTACTGTAGTACTAAAGTTTGCCCTACATCTCTTACACATTTTTTTTCTACAGTTCAGGTGTAATTTCTCAAACTATATGCAGCTCTTCAACAATTCCACTTCATAGTGGAATACATTTAGAAAAGGGAAAAACAGCATTTAATAAGCATCGTTATATACAGCCTACAACCCACTGCTGCCAATAGCTGGACAAAGTACAGCTACTTATCTGATTTTAGAAACAGAGCAGGTCTAGCTAATGCTCAGGTGGGAAATAACATTGGAATCCTAGGTACTGGGGAGAAAACAAACATATATGCTACTGAATACTGGACCACCACTAAACACCTGATGAATGGGAATTAAAACTGAAATTGTCTATATGCAATGGCATATTTACCTAAAGGCATACGAGCAGTGTACTTTAAGACACATTACAACCTAAGCCTATCATCTTTGCCACACTAGAGCAGGAACAACAGCATTAAGGAGCAGAACCCTCAGTCCTTGGTGCCAAGCAGCTTTCATGCCTGGCTCTTATTCCTGGCACATGGACTAAAAGAGGAGTTTCTTAGTGGTGGTGTGTTTTGGAGGGTTTTTTACTTTTTTCTGTGAAATCTAAGCAAACAGCACAGCCAAGCAACATATTGTCTCCTGCAGTTCAATAGGCTTCTATTTACATTGAGCATCATACACCCACTCAGACAAATACAGAGCTGTAAATCCCACCTAGGTGCATTATTCGTGGCAGGTCACATCTCTCTGATGTTGTCTATCCTGTATCCCAAATGCAGGGCTGCAATGCCCACAGTTCTCCTGTCAGCCCTCAGGTGGCATTTATTGTCTCCCCACCTCTCTCCCAGCTACACTAAACCATCTGTGCTAGAGTGAAATGGCTCCCTGCTTCTGATAGATTGCATTTATGGCTGCCCCTGGAATACAGTAGTTGTACCAAAGGGATGCCATTTTCCCATCTCTATCCCTTACAATTTTATTAGCATCTGGCAGCTACTGACTGTCTGTCAAGTGGGAGAAAAAAATGGGTCCAGAAACACGACTCTGAAACGGAAAGATTAGCTGTAAAATGGGGAGGGGGGGATTTTTTTATTTAACTGGAAGGCAGTCTCTGAGGTTTCTTCTCATAAACCTAGAGTGGCAAAATACTTTCACTTTTAGAAACAGAGGTGAATTACCATCAACTTTGAGGTAAATGGGTACTTTGCAGGAAGCACAAAGAGAGAATTCACAGTCTGCTCTCTACCACATGTAGAATGCAGCCCAGCCACCTGTGGACATGCCTTAGTTTCCAGAGGCAGATGGTCTTGCCCCAGCTTTTGGCAACAGGCAGCTGTCAAATCACTGGGAAAAGCCAACAAGACTCCCATAGTTAGTTAAACTGTGATTTCATCCCCACCATCACCATTCTGCATACATCTCAGTATGCAGCAATAGTTCCTTTAAAATTATGCCTATATATCTGCTTTACATATTCTGTTCCAGCCCTTTGACTTCTCTCAAAACCACAAGAACAGTGCAAGAGTTACCAGAGCCAAATCTAGGCTGCAGTACTTGTCAAGAATGGGACTTCCAAGAGGACACAGCAAATCCAAGATAGTGATAAAATTCACGTTGCTGCCAATGACCAGAGTTCAGTCAACAGTGAAATTCTCACCTTACTTATCTGCTGATGCAACACGCACCCTTTTTGAAACCTCTTCTTTCACAACTTCCTGCTGAGAGATCCTGCAATCAGCATCTGTAAGGCACCCAGCAAAAAAGCCTATCCAACACTTTTCCACACAAGACATGCACTTGGAGGACAAATGCAAAAAAGCAGAGCTTGCAACCCAAGTTACAGAGCAGCAGGTTCCACAGTGAATGCCACTGCCAAAACTACAACGTTTCAGACACCAAAATCTGGCCTGCTCGTGCAGAGAATGCCTTTGAGCCACTGCTAATCAGATGGAATGAGAGTATCTCTGCAGAGTTTGAAGAATCAGAATATTTTCATTTTTTTTTTATGCATGCCTATGAAATACAGTATTTTGCTTCTGTCTTCTGTGTCCTCAGCTGCCAGTCTGGATGTCTGTGTAAGGCATAGGCTGTTTCCTACAAGCATACTCTTATGGAGAATACCTCAACCACCAAGCAAATGAGCATTCAGTTGCTCACTTGCCCACAGAATTTTACCTCCTCATACAAAGTGGTTCTAAAAGGGCAACCTTTCTCCTAAGTCCTGTGATGGGCACCCTGCCTCGCTCAGGCAAGGTGAGCAAACGCACTTAGCCAAATATCCTGACAACACATTTTACCCTCTATGATCTCTTCTTATTTTCTCAGACATTGCACCTCAGGCTCCAGGAAAACATTTTACCCACAGAGGTTGTGCGTACAGTTCCCACAGCAAGTTTGCTCTGATAGTGGCACTATCCTCCAAAAAGTTTGCTAAAAAAAGAAAAACAAAACCAAACCAAACAAAACAAAAAACCAACCAACAAACAAAAAACACCGCAGTTGATATTTCTGACTGTATAGGGAGCGGGGGAAGGAAATCAGCAGTCTCCAGGTAGTCAGGAGCCAGAAGAGTTGTGCATGACCAGTTTGCCCTCCAAGGGCTATAGAAACAATAGAATTTCTTCTATAATGGACAGATTAAGGACTAGAGTGAGGGCCTCCACACTATTTCACAGGCAAGGTTCTCTGCCTGAGCCCACTAATGGGAACATTCACATAGAGCAAATTTACATGCACATAATATTTGTGGGATGTCTTTCATGACTCATCTTCTCTAAGGTATCTCTTACTTCGTCTTTGCAAGATGTAATTTTATTTTGAATATTTAAGATGCAAACAATTGCTGATAGGATATTACTTTAATTTTTTGCCCATCCCCCTCCGCAAGTTTATTCTAAAATGAAAACCTCAGCTAACCTGATGGAAAAGAACACCATAACAGGATTTGTTCTCACTTCCTTTGATATGTGAAACAAATACAGTTACTCCAGGAGACTTTGAGAAACAGTTGTGGAAAATTACAGGTGATGAATAACCCACAGGAAGACTCATTTTGTTCCCTGAAAGCAATAGTGAGAATTAAAATAATAGAAAACAAAGGCTACTAGATCAAATCACACTTTGGTTTCTATCAAAAGCTATATTCATTCCAGTTCTCATGATATTTTCCACCTGTTTGCTCCAAGCTTTACTTCATCAAGTACTGAAAAAATATGATGAATGCATAAGCCGGTCAGATATAACTTGAACAAAACCAATTAATGTAAGTATTTCTGTTACAAATTCAAAGAACAAATCCGATTTTCCTGGCTCACACACACTGTCCTGCTTTTTTCCCTTGGGCTAGCCAGACAAAGAAAACAATACCCCTCCAAGATGGATACAAAATTATTATCTCTTTGTTATTTTGTCATATTTTTTGTATACAACTAAGAACCAAAGCAGTACCCACTCCGAGCCCAATACAAGACAGCCACCACTGAGAAATAGAGAGCAAGGAGCACAGGACCAGTCCATGTCCTGTTCTTTGGAAGAACTGGATCAATTAGCTCAAGGGGACCACAGGGTTTATGAAAAGCATACATGGCAAGTCTTTTTCTGTCTCCCTTTTAAGAACTCCTTTGTTAATAGACTTAAATGAAACTCTAGATTTAAATTAGGAAAAAGTTAGGTCTTTAATGTTTGTTGAACACTGGTGGATGTGTGGCACATACTTCTGGAGTATCCATTCTCATTTAATAATCAGGTTGCAGAGAAGGGCTGTGCAACAGAATTTCCACTACAAGAGAACAGAAATCCAAGACAAACATGATCTGACCAAGTCATATATCATTTGCTTGTAACAGATTCAATATACGGCTCTGACAAAGTCATCTGTTACCAAGCTTGTGCTGAAGACTTCAGGGATCACCTTCATCACAGCAGTTAACGGCTCAAATAAATCTTGTGATGAAACTCACAGGATTTTTTTTATATAATTTTTTTTTTAAAGAAACATAAAATGCAGCAATTCAAGGCTTCCAAAACGCTTTCACGGAACAGTGTGTGGCTTACCAGAAGGAACTAGAAGGAACAGTCCCTACTACAAGGTCTACATCTCTCCAAGCCGTAATTATGTGACAGTCCAGAAATTATAGGAACCACAGATTGACACTAGGCAAGGGCATCATGTGTGTGGTTTTCTCTTAATGTGAATGGCAGATGGAGACAGTCAGTGCCATAGAGCACTACTGCTCCCCTCTAACCACTAACAAATATTCTGTGAGCCACAGCTCAGGAACCACCATCAAATTTAAACCTAGCAAATGCAAAAGAAGAATTTTTTAACACTACCCTGTTGTACTAAGCATGTGCCATATGTTTAACATCTCCTGTGATCTTAAGACAACGGACTAATACATTACATAGACCCGCATAAAAATAATAAACTCAGCTTAGCAGAACCACTTAGTGTGTACATGTATTTGACAGAAGTCTAGTCACAGATACCTAGCAACATAAAAATCAGGCAACCAGCTCAATGTAAGGTAGCCAAAGAAATGCTAAGTTATGTGGTGCCCACATCTCCTGACACTACTGATGCCTCTATTCCCATTATCCCCAGTGCAGATTTTAAACTAGCATTGTGCAAAACTATCACAACAAAATCCAAAGCTAAAAGGAACCATAAGGTACAGAGACGAAGTTAAACTATGGAAATAAATTAGCTTTCCTCAAGCCACTGCAGTTCCATTAAGAGTTCAAAATAAAAGCTATCCTCTTGAAGCGTAATTTTAGGATTTTGGTGTCTTTTTTTTAATTACAAACCCAAATAAACTGTGTTTGGAAGCCCCAGACAGATGATTTTACCAGTTCTCCATCTCTCCTTGCTTGAGATTCTGGTCACAGTAAACAGACCACAGTATCATTTTCTCAAAACAAAACAAAAGCAGACTGCTATTCAAAGAACACAAAAGTTGGAGCCCTAGATCTCCTTGCCCTTCAGAAAAAAAAAATTATTTCCCAGTTTCACAGGGTCTCCTGCCTGACACCCTGCTGCCAAGTTACAGAAGTAGGGCATACACTTCCAAGTCCAGTTTCCATTTCAGAGGAAACCACAAAACCTCAGGGACACACATATATGAAGACAAGGGCTATCTGGTTTTACACGAGTCTTGGTTTTGTTCTGTGGGTTTATACACAGTAAGTAAAATCCCACAAAAAATAAACTTAAGAAAAAGGACACTATCCACTACTATGTAGTCTTCTAGTGAAAGGCAGCAAGTTGAAGAAAAGAGACATATTCCTTTAAGAAAAGTTATTTAGAAGGTTTGCCATAAAAATAATTTTTGTAACAAGCTATTTCAATTTTAAAAATGGAAAACACAAAAAACTAATAATCAAATTAAAGTGGGGATTTTCTCCAACAATACATAAAATGACAAATCTCCAGATTGGCATTCTTTAACAAAGCACAGTTAATCTCATTCTGCTTACTAATGAGTTAAGATCTGAACTGGTTACCTCTACCTTCTTTCCTAGCCGTAAGTATAGTCAGATATAAAATGGGTGTCAGTAAAGATGTCCAATTTTCACTACAGTTCAATGTTATTACAACAGTTTCTCTCACTACAGAACTCTCAAAAAGAGGAGTACTGCAGTGAGAGGTATTACTCCTAAATTGCAGTGCTAATATTCATTTGCTGTCTGTGATTATGTTCAACCCTCTTGGTGGACTCACAGCTTATAGAATACTTCCAAAAAAAAAAAACCACACTATGAGCCAGAAATGAGGATGCAGAAAGTTGCATGGTTGACTGCATGGTTTACTCTTAAACTTTTTCACATCACCTCCAACCAACTTGAAGCTTCACTGAAGGCTTTTTGCTTCACATACAAGCAAATAGGAATGTTAGGGACCTGAGTACCAGCTACCAGGGTCTGCAACCAGCTCAGCAGAGACTTGACCTGAAAAAGATGAGCTACCTCAGCTGGTTGACAAATTTCAAGATTTTAATCTTTCAAATCAATTCTAGTCCAAACAGCTGCAGGATACACTGAATGGCATCTTCTTCTCCAACTGGCACACCAACAAAGCCCAGGACAAACTGAAATGACTTATAATTAAGACTATGGTGCCTTATGTTTTCATGGTTTCATGTGCCTATGGTTTCATGAAAAGTAAGAGCAACAAATATAACCAAGCATTTGAAACAAAACTCGTAAGACCTTTTAAGGAAATGCAGGCTTAGTCATAGCCCTGTTTAATTTACAGCAAAATACAGTTATCTTCATTTGTCCATCCACGCACACGCACTCCGCCAGTACTGAGGTCGGGACTCATCACATGCCAACATCTTTCCAAAGACCAGTGCTCTTACTCAGACGCAGTTTGCAGTTAAGCAAAATCTGACAGCTGACCAGAAGCATATACACAGGCAGCAGATTTACCCTCTCATTTATGCAATGTTTATTTTATAACCGGGGGAAAAAAAGTTTGATTCTTGGAGTCTTGGAGAAAGTTTTAAGGCTAGAAAAATAAGAAACATCTAACTAGTGCTGACTAGCAATAGGTACAGTATTAGGGAAAAGATATTTAATAGATTAAATGACATTGCCTCAACAAGTTTCATCCAGAAAATCGTCTCTAGGTAATTTTGTCTTATTAATTCACACCAAGACACTTATTCACAACAGATATAATTTGACAAATCTACTTCACATTTTTCTAGGGTATATCAACCATGATTCTCTTTTAGAATTTATTCCATGCTTTTTCAAGATTCCTACTCTACAGAATAATCAGTGTGTTGACTATTTTTGATGTATAGGGACTTTAATTCTGACCTGTGCTGTATAACAAAGATTAGCTAGAAAAGTCACTTGAAATAGCTTCTGGTATCTGACTGGACTGATTCGTTAAAGCATTTCCAGCATGAGCAATCATGCTTAGTAATTTCAGATAGGATTTCTGAGAACTGCTATGGATGTGATTTTCAAATTAAAGTTGCACTTAAGCAGAGAGTACATTTACTGGATTATTTCAGTGTCCAGAGACAACACAACATCAATGCAACATGAGAATAGTTAAGGCAAGTTCATTTTGAGTTTTGGCTGTACATGTGGGAAGAAATACAATTAAGGAAGAAGAGAGAGCTTTCTGTATATTCAGCTGCCTGCATTTTTCATTGCTAGCTATTTTTTCAGAGCTTTGGGGAAAAGAGACATTTCCCATAGAGAGAAAATTTGAGTTCATTCAGTTTTCCTTCAAATATTTATATAAATAATTATCCAATGAAACTACAAACTTGTACCTCTGTACTGAAGTAGGACTGTTAAAGAAGCATAATTCCTAATATTGCCTACTGAAACATCACATTTCAGAGTTAAATATTAAGCAAGCTGAAGTGGCAAAACACTGTTAGAAGCTTTACTAACAGTCCACTTCTTCCCAGTGGGACCAACCTGAGGCCCCTTGGTACCACACAACCTGACCAAAGCGTTCGTGTAGGAGTGGATCAGAAGCTTGTTTAGCTGTTGTGCTTTTTGTTGTCCTCCTCTGGAATAAAATGCTCAGTGAAGTTTTTCCAGTAGTACTCTGGTTCTTGTTTAGATTTCCCTCTCAAACACTGATCAATACCTCTGCTAGTAATACAGAGAACCAGTACTGTCAACTCCATCAGCTGCTTAGTTGTAACTTCAGATCCAAAGGGACTTGAGTTCAGTTGACTGATTTCATTACTCTTCGTGGTTCCTTGCTTACCTATAGGCATGCACCTAAAGGGAATAAGGGAGTAAATCCAGAGGTCACCTTTACCTAACAAGGCTGCTTTCCTCTCCAAAATATGTACAACTAGAGACAACAGCAGGAGGAAGCATATTCCAACAGAAAATAGTAAGAACCCCATTAAAAGTTTAACAACAGAGTATATGACAGCAAGGCACAGGTGCTAACTGTAGACCATCATGTTTAATTCTAGAGAGAATAGTTCATGGAAGCGCTTTCCCTAATGAAAACTCCAACATGGAAAACTGAATTTATCAAATTAGCAGAAACTGCTAGTTGCTGAAATTTGGATTATAGCAAGTAGAACAACATATAGGCTCTTGGGAAGGTACCCAAAAGAGAAAAAATGTGAAATAAGATTAAAATTAATATTTTGAAAAAGAATTTGGAAAGGTAAACATTTTCCAATAAAGTAAATGAAGGGAGAAGAATTCTGGCAGCTGAGTCAGAATTTTAATCCAAGATGCTGAGAGAAAAAAAAGTAATGACCCCCTCATTCAAGGACATCTACCAACCACATAATCTCTAGGAGTGGGAAAACACAGAGTCCAAAACCAGAGTTTGGATCTGCCATTGCCACTGCTGGGTTAAAAAAATTAATAATTAAAAAAAAACTTTGAACTACTGCATTAAACAGTTCCTAAGAAATCCAGTCAGAGTTGGGAATTTCTCACAAAAGACTGGTTACATTGATCTTCCCAAGATAGAGAAGTTCTCTTGCTATTTATCTCCTCTTTACTCTTCTATTTTCTAAAGCTGACACTATCTTGCTGCCTTTCAGAGGGACAGCCAGGCACACTAGTGTGTCAGTGCTGGAGAACAAAGCCAAAGGAAAAGGTAACAGCAACTCCACATCCTGATCCTCACTCCCACTGAAGTCACTCCAAAAAAACAGCCATTTGTTTCCCAGGGGGCACATTTGACCACAAAAAACTTGCTTATTTTTCCAAGTTTTCAGTGTCTCCATTTGGGCAGCATTCATGCCTATGTCCAAAGTACAGTGTAGTCCCATTCCCTGTAATCCATGAAACTGTGAGATTTTTAGCAGACCATTACAATCACAATCCAACACTACAGTTGTTCTCTGAGCTGCACAGCCCTTAGCACAGCAGCTACACTAAAACACCTTGGGTGTTTCTATCGAGATAGCTGAAAACAGCAGACCCACACTGAGGACCATCCCAGGCAGATGATGCATTACTCTGCAAGAAGCCCCAAAAGGCACAAACAAAGTAGAAGGAATAAAATAAACAAGATTTTCTGTGACCCTAAGGATGGGATTATAACATTTTTTTTTTTTTAGCTTGAGCAGGAAGCCTTTCTAAATTACATTTCTAAGATTTTATTGTATTATCTTCATGGCACAGTTATTACACATTAAAGGTAATGACTCTCTTCTGCAAGTAACCTAATATTGAACATGATTGATATCCCCTATCTGGGCTTCAGAGAACACTGAATTTCCTAAATGGAAGGAGGGAACAGAGTTGGATGAGGTGAATAGGGAATGGCTTGAGTGGATTATGTGTATGCATATGAAAAACCAACTCTCAGGTTTTCACTGGAACACCGTATTTTCTTGAAAACACCCACTAATGGCAAACAATGTCGGGAAAAAATCCCCAGATCTTCCATTTGTGGGCAATTCTCCTCAGACTACAAATACATATATTATTCTTGTTCTTATCCATTTGATAATTTTGTAACCCCAAATATACAAAAAGACACACACAGAGCACCCTACATGTACGCACACTGATGCTTATGAGTTGATGGGAAATTCAGGTTCAGAATTTATATTCCAAGGGAAATGTGGCCATTTTGATTTCTCTTGTTCCTTTAAATGATCTCTGTGGCCTGGAATCGCTGAACAGACTACTGATGCCCAATTGTCTTGAGACACTCTAAAGCACCAGGTTTATTCAGGCACTAAAGAAGCCATGGGGCAACATGGGAGATGGGCCAACAGGGGAGAGCATGCAGAGATTTCCACTAGTTCCCAGGCAAGACAGAACAAAGTGTCCACACTCATACAAACACCATTTCTCTGCTAGATCTGATGACTTCTATCCTTTTAAGACTGGGTTCACCATCATTTCCAGTAAGAGGCAAAACCAAACATAGAGCCTAAAAAGGAAACTGCTTCTTCAGAAACTGATTTCTTTCTCTCACCTGAGATTAATAAGCACAGATTTGCCTCAGTATTCTTCTGCCCATTCCTGTAGTAGCTTTCTGACTCTCTAGCCCACATACTTATCAATAAATCATCTCACTGCTCAAGCAAAGCTGGTCAAACTGTCTTGGCTACATTCATTATGCTGCTTATCAGCTAGGGAAGTGGACAGGAAAAAAAAGCAGAAAAAATATTTTTTTACAGTAGCAGTCAAATTAAAACAGTTCAATTATAGAACACAATTGTTTCTTTGTGAAACAGAAAAGGTATTACTTGTGGATGTAGAGTTTTTTTGTTTGGGGATTGTTTTGGTTTAGGTTTTTTAATGGAAGTTACACCAGAGACAGATAATCCTTAAAAGGTACTATACAGTCAGTTAATAGCCTCCTAATCATGAAACCAGAGCAAGCCACTGACAAGAAAAAGGCTCTGTTACCGCAAAGAACATCAGTGTTTCTAGCTGCTGTCACACTTCTTTGGCAAAGTTGTCCTGTGATTTTTGAAGCTGTTTTATTTATTCAAGTACTCACATTAACTCTTCCCTCAAAAAAACACCCCAGAATACAATATATTAAAAACAATAAGTCGATAGAGACACTTGGATCCAGTAGAACTCCACTGTTTGTCAAGGTTTTTGGGAGTGCATTTTTTCCTTCTTGCAGAAGGAGAGAGCATTCTTCTTTTCTGCCCAGTAGAGCAGGCCAGGGGAAAAAGGGCAGGGAAGACTGCCTGGAGATGATTCCCTTCAGTCCTGTCATTGGCCGAGAAGGAACCACCAATGGCTACTCATCCTTCCCAAGATCTCAACAAGCTCTGGGAGAGCAGCAGGGTGGCTGCAGGGAAGAATGCCATTTGTTGGAGCTTGTGTGGGTGATACTACCAGAAGGTGGTAAGAGCTATTTTAGAGACAATGTACCAAACATCCAGAAAATCTAAACACTATCCCCCACCCCTCCTCCTCACACTGAGAAACACCAACATTTTAAAGATATTTTTTAAAATTAAAGTGCCATATTATGGATGTTGGTATTCATTATGTCAGTCTTTTTATTTTTGAAGGCTTGGTGACTTTTGTACTTGTCATCATGACATCAATGGAAAGATTCTGTCTACTTTAAAACTTTTATTCAGTAACAATTTCCTGAGATAAGTCTCCATCAATAATAGCCCAGAATATTTCTCCTTTATTCTTTAACTTCTGTCAGCTACAAGTTGGGGCCTCCATGACATAGGATATTTTCCAGATTCAAGAGCTAGTAAACAGAACAAGCTCATGTATTCAAATACTAAAGAAGGAAAACAATGAAAAATAAAAACAAACCCCAAAGCAACCACTTGGAACTATGGAGAAGGAAATAAGTCACCAGTTCAGCAGCTCTTGACATTATTTATTCTCTCATTCATGTTAAAAGGTAGGACACTGTGCAAAAGTGCTTGAACAACAACCTATGACCTTCAATAACAGAGCCAGGGAAGAAGTTCTGTCCCATACAAGTTCTATAGATTGTCCATTTTCTCCTGACAATCTTTTAATACAGTGGTTTTGCACCTTTACTGTGCCAATAGTCTCTCAGAACACACCATCCCCCCTAAAATAGAGCAGCTCAGGTTTTTTTCCGAAATGTTCTCAAACTTAAGAGCAGGAACTCTCATTTTTTGGTTTTTTTTTAAACTACACACAGAATGCTTATTAATTTCAAAACTTCATATCCACATCTCAAGTACATCAGAGGAAGATTGAGGTCTGAAGCCCAAAACACCAAATGCTCTCGATTTACCTATAGCAGCCCCTAAGCAGCCAAGTATTTATCTGTGCAAGCAGATCCAAAGAAATCAGTACAGCATGAAGCATGCAACAGATATGAAACATTGAAGTTTACCTAAGTGGAACTTTAAAAGGACTATTTGGGAGAGAGTGGAATGAACTGAGAATGTTATCCTATGATAATGAAATCAACTTGGGTGACTGAAAAGCTGTCTGCATAAATAATATTAAGACTGCTGCACTAACATTTATACATGAAGACTGAAATGCAGTCTGTGAAAAAGGTTAAAAATTACAGCATTATAATTCAGTAATATTTCATTTTTTGTGTTCTATTTTTTTCCTTGAACTGCTCTTAGAATCATTTTTCCTGACACCTTTCTTTTTAAACTTTGTTAACCTCACTTTGCTTCCAAACCATCTTTCCGAGCTTCTGTTCTGATGCATCAAAAGAGCAATGCATGACCATAGCAAGTAATTTGCTCAAACCATACTCTCACTACTCAGCTTAGAAGCAAATATACTCAGATGCAAGTTTCCGAGAGACTTGGTTTTCTTCTTACACTGGTTTTGATGTGATTAAACTCTCCACATCAACTTTGCTTCTCCCAGCTTTCCTGTCTGTTAGCTCAGAATCAGTTGAAGACTACAGTAAAGAACAAAGCAACTCCCAGCTTGCCTCCTTACCAGAGAAGCAAGGAAACAGAAATATACCTTCACATACACTATTAAAATGTACAAAGACTAAGAAGCGGTGCATAGTAACAGGGAGATCTGGATTAAACTCTAATACGCCGCTAGAAATTAATCTGACAATGTAAATTTTTGCAGTACTAAAAAAATGTCAGCAATTATAAACCACAAAAATACCAAAGCAGCAAAACAAACCACCTCCACCCACTTCTTCTCCATGAGAAACCTAAGTCGTACTCACCCCCAAAATAAGAACTGTTCTTGAATGCAGCTCTTTCCCAATACAGGAGAAACAGAGGAAGTAGGAAAAGTTACATACAATGGAATTATTTTTCCCCACTTCGGATACAAATAATTAATCTACCAGAGCCTGCAGTGACCAATGCTGGACATTCAACTAGCTATGGAACTCCACAAGTTATTTCTACTCCTAGATCTATTACTAGACTTCGTCTCTGAAGGAATAGGTACGGGCTTGCAATATCCAAAGAGTAAATTAATTCGACATATATTTCATTCATGCTAAGAACTACTATAACTTTTTAAGTAAACCATGTATTGTAGGCGACTTGTCATTTTGGGAATAAGGGAAGAAAACTAACCAGGAGATTACCAAAATTAACTTACCTCTCTAAGCTTTCATTTCCCAAAATGATTTAACAAATGCCTCCTTATTATACACAAGCAGCATTTTTGTGGGCAACTGAAAGTGAGTGGTTGAGCTCTCTGACTATACCAGAAGTGATGAATGATAAGAAGGATTTTGGAAAGGGGTTAATTTGTCTTTTTGACAGTTGAGTTAAGATAGGGGTCATTGAAGTCTCTCTCAATCCTACAAATTACCTTTACATTCTCAGACACAAAATTTCAAGGTTAAATCTACCAAAGCCATTATAATAGCAACTCAACAGAATGCTTTACTGAGGTTTAAGCAATTTTCCTATCATGCACTCAGAGCACATCTACAGGCTTCTTCTGCCAAGAATTATTTTGACTCCCTCAGGCTTGCTATCCCAAGCAGGAGAGTTCAGACAAATTCTAATCAGCTCAATCTATTTCCAATGGAACTTTACTTCCAAAAATCAGCTTGGAGGCCCAGTCAAGCTGCCCACATGAATATTGAACGAAAGTTTAGGACTCAAACAAAAGCGCAAAATAAAACTCGCCTGGTACACACAAAACAGGGATTCAGAGCTTGGAAGCAGACGCCAAAGCAACCTGGAAAAGCACAAGCCAGAGAATGTGCAATAAATGGTCATTTGTGGACATCCTGTTTAGGAAAAGAAAACACAAACAGTAAGTAGTTCAAGGACTGTGAGCCACTAAAGCAGGAATGACAGAAATCAAATCTTGACAAATGGTTCCAGCTACAATCAGAAAGCTGCAGAAGAGACTCTGAAACCACCAGTTAAGCCACTTTTTTCAGGTTTAATATTTCTTAACACATTTCTTTACAACATCTCCTGCTTGTATTACACTTTCTCAAAAATGCTCTGAACTCTTGAACTTTATGGAAGAAAACAGAGTGTAGTTTCAAAAAACTGACTTGAAATCAACTTTTTATTATCTTGTTTCTCACATCCCAGCCGTTATGTTGAGAACAGTAGGTGCTGACAAGAACAAAACTGTACCTAATTATCAAACAGCTCCATACAACTGGGCATTGGTACTGCCTGTAAACAACATGATGCCTTCAGTGTGCTGCCCGATTTTAAAAAATATACCTAAAACTCACACTTACAACTCAGACAAAACCCAACTTTTAACATATTTTCTTTTACTTTCTTCTCGGGATCTCTTCTGTGAGATGTTACAAACAGCAAGTCTCCTAAACAAACATGAATATCTTATGGATTGCCATGAGTCACATTCTTAATTGGCTAGATCTTTTCCATCTTAAACCCCAAAAACTCAAGTATTTTACGGCTGCCCTGTAAATCAGCTGTCAGATCCCTGCACTTCCCTTCAGGAAGTCAAACTTATCTTCAGGATTTTTTTCAGGTATAGAGTATGTGTAAGGAAAAAGATCCATCACTGGCATTTACCACCAAATTACAACCTGGTAATTACAGTTGACTTATAGTATTCCTCTTCTTTTTTCTAAAAACCTATATAGAACCATAGCAGTAAAAGAAAATCCATTAAAAACTCTCACTTTATCACTTCAATTATGACTTTTTCCTATATCTGATAATGAAAGCCAAACCATCTCATTTACTTTAGAAAAAGGAAATCTAGACATACAGTAACTGCTGCAGAGTGGTTTACTTTTTCAAATAGCAACAGGCAAGTCTTTGGAATACTAACTAGTTCTCCTGATGTGCCACAGTGCTATATCTAGCAACAGAGGATGACTTAAGGATAAGGACAGTTTTTGTGCTTGTTTGGTTTTTTTTTTAAATAAAATCACATCAAAATAATAGTTCTGCTTAGTAGTCAATACCAATGTTCCTAACACAGGAGGAGCTAAATCTTTTCCTATATAATCAACAACCAACTGATCATTGAGATCTATGTTTAGCACCAACAGGTTCTAATACCACACTAGATCTTACTGATAAAAAAAATAAATCTATAACCTAGACTTCTGCAGAACATGTAGATTTCTCAAAGGTAAAAGGCATGCCAGGTTTGCTTCAAGGGCCAAACCCAACTGTGGTTTGCTTTAATTTGTTGCTTGACATAGTTATTTTTCTCTAAGAAATAAAAAGCTGAAGGAGGAGAAAAAGGGGGGGGG
>VZRE01007907.1:754416-804798 GCA_013396775.1 Cephalopterus ornatus
GGGGGAGAAAAGAAAAAAATCCCCCACCAGATACGTGAATTGGTGCTATGGTGGTCCTGGGATTAGATTAGGAGAGCAATCACTCTGAAGGGGCAGCCAATGCCAGAAAGATTTGGGTAATAAAAAATCCAGATAAATCCAATATTTAGTATAGAAGGAACTTTACAATGGAGATACTGTGTGCAGCTTAGACTACCCCATGTCCTATTTCCATTCCTTACTAAAAGGCAGACAAAACTCGATGCACAAAGCTTTATCTCGAGGACCACTGCAGGTTTCATACATTACCCCAGCTCCTAGATCCAGTTTTGATCCTGACTCTGTGTGGCATTACCCACACCAACCCAGAATGTTCTCTGTGTGTGTGTGCGTGAGAGACAGGTGAGCTACAGGCACACCAAACTTTCACAGCATCCGTTCTACCAACAGGCTCATCCTGAGCCTCAGCAGTGGGAGGCTGCACTGCACAACTGCCCTGCACAAACACCTCAGATAAGATAGATAACAAACACAGGAATACCTCCTGCTAGCAGTGTCAGATGTGGAAGCCTCCACTCACACAGGAAAACATTTTGCACTGTTTTCTGTACCCAAGTGTATGCCATTACCATTTGTTCTGTAGCAGGAGGAAGAATACAGGAAAAGCCGCACAGCATAACATGCTGGTCAATACAAACCATGCAAGGCTTTTATTAACACTTATTCAAGTTCCTCAACATGTAAATAGTAAATGAGTTGCAAGTAATTTCACATTTATGTCTATTTCTAAAAAACACTGTTAGGAAAGTTTCCTAGTAAAGGTTGTTACATAAAGTAAATCACTAAGTGGTAAAATATCTTGGATCAGCAAAGAACCAAGAAATAAAAAAGAGCCAGTTCCTCAGTACAGCAAAAGATCAGCTGTAAGTTTTGAAGTACGTTGGCTTATTTTAAAGCATATTTTCCTGCAAGTGGATCTCCAGAATTGTATTTGCTGAACACTGGCTCTTGCTTCTGAAAACTCAGTTGCAGAACCTGCACACCCTGCAGTTTGGTAGCCTAACATGAAACAGGTGAAGCCTGGAAAGAAGCCCACTCCTAATCAAGCAGACCTGAAATTACTAAAATGAATGTGAATCTCTAGTCACTAGCCTTTTTATTCTTCAGCTATATAAAACAGAAGAAAAGAGAGCTTTGATCCAGCTCCAACACAAACACTGTTTTGTTCAATATGTTCAGCCTTGATATGCAATCATTTCAGAGATTGGCTGCGTATTTCACAACTCTTACTATTAAGACCCAGGACTCTTCTGGCTCCAAAATGCTGGACTGACTTTCTTGCAGGTAAACATTCATTTACCTGTAAGGAAAACATACTTTCACAGCTGCTGCCATGTTTACTGAAAAGACTTTTAATAATAACCTCTCCAGAGGTTAAAGAGTGCAAAGACATGAGTGGTGCCAATGACTTGTAGAAGGTATTTGAGTATTACAGATAAAAGAAGGTGGAGGGGGTTTGGTACCTACTGTTTGGAAAGCTGTATTGAAACAGACTTTTTTTTTCCTCTTCTAAAATTCTATAAAACATTCAATTCAATACGATGAAAAAAACCCCCACAGCTGGAAGGAGGTAAGTATTTCACTATATGGTTGGTGCTTTGGTGTGGCAGCCTTGAACACGGCTTCACATATTGCACAGGCACCCGTGGAAGGCTTGATACCTGTCTGCTATCAGCAGCTGTTAGCATTTAGTAGAAACACAACATTTGCTGCATGGGGAACAAAATAAAGGACTGCAAGAGAAAGCCATTACCTTATATATATGATCTAAACCAATGCAGATTTCACACAATATTCACGGAAGTAGGAGGAGCGCTTTCCAAAGATTTAGGACAAATGCATTTAATTCTTACCTGCACCAGGTAACAGAGATTCTGGTCTCAGAGCAGAGGGTGCCCCTGTGGGGCAGGGACTCGCACTTTTTCAGGACTTGACAGCCGGTTTTCCATAGCAGAAGAGAAATCTGCCATCTTGAGCCAGGAGACACCAGCCTCTCTTTCCTCCCTCAAAACACACAAGAGTCCTTCCAGCTGCACAGCTGTAAGACCAGCTTGCACTGGGTCAACTCCTCTGCAGAAACAGATCTTTCCTTTCCCCAGGAACTCTGCCCCTTTCCTCTCCAGAGTCCTTAAACACCAGTCTTAGAGGTCAAGAATTGCTTTGTGCCTACAGCCAACTGAAGGAAAGCCTAGAAAAATATTTTTAAACTCCCCATCTGAGCACAGGAGATTCATGAGGGGTTGACTACTCACTATTCTTTCCTTTGTACAGCTTGCTTATAGTAGGAAGGAGTTCACAAGATGTAGCTGGACAAAACAAACAAATCAGCAAAAATTCATATGCTATTTTTCACTTCTTTAATCACATCTAGTGTTGTACTTTTTAAGTTCCTAGTTAAGAGAACTCTTCCTGTTACTCTGCCTTTCCAAACTTATGTATCAACCACCTTTGTGGATATACAATTACATAGCACCTCACGTACTCACTCTGACACTAAAATACTTCATAGAGCACACTGTAAGCCTCCTGTATCCCAAAGACATCTTGCCACTACCTATCCTGACAGCCATAGGCATCTGTCAAGAAAAGATAATGTTTTATGTTAGACTACTTTGCAAATATTTTATTTATATTCATTTAACACAATCATACAACTAAAATTTTAGATAAAGCACCCTTGGTTAAGATTTATTACCTTCAGTTAGTACATCCTCTTGCCATCCCAGATCATGCATTTCTAAGCTTGGCTTTCATAAGACAGATCATAAGATTAATATTCCTGACATAAATGAAGAGTACAGACACAGAAGAGATTAGGGCAAACTTAAAAGTTTGTACTTGAAAACAGAAATAAATAAATAAATAAATGGTAGAAATCTCAGTTATTTAAAGGCCACTTTAAAAAAAAAAGATCATATAATCACAGAATTGTTTGGTTGGAAGGGACCTTAAAGATTATTTAGTTCCAAGCCCCTGCCACGGACAGGAACAGCTTCCACTAGACCAGATTGCTTGGAGTCCCATCCAACCTAGCCTTCAACACTTTCAGGAATGGGGCATCCACAACTTCTCTCAGCAACCTGTTCCAGTGCCTCACCACCCTCACAGTGAAGAATTTTTTCCTAATATCTGATTTAACCTACACTCTTGCAGTTTAAATCCATTACCCTTTGTTCTATCACCACATGCCTTTGTAAATAGACTCTTTCTTGTAGGCCCTCTTCAAGTACTGGAAGGCTGTAATTAGGTGACTCCTAAGCCTTCTCTTTTCCAGGCTGAACAATCACAATTCTCTCAGCCTTTTCTCATCACAGAGGTGCCTCATTCCTCCAATTAACTTGTTGGCCCTCCTCTGGACTCCCTCCAACAGGTCAATGTCCTTCCTGTGCTGGTTCCCCAGAGCTGGATGCAGTACTCCAGGTGGGGTCTCCCCAGAGCAGAGTAGGACACAGTCACCTCCCTTGCCCTGCTGGCCACACTGCTTTTGATGCAGCCCAGGACATAACTGGCTTTCTGGGCTGCGAGTGCACATTGCTGGGTCATGTCCAGCCTCTCATCCACCAGTACCACCAAATCCCTCTCAACAGGGCAGCTCTCAGTCTGTTCATCCCTCAGCTTGTATTGATAACAGGGGCTGCTGTGACCCAGGTATAGCACCTTGCACTTGCTCTTATTAAACCGCATGAAATTCCCGTGGCTCCACTTCTTGAGCTTGTCCAGCTCCCTCTGGAGGGCATCTCGTTCTTCAGGTATGTCAATCACACCACTCAGTTTGGTGTCATCTGCAAATTTGCCGAGAGTGCACTCGATCACTTTGTCTATGTCATTTATTCCATCTAGACACTTGCTCAAGTAAGAACATATGCATACTGGCTCGTGTTCAGGCATGGTAAGGAGACACTGACGCCCTCAATGACTCAATGTCTGTGTCACTGAACCACTTAAAGTTTTAAGAAAAGCTGCTGAATTTGTGAGTATGACTTTTCAGTTATTTCATAAGAGGATGGAGGTCAACAAGAATTTAAACAACATTATTTTAAAAAGCCCATGCTGACCTCTCATACTTCTCCAACCAAACACAGGATGTCTGTTAGATTAGCCAAGAGGCATGCTGCTTGTTAAGTACCCAGTGTTTTAACACAACATGCTTTCATTCTGTTATAAACACTTAATAGCAAGCACACATCACAAGACACAGTGGAAGAGCTCCCCTACTGGGCTGATTGCTCACCATTCAAAAGCTTACAAACCACTTGAATTAACTGCTAAATAAATCCCCATACCTACCCCTTTCCTCCTCCCACAGCACTGTAACCCCCAGTGGCTGGCAGTAATCCAAGCCAGATCTTGAATTACTGCAGAATCCAAGAATCTCTTCAGTTCATACCCACTCACTGTCTCCCCCCACTTCCTCACCCCAACTTACAGCTGGTCTTTTTGACTGAGAATGTGAAATGCTGTTAATAAATGGGTAACTTTCTGCTTTTCCAGTCAAGGAGCAGAAAGAGGGGAAGCATCTAGAACTGAAAAGCAATAAACACAAGAGGTATTTGGAAAACCACAGTGGGTGAAAAATGCTCTCCCTCTTTGTACTTCCTCAACTACCAGGTGCTTTCTGAATTTCAGTTAAAACACAAAGGTATCAGCACAGTGTGATGAAAGAAATTGGAGAGCCTTTTTGCAGAGCAAATGCCATTTAACAGATCAAAATCATACTGCAGATTGAAACTATGTAACAGTCCTCCCTTGCACAGCATTAGGGTCTCGGCAATCCCACTGCTTTTCATACAGTTAGTCATGGTGCATAAAATAAAGGAGACACTTAAGTATTTCCAGGATTGGAGGCTAAAACATCCAATTATTTTGTCATTATCTGATGCCTACTCAGATCTTTCTGCTTTTACACGTATTTTTGGTAGCTTTACCTAAGGCATGCCCAGTAGAAACTGAGACCAAGCCACAGTAAAACTGGAAGAGGAATCCAGAGGAAAGAAAACATTACAGGTGTGTCATTGAGTTTCCAGGTGCCTCTGCTGAGAAACATCAGCGTGTAAAAGACAGGAAAAGCATTAAGAAGTATCTCTAAGCTACAGCTGTCCCAAGACAGGTGTTACCTGCAGATATCAGCAATACTTTAAAGAGCAACATGGCAGCAAGACAGACAAGACATAGGAATTCAGGACTAAAAGGTATCACTTTCTAAGCAGATCTCATGGATAAATTCATCAACAAGCATGTTCTTTGGGTACAGTTTATTAAAATATCACCATACTTCCCATTTATTTGAAATCGTTTTCATACCCTTGCCAGCATGCATGTGTTTTAAAATCATTCCTTTGCTAACTCTATGTTCTATACATATTCAGCCACTAAAATGGAGTTAAAATATAGCATTAGAAATACCATTTTAGCTGGGCCATGATTCTGGTGCAACACAGCTTGAATTTCTGCTCTAAACAACTAACTGTATCTTCTTGAGGAAGGTACAAAACACTTAAAATGCAGCCTGATGTGCAGTATATCAGATGTCATTTTCCCCCTCCTCCAGTGACCAGCCAGTCTAGTGCATTTACGTCCTGACTGCTGCAGACACAGTAACAATTTCTTTTATAGGAAAAATTATTATAAATATAAATAAAGCAGGCGTGTCTTCAGAGATTGTTTCGGTGTTGTAACTTTACAGCATGTTCTGTAAGTTATCTGCTGCAGGCTCATGGTGGGTTTGCTCTCATTTTTGTTCCCTTCGTGGTTCAATGGTTAGGAAGAGATTGGCCCAAGAGGTAGCTTTTGATGTTGAGATACACCCAAAAAATCACTGGGGACCCAGGGCAAGGCAAGTATTAGGAACGCAGATAAAAATCAACAGCTGGATACAGTTCCACTCTGTTTTTCCCACAAAACCACAAACACTGTGAGATCCCCTATTTCTGGAAGGCCCCTCGATAAATCATCAGCAGACAAATAATACATCACTGAAATTTTTGCTGTGCCCAAACTACAACAGAAGCAAGCAAAGTATGCTCCAATAACAACACAGACAAGGTTTAACTCCCTTACAAGTGAAATTCCCCTCTTACTGCATATATTTCTCAGCAATTGAGGACATTCAAATTCAAAATACTGGCTAGCTTCTACTTCTTGCAGTATGCAGTAATTAAGAGATTAATATGACATAGTTAATAAAGCTGCAAGAGAAACATATATGTAGTTCTTGCCTATGAATGTTGATTTAGAACATGAATAATTCTAGTAGCACAAAAATAATTGTTTTATCAAATGTCAGGACACATTTTGCCTCTATTTACCTATAGCACAGGCTGAATCCTACTAATGTCCTCAACTGATTTGGATTTAGCCACACATCACAAGCATGCTGGCAAGCAGCCAAAAGAGATCATCAGCAGATGGCAGAATTGACTACAATCTACTTTGTAGCTAGACCACAAGGCTGTGTGTCTGTATCTAGTGGGGAAACAAGACTTTCAAAAGGGGAGGAGAAAAAATAAATTGGATTGGAAGGCTCTGCAGATTATCACTCTCCCCCTCTCCCTCCTTCCTAAAAGGTATAAATGAGAAAGATAAAATACACGTGTGCTACAGAGAAACATCTTGAATGGGAAGCAAAGCTGTAGCCTACCAGCATTCTCTAACCAGTGTGCTCCTGATTTCCACACAATTGCTGTGGACATATTCGTGGTCAATCAGATGATTCAGGCTTCATCTCTGTTTGCTCAGGTGTGTAGGAGGATTACACAGCAAGATACCCAGCACATACAGGTCACAATTAAGAGACTCCAACATATAGCATGCGGGACAGCTATAGTGCCAACTTCGGTTCAAGTTTTAGAAAGATCTTACAACAATATTTGAGGTGGCTGTATTAGTCATCGGGGAAACAGCAATTTCTAAATCTCATCCCTCCACAGACAATCCTGGTTGCTATTCTAGAACCAAGGGATACAAACTATCATCATCAGTTGTACCATGGTTTAGAGAAATCAGCTAAAGTAGGAGGCAGGTGTGCTATGTACTGCTCAAGTACTCAGCTAAAGATCACCCCTTCCTTGGGCAATTTGCAATCCTTGTGAAACAAGACAAGTAATATTTCATTCCACCTTTTCTTCAGCTTTTCACAGATAGAGGAAACGAGGCTCAGCATCACTCTGGCTTTCTCAGCTTTGCAGACTGTCAGAGAAGGTTTTACTACTCATTCTCAGTGGCATAGTTCAGCCACAAAGCCATGTCCAAACCAAACTCAAAGAGTGCAAAGGACAGAGACAAAGTCCACAGACGGAATGAAAACCCATGAGCAGTTCCAGCGTGCCAAGAGCTACAGTATACGTAACAGTGAGTAATTCTCCTCTGTTAAGGAAAGAGAAAATGGGGAAGATTGGAAGCATCTGGGAATGGGGAGAAGAAATCATTAGCAGTGTTACCATTGGCTTTCCTTAAACCCTTTCCTGAAAGCTTTAGATGTGATTGTCTGAGTTGATGTTTTTCAGATGAGGTAAGAAAATCTTGCTAAGCTAGGAATCATAAACAGTCTACAACTAGCCAGCTAATTTATATCATTATTTGCAGTTTTAAGCTTAATCAGCACCATGTGTCCCCACAAGATGCCTGAGTAGCACTGCACAAGGTTAGACCTTCTGGTGCTGGGCTTTTACTTTCTTTTGATTCTTAACTGTTACCACTAATTCTTGTGTGCCCCTGAGCTTTAGTCCCTTCTGCCAGATCAAGATCCCGTGTATAGATGTAAATGCAAACACTGAGAAGATTTTTGCCTCCCACCTCCACAATAACTCGCAAGCACATAGTTTCTCAAACACTTCCATGCCTTACAGAATTCCTTTCTTTGCCTTCTTCAGTTTACCCTTTCCCCCCTCATCTCTTTTGACCACTGAGGGAAACAGTTTCAGACATGAAAGCTACTATGTCATGTCTTCCAGTGACAGTCCATGTCGACCAGATGACCCCTACTGAGATTATATAAGCAGAGTTCAGCATGACCACACCTATTTTCATTCCCCAAAAGACGATCCAGTGCCTGCATAAGAATGCCGAGTTTTTTCCTTACTCATTGTAAGAGTTCCAATGAAGACAGGTGTGCACATGCTGCTCATGTGCCTTGCTCACTCCTGCAAGCATCCACTGTCCGAATGTCTCATCAGGCAACACCACAACTTCTAGAATGAAAGAGTTTAAAAACAATAAATTGCTTATTCTTGAGCAGGACTTGGTATTTCAAAATATCCTCCTTAGTCTAAAACTAAAGGCACTTACACTAAATATAAAACATCCAATAAGAAAGCACTGTGGTAAATCAATTTTTCTTGCCTGCAGTACAATCTGGATTTAGCCACTTAGACATCTTAATAAACACGATACTCATTCAAATGATAATAAATGAAATGCTTTGCCTTGAGGGACAGTTTTACTTAATAGTTTGGTGTTACAATGAGAGAACACATGATCTGTCAGTATGAACATCTTTTGTTCTCTGGAATGTTTTGAAAATGGGTGGTCTGTCTTCCTCACAGCAGACCATGCTTAAGAACCTTAACAGCCCTTCATCCACAGCAATGTGCTTAACATGGGAAAACCCCTTTTCTTTGATAAAGAAATCAAACAGAAATTCCAAAACAAAAACAAAAAGGTATTTCTGTGGAAAGCGATTTCCTAGTTTCCAAAGTTTGTGATGTACTTTATACCAAGTGACAGATTTTTATAAAAGCAAACAAAAAAGACAAAAAAAAACGCCACCGCTCCCACAAAAAAAAAAAAAAAAAGGTTATTTGGGAACATGATTTAAACAGTTTGAAAAAAAACATCACAAACAAATAAGTAGCTGAAGGACAGTTGGTACTTTTTTTCAGCAGAAAAAAGTTTGATAAAATCATGAAACTTTAGAGCAACATGGTAGCTGAAGCTGTCATCCTTATTAGTTGTATGCTTGTCAAACACAGACATGGGAACAACTGAGGAAGCTCAACTCTGTGCTGAGGTAGCCATGTGCCTACAGGTATCTGTGACACAGATACCACAGGATGGCCAATAAGCATGAAGCCAATCCTGCTGGCACAACTGCAACATGAATGTTACTGCATCTTCAGTTATCTGTCCTCACACATGTATTTGCTAGATACAGCTGTATGTATTTAGTTTCTACACAAATGAATTGTTACAAGGGTAGATTTAAAATAATTCCACCAGCCTTGGAAGAAATTCCTCTCCATGGACACCACCATTAGAGATTCTGGTATCTGATCCCATACACAGCTCACATACCTAAATAATTCCCTATCACGGCCAGTGGCAATGCTGATGTGTATTATGATTATTTAATCCTTATCCCCAAAATACACACATGTTGATAGACAGTGGATGAAGAAATTGTTTTCTCCCCTCTTTCTGACAGACCATACACCAATCTGTCACCCCTCACGTTATCAGCAAGGCACAGGAAGAGCTGTATCTGATCATAGTAATGGTCCATCTATCTCTTCTATACCAATTCATTTAGGGGTTCGTTTGTCCCCTGATGCATGAGAGTTTGTCCCCTTCTAGATACTTAATCTGATTTTGAGTAACATAAACCCCTCTGGGCTCAAGTTTCCTTTAGCCTCTAATCACCCTAGTTTGTCAATTATATCAAAATTAGTGATCACATTTGTAACCCCCTTTGCAACAAATGCCTCTAGTTGCCAGACTAAGCATAAAAGGCATTTTAGATTGAAGTGATTCTGCAACAATGAGTATGAATAGGGAGGGGGGGAAGAGGTGAGGGAGTTTGTGATCCCATAGGAAGCAACTCAGAGGGGAAAAATGAAAAGCTGCTCTTTTCTATAGGAAAGTAGCATTAAAAAACTCAATAGCAAAATGTTCTTCTGGGGATGAAAGTCAAGATATATAACAGGAGCTCAATAAGGTCTCATCGAGAGCTCTTTCAGGATCTTAAAAGTCAAAAAAGGAGTAGTACAAAAACGCAAACAAAGTTACATTGTTAAGGGTGAGTATAAAGAGTACAAGCAGAGAGATGCAAAAGTGAGAAAGGCTAATGCACAGGCACAATGAGTCACAGCTACCGAGGGAAATAAAAAATTACAATAAGGAGGTTAGATTAATAATTAGAAGTGAAAGGATGCAGAATAGACAAATCCATTACTGTAGGAAAGTCTTCTGTTAACCAACAGAGGATGTGAAGAAATACCCGATGGTATAGCACAGACAATTACTTTTACCTTAGCCTTCAAATTATATTTAATAAAAATTAGGAACTAGGATTGTATAACAGGAAAAAAATAGAAAGAAGATAAATTAATATAGGTAGGTACAGAGCATGTATTTAGACTGGCATCCTTTAAAGAGTTGTACCAAGAACACTTAAAGAATAAACCAGTTTCTAAGAATTCATACAGAATAGAGAAAATCTTGAGAAGACAAACCAAATTATTTGCTGTAGAAAGGAAGAGATGAGACAGCATGGTCCATATAGTTTTGATAGCCTTAACAATGCTGAAGTGAAAGAAGAAAACTTAACCTAGAATCATGTAGGGAATAACAACAGTCAACAGAAAGCAAATACTGCCAAGTCAATATGTGACTTAAATTATGGCAGAGAAGGAGTAGATGTACAACTTAACTGCCTGAATTGAGTTATACCGTATATTTCACTCGTGGACTATGGAAGTATGGTTTATATCCAATTACAGCTACAGAAGCACACAGCTGGCTGAAAAAAAAAATTTTTTTCGATCAATCATTCTTGGTCATTCACTATCAAGCTGAGACAGTGTGATGCATGGCACTTAAAGGTTTACTCACAGTCCTGATACTTCATGATATTTTTAATAGCAATTTTAAGAAAGACTGTCTGCACTTGCAGATTTGTGGAACTTTTCAGTCCAAGAGAAGCATTACAGGCATCTTAAAGGCCAGGGCTAACATGCGACACCATTTCTGTTTCAAAATAAAGACACTTCATTTTTTTCTCCAGCTAAAAGTGACTGATTTGGTAAATGGAAAAAGAAAGCCCTCAGATTCAAAAAGGGTTATAAATGTTTGAGCAGTAGTCTTGCAGTATTTCAAAAAGAAAGAGTCTAACACTTCCTAGCACTCTTATCCTGCTGGTTTGATGCTGTTCTTCAAGCTGATGTCTGAGAAGCACAATGTTTGATAGGCTCAAGTTTGGAAATCACTCTGCCAGGCAATCATAACAATAACCTAAGTTCTGACTCATGGTTTATTATAAAAGCTTGATTATAAGTTTGAGGAAATTTAATAATAGCTGATCGTTCTATTGACAACTAGATTAACACTCTAGGCCCAAACACATGTTGAGAGAATTGCTATCAGGCAGAACAGAAATACTTAAAGAGTTCCATTACACTTTTGAAACCACAAGGGTTTCAAGTCTCCAGAGACACTTAGACATTATCTATCATGGAATGGTTGAAACTGGCATCAAAACAGCTCTGAAGGGCACATAAGAGTATGCCTGCAAAACCATGTTTCATGTGCTCATTTTCACATAAACAATAGTGACCTGTGACAAAGAGGATTACCTCACAGAGATTAAGGACCACTTGAAGTTGACCTCAAAAAGTTTCATTCCAAGCATCATCTGTGTCTAGGTAACAGCTAGCACCCCAGAAATGTCTCACTCCTCAGCCATTAGCAGCAACCATAAGCATCCCTGTATGTAAAGAAACACATCAACCTGCTAGAGGAGATAAGGTAGAATAAAAGGATGGGTTTTGGAAAGAAGAAAGTTGCTGCAACACCCAGATCTCAAGATTGCAAGCTGGCAAACCAGCTGCTACCAGACCAAAAAAATCACAGAATGAAATGTCAGCTTCTGGAAAGCTTTTGTAAGGATTTCTTTCCTATTACTCTGTCTGCCACATCAGTTACTGTTCCTGAATGAAACAGCAGGGACAAAACCATCAAGCTTCGTTCAGATAAAACGGTAATTGAGCACAAGAGTTTTGCCTCCCTAAGCAAGATTTGCACATCTCTCTTCACTCAAGTAGATGCTTAAACTGTTATCTACCCCCCCTCAGTTGTGGAGGGTGAAACATCTGAAGGTCAGATTCTCCTCCGCTCATGTAATCAAATCCCTTTTTCAAGGTCCCATGTCTTCCTTGGAGCAGCAAATCAGAGGAACAAGGGACGAAAATGTACCCTGCATGTAACCTCATAGCTATAAGAAAAGTAGGTAATGCTATGTCATTAAGTAAAGGGAGAAGTGACCTACAAACTATCAATTCCACTATAGATTTAGTCTCCTGAAGACCTGCAATTCAAGATTTTAGGAAAGGGACACATTACTTCATGATAGTAATCCCCATCCTTCGCTGAACCTGCAGACTGAAGAAAACCACACACAAAACCTCAATAGTTTATAAAATAAGGAAAAAAGATTGACTATGCAGTGAAAAAAAAGTGTGACTAAAGCTTCTGGAAATTAAACCCTTTTACAATGCTCAGATACAGTATCTGCAGGCCATGGGTGGTGTCTTAGCACCACTTGTCTTATGCTACAACAAACACCCAAGGATCTGTTTTAAACACTACAAACAGAGACAAAAAAAGTAATGTGTGCACCACAGAATGAGTAGCACGTACCTGCCTAAAAGGAACTTAATTCCTCCGTATTTCTGATTCACCTCACATTCACATCCAAGCACAAACATAGCTGAAATTATCTTCCAAATAAGATGTTTCTATTTTTAATACTGCAATACTTTTCAACTTTGGCAAGAAGACATTACAGTGGATGACTGAAAGTTATTGTTTGAAACAGAAAAACTAAGATTTTCTGTGGAAATGCATAGACTCATGTTTTACGCATCAGTTAACTCCTGTGTGAACACAAGCCCTGTAGACCTCCTGAGGATGCTTTTAATAAAGGCTTTGTGGGGGAAAACAAGGCGGGGGGTGTAAGGCAAGCATACATATCTCTAGGAGTCAAAACTACTCCAAACTGGAAGGCTCCAACTCACACTTCACACTGAGGTAAGTGCATCAGAGGTGCCTTGTACATAAGACTATTATTTTCCCCTGCAAGTACAATAACTGCATGCTTACTTATGTACAGTCTTTAATGGCTATTAATAAAAATAATCCAAGGCCTGCTTGATATTTACGTTGTGATTGTTCACATATGACACTGATTTACTCCTCAAAAACTCATACAGACAGACCCTTACAAAAGAAACATGAATGAAAATTCTACTATGAACTTGGAGAGAAATAAATACTATGGTTTGTATTTTGTTTGAAGTCTTTTTTCTCTGAATTTTTTATTTTGTTTTATTTTTTTTTAATAAAGGATTAATATCCCTGCTCTCCTGCCCATTTACACCTAAGGTGTCATCTTCCAGCCATCACATCAGGTGTGTTCTAGCCCACCCATAGCTTCAAGGATTAATTAGATATTCCCTGTTTGTAAAAGAGACCTTAATTTCTTACCCAATGATTACTCTTTGCAGGCCTGTTTGATTACAAGCCTGTTTAATAGCATTGTTTCTTCAAAACTGACCGAACCAAATGAAGTATTTCCAGTGCTGCTACCTGCAAAGTTGAAAGAAAACCTTCATTTTAAGTTACTGCAGCTTCCTGAAAAAGCTGAAGGAAGCTATGATTAAATTAATAAGTTCAAAGGCAAATGAACTAATCTCTTACAAGCTTTCTGTGCTTCAAGAACAACATTTTTTTTTCTTTTCATTCAAGGTGTACTCTTGAGGTCCTGTTTCAAGGAGAAGGTAAGAGTTGTTGTACTCACTGCTGGGAGGCTTCACTAATGAGAAGTTCATCAACAAATTTATTCATACATTCACAAGCAAAAAAAAGTCAAAACCAATCTTTTATCATCAGCTTCAAAGATGTAACGATTACACTGAGTGCTTTTATTTTGAGCAATGCATTTCTGAATCTCGTATTTCTGCTCCTCCTGAGCAAGTCAGCACAAAAGCAAAGCTAGCAGCAGCAAATGAAGAGTGAAAAGAAAGGCGAGAGAGACATGTACCTTCCATTGTTAATTGCATCAGGTAGCATCTGTGGAAACATTCCTGTAATTTATCATCTAAGCAAGAAATTTAACTGTCTACCAGACTGTGCTGCTCACCAGAACTGCACAGTGACACATCCCATTTGTACATCATTGAAGAAAGTGAGACTGTCTTCAGTTCTTTTTCCTCAGCCTGTATTACCCACCTTGTGAATTCCACAGCAACTAAGGTATCAGTTCCCACAGAGGTCAGGGAATGAGAAGATTACAGCATACCCTCTGAAAAAAATGTCTTTGAATATAATCACTTATTTGATTAAGCAAGTAATTGGATTATTCCATACACTATTCCCTTTGATAGTATTTAGACAGGTATGTTTTTCGTAGAAGTAGACAGAACTTTAGTTACCAAGATACACCAAAATCTGAAGAAGGCTCAGCAATTGAGACAGATCCATGTCAGAAGTTTCCTGCATGCTCTTTCCCTGTAGAAGGTAATATCAAGTCTGTGGATGGAGTTCCTCTAGCACTGGATAGGTATCTGTTAGCATTAGGATTTCACAAAAGAAAAATTAATTGCTTAATTGAAATTCCTCATCCTCCCTGCAGTCAGACAAAACATTCTACAACACTTAACACCACCTGCAGGAAACTAGCAGTAATACCTCCCCAGGTACATCAGCAATTGATGGAAGGGAGACCAAACCAAACTAGAAATCAACCATATTCATTTCTATTAAACCTGTCACAAGTGGAAAGACAGCTAACCCAAAGCACTAAGTTCACCTCCGTGTTCTCTCTACCCTGAAACAAAAACCATTGATGAACAAACCAAAAAAGAGTGAAATAGTTCAATTTCCTTCCATTTTCCTGCATTAGACTATATTTCCTCAAACCTGTAATACTTGAAAATATTTATGGTTAGAAATGATGCACATAAAAGCCTTCTCTATTGTTCTGTTGGAGGAGAACTGCTTTTCCTAATGTTTTGATCCCAGATGACTACTACAACTTCAACCTAAAATAAACTTGCTATTAAAGAAGCTAAGCATTACATATAACCTGGCAGTAAATCCTGTTCCTCACATTGGATTCAGTATGGCTAGAATGAGGGAGCAAAACATGCACAAATCACAGAATAGGATCACAGAACCCCTCAGACCTAAAGGGATCTTAAGAAGCCTCAGAACCAACTTCTTTCCCAAAGCAGGACTAGCTCATAGGAGTATACACTCAGCTGAGCTGATTTCAGTATCAGCAAGGAACTTTCTCATACTAATTAGGACCAAGCTACGCTGAAGACAGTACATCCATAATTTCACTGCACAGAAGATAGAAGGGAAGAAAAAGAGGGGTGGGGAGTGCCAATGAGCCCTACTACCCAAAATCCCCACACATGTGAAGAATCAGCAGCAGTTATCCCTCTGCTCACCCTGAAAGTTAAGAGTAACATCAAAGTTTGGGAAGAAATTGTTCATTATATGCAGGACACACAACAAAATCTTTTATTCCTAAACAGATTTTTGCAAGTTACATGTTCTTGATTTTACTTCATATACAAATTAGCAGATCAAGAATTCCCACAACACCTCACTGTACCTGTCACTCCTACTGGCTTGTCCCTCCGAGGAGAGAGCCAAACCACACCATAAATTGACATGACAACTTAGAATTTTTCTCTCTGCTAACATTTGTTCCCTTCGTGTTCTTTACTGCTCATTCTTTATTTATTTTTCTTTAAATAGTCCTAATGATAGCACAAAATAGAAATCCTTGCAGAACCAGGACCAGAAAGATGCCTACCACCATTTCATGCCATTTAAAAAAAAAAACATTTCCCTGATCAGGGATCAGCCTTAGCACTTAAATTTTTATTAGAATTATTCCTGGTGCCTGCAGCTAGCCTTCCCAAAATGTAGAGGAACAGATGCATGGTAAAAACTCTACTTATACCCTGGATGAGACTAATCAATACCACTCTAAATTGTGTGTTTATTTCCACTTCTTTTAAGGGAAATAGCAACCGAAAAGCAACAACTTGTATCTGGAGGATGGGTAATTATGGACAGCAAGTGTCATTTCAATATCAAAAGGGGAAATAAATACAAATTACACAACACTTAACTCTTAGGAATTGGCTGTTAACTGAGACAATAGTCTACAAGATGTTGTTTGGAGTATCTCATTAATAAAATTCAAAATTGTTTTCAGCAATTATGTGTAATCATTGTCATTTTATCACTGGCCAAAAATAGTCTCTCACCGCATGCTCCAACATAGAATCGTATCACAAATTGCCAAGAAAACCATCCTGTCTATAGGAGAGATCTGGAGCTGTACCACACCAAGACAGAAATGTCATACGCTAGTTCAGAGATTATCTTGCTGCTAGAGAAGACCACTAAATGTTCTTGGAAGACCAAGAACAGCACTTACAGAGTGATGGGTCACTTCCATAAACTGATTTTAGCTGGTCTAGAAAAGCATCTTCCAGGCTTTGTTTTCACTTAAGGTATTTATTGCAACTGGGTTTTACTCTCAAGATTCATCTTCTGGTTGGTTCATAACACAGCACTTCACACCCATTTGTGAGCTACCTTGACAACCTGCCCTACCGCAGGCAAGTAAAACACTGGTTCTGCAGCAGCACGGGTAGCCCCAGCGGCACAGTCCCTGTAATGGCATGTTTGGAGGGACACAAGCAACCAGCCCTCCTACAAACCAGCACACCTTGTGACCCAACAAGATCAAACACCGTTTTTCCTCAATTACTATGGAGGCTGTGCAACAAACAGTGCTTCTCTACTTTTACCTACGGCAAACAGAGCCAGAGCTCAGTCTGGGACACAGCAATCTGGGCAGAGACCAGCACACAGAACCTACAGCTGCAAACATCCTATAGCACCTGGATGTCCTCTATCTCCTCTCCCATAATCTGCATCCAAACCCAATGGTTTTTTCCCACGTATAACCTGGCTCTGTGGTTCACATTTCCAGACAACCTGTATCACAATTCCATCAGTTCCTTCATCCTCCTTGAAGATTCACATAGCCTATCCCTCCCTCTGACCTTACACACACCTTTACACCCTACCTCCTCCTTGCCTGTTGCTGGCCCACATCTGTCTTACAGGCACAAAGTTGGTGACACCCCAGTTATTTCCGTGATTTTAACACACTGCAATGTCAGAATCTCCTCAGTTGGAGCACACCTCCAAGTTGGTTTTTTTTTTTTTTGCAGAGAGCTATGCCCACTTAGGCAGAAATAGCCACAACAGAACTAAGCACAAACTCAAAAGAGAACAGCTGGGTACTTCACTATCTCCTGCATATACATGGCACGCATGGTAGCTTGCCCACATCGCCGACAGAGGCTATTCTCCAGTGCCCTAAAACCTGTCAGAGTGGAAAGATGGAGGCAATCAGGAAAATGTGGTGAACATTTATTTGGGACTGAAGTTTTTCCTACACACTGTTTGTGTGTATTGCTGTATCTTTAATTTTTTACCTTACAACTGTAAGTGAAGTCCTAGAACACTCAGCAAACACTACCTGAAAACTTATCTTCTGCATCTAACTTTCTCTTCAGCAGTGAAACTTCCCACCCTTTGCCACCCATTCACTCCACACAGATACATTCTGACACATAAAAGAATGTGGGGAGTTTTCCTAAACTGTCACTTGTTAATTTCCTGAGATAAAAATCTGGTCTTATAAATTGTAACAGTGATGAACTGGTTTGTTCTTACAAGTCTTTGTAAGCATGAGTTCAAATACTTTAAAAAAGAACAAAACCAAAACAAACAAACAAAATATTCAATAGGATTTCTTAGTGAGACTATCCAAAGCATAAAATATACATATTTTAAGCAAAAATGTACAGCACTTTTGTAAGAGAACTGAGAGAAAGATAGAGAAATAAACAACAAAATTAAATGGGATGCACAAAATTATCTCTTCTGTCAGCACTCAATTAACTCAATGAAGTTAATAGAGTCATTCAAGTAAATAAAAGGTGACCAGCTTTCTCTCGCTGGTCTGAAAGTGCCTAAGTCTTAGCTTACCAATAGATTTATCTACAAACAACACTCCCACCAAAAGTCAAACAATGCTTTCAGAAGGGACAGTTTTAGGCAGCCGCTGAAACTGAAATCCAAGTCAGCTCTGCTGTACCTCCCTAAGGGAAGGGAACAGACCAAAGCAGGAGCGGACAGAGGAACTGCCTTACAAGGGGGATAATGACAGGTAGTTTGACAAGCACCATACTGACTTTATAAAATGTTTCACACACACAAATTATGCAATGCAGCTAATAACTCGACAAGGGGGGGAAGGAGGCTGGAAAAGCAGAACACTGCTCATTCATTCTGATACCGTGTTGTTCATACATTACAGAAGCATCCGTCTGTGTTTTGACAACCTGCCAGTCCATCACTACCTAAAGCACAAGACTTGCTGTAGGCAATTTGACCCTTTTCTTCCTTTCCTACGCCCTCTTGCTCATTCTAAAGAATATAGGCTCTCCAGTAATAGCACTTGATGTTTTTAAAGGCAGGCCACAGTTTAGGTTTATTTTGCATGCCAAAAAAGCCCATAGGCACACTCAGTATTTTCTGTGTAACTGCAGCTAGCTCTCTGTCATGGGGAAGAATAGCAATTATAATTTTGTTATTCAGATATTTTTCAAACTTGGGACTGGAGTGAGAGTGGATCTAGAACTTCACCCAAAATAGATGCTTTCAGCAAGCTGAGATAAGTAAGTTAACTGAGTATGGACTTTGGCCTTGTTTTTTTACTACTACTTGTTCACATAGCTTTGGTGATAAAAATAAAATTGTGCCTCCAAATACAGATGTTCACATGCCTTATTTTTTTAAACAAGTAATGCTACCTGAGGAGGTGGACAGATCAAGATACCCATCTGTACCAAGTTCTTCAGTTGCTGTTCAACAGCAGGGTTAGAAATGTGATGAGAGCTAGTTGAGTTACAAGACTTAAAACAAGGAAAAAGTAAAGGGTAAGTCATGAATTAGTATTTGAAAGGGGAGATAATAGTGGTGGGAGCTATGCTTTCTACATACTTTCTGTACAAATGTACTTTCTGTACAAATCAGGTATCCACAATCTGTACCTACAAGCAGCCCCAAAAAAAAAAACTTTACAAAAAAAAAAAACAACAAAAAAACCAAACAAAAAAACAAACAAACAAAAAAAAAATCACCCACTACTGTAACAACAAAAAGCCCAACAAATGATTCCCACAACACACAGAGCCTTGCATCCTTTCCTCTCCATCTCCTACATCTGTTTAGGCATTTCGTATAATTTCCTCTTTGGTTTTGGTAACTTAAATGAAAAACAAACAAAAACAGTAATTCAAAAGAGGGGAGAATTGAGTTTTTAACAGCCTGTTGCTGTGGACAGGCTACCAATCTTGACTGTTGAAGTCCTTCTCAAGATGGGCCTTAGGCAAACCATCATGTTACTGTGTTCTGAAAAGCAGTGTTCAACTTCTCAACAGGGAGGGTGTACTGGATTTAGCTGGGGTGGAGATAATTTTCTCCACAGCAGCCTATATGTGTTTTAGATGGCTGACCACAACAGTGTTGATAACACCCCAACGTTTCTGCTATTGCTGTGTAGTCCCAGGGCATTCTCTGTTTCTCTCTCTGCCATGCCAGTGTGTGCAGGCTGAGGGTGGACAAGAGGCTGGGAAGGGACACAGCCCCGGGACAGCTGACCCGAACTAACCAAAAGGATGTTCCAGAACCTATAACGTCATGCTCAGCAGTAAGATACCAGGGGAGGAAGGTTTCCTGAAGTAGCTGGGCAGTGGTCTGCTGGTGGCAAGTGACTGTTTTTACATCGCTTGTTTTTCAGGGTGGAGATGAGCGGCAGGGTGATCCTTTTTTTTCTTATTAAACTGTCTCTATCTCAACCCACAAGGATTTTTCCCTTGCTTTTGCCCTCATCACCATCCTGCTGGCGGCAGGAGCAAGTCTGTCATTCGGGGCTTACCTTCAAGCTAGGATCAGCCCGCCACTGGAAGTGGGATACATATGCAATTTGATCACCTACTCCTTTCAAACATCCAGAAAACAGCATTGTTCAGTATTATTACTGACATACAACTGCATTTGAATTAGAAATTTAGCTCATCATTGCGCTCCATTAGGAATTACCTCTCAAATCAACCAACTCTTTTCAACTGCATGCCTATCCTTCTAACAAATTGCTTCTGCTCTCTCCATGCCAAGCACCCTTATAGGAATTTACTGCAGAGTTTATAGGTGCTTAGTGTCCTGAAAGGTGTTAATATTTAGTCCCTCACTCAACACCTGATTAGTGATTCACAGCAAGTCAAGTCAAAACTGACTTCTACCCGTTTGTGTAATTCCCTTCTACTACTACCCACACCATAACAGCAATAAAGCACCTAATGCTGTTTTCAACACAGATAAAGTATTGCATGCAAAATAAAGTCTTTCAAACAGCATGGGCAAGGGCAACCCATCCGTGACCTTTCCTCCGAAGTATTTCTTTTACGGCTATATCCACTGGACTAAATGCTGATATCCTAGTTCAAGCAAAACTTACTTTGAAGCCTTAAGAATTTCTCCAGACCCTACTCAAACAGGAGACTAGGCGTTAAGCTCAGAACAGCATGGATTTCAGGCAAAAATAAAAAAAAAGCTCTATTTTATAGGCATTTGAAAGAAAATAACAGTAAATCCAGCAAGTCAGAGCATTAAAATCTAATGTGATTACATGATGCCATTGATGACAGAACGGACTTAAGGAGCACCCTGTGCTCCCTGCTGCCTTGCACACTACACATTTTCACTAGGACCAGGCTGTGTTAAACAAAATATGAAATAACCATTTCCACTCTTTTGCACTCATCTTGCTCTAGCCCAAGCGACCACAGAGAATTAAGAACCAAGCTGTGCCTGAGTCTAGACAAAGCGTTCTGATTCACAAATCAAGGATTTCCACACATAGTCATCCTACCATGGATTTTAAAAGACTGAAGAGTCACACTCCTATGACCACAGACTACAAAACTCAGCTGAAATGCCACGCACTGGTCCACACAAAAGAGAGAAGCAGGAGAGGGGGCTGTGCATTAGCATCATAGGAGTAACACATGCATCAGATACCTTATTGACATACCAAATGACAAAAGAGATGCCACTCTGTTGCGTCTGAACACAGGGTACCAAATTGACACACATATGCGGACACAGATCAGCCTCCCAGTGCTTAATGGGCAACCTCACACATTGCAGCCAGCCCACAGCCAGCAAAACTAGCAAAAATTGTGGAATGCTACAACAGAAGCACACCGTGCTGTGTAAGTTCTGGGCATCAGAGGAGGGAAGGAGTAAGGCCAGATAAAGGTGATTTCTGGCATGTCAAGTTGGCCATTGCACTTAAGGCACAAAACCTACATCCAGGAACCATTACCAACCTTTCCAGACACATGGGCACATAATTACCCTGCCAGTTCAATTGCTTGTAGGATCAAAGCTGTAGCCATACACACACTGACTACTGAAAAACAATCCTCAGAAAAACGCTGCCACCACAAAAAACACAAGGGTTTGATTGTGTTGACACTGTTAGCTAATCTGAAAGCAAAGTAACAACCCATGAGAGCATTTCATGACTTCTGATTTCTCAGGCCAAGAGCTTCTCCCCACCTGTGTCTACAGAGTAGAGCATTAAGTACAGGGTAGGGTGAAAGATGCAAGAACTAGAATTATAGGCCATTTACCAAAGTTACCTCCTCTTGCCTCTGGGTAGAAATATCCTAAAAGTTACAGTACTATAATGATCCAGGTGGTAAATAACCCTTGCAGAGTAGAACTTCCCTATGGTAATGAAAACAGCTGCCTAGAGGAAAAGAAAAAGGAGTAAAGATGTTTGAAGAAACATTTTCTTTCTCTCCAATGTTTTACCAGTTGAAAGTTCAGAGACTTGGGGGAAGTTTATGTCAATATAACTGCTTTTTATCCCTCATTTGCTTGTACAATAAAACCAGAATAAACAGCTGTGTTTACCGTTTACAGCTTAGAATTAATTTTTTTATTACCATGTCAAATTATTCATGGTAACTTAATCATCAAATCCCTTTATGCTATTACAATTGTGGTGATAAGTTAGAGAGATAATACCATTGAACCACAGCACATAGAAGTTTTGAAACTAATTTCCCCTGAAGATTTCTGCAGAAAACATAAAACAGCTAAAGTTTCCTGTGGCTCTTATATAACAGGTCCTTTGCCTCTGGTATTTCGGGCAGTGAAAGTCAGGCAGCAGAATTTGCAGAAAGTTACATGGCAAGTCTTTGAAATTTTCATTTCCATCTCACTGCCTCAGTCCTAAAATCCTTCTACAGGTCCTCTTGCACACTCTGGAAACACAAGGAGACACCATATTCTAGGCTTGGCAACCTCATTTCTGGGGCTACACAGCATTTAGAAGTGTTAGTATTATAATCCAGAAAACTGTCTGGGTGAGGAACTACTAGTGCAACATGACTAATCAGTACTCCCATGTCACAAGCAAGAGAATAAATACCCAGAGCAACACCCTCAGACATTCTGGTTAGTTGAAGTGTTGTTGGTATCATTTAAGAGCAGAGCAGCCCTTTCTTTTGTGTACACAGTGTACACCATAATAGGACCCTGTTTTCCACAGATAGTATTTAGCATGAGATGCAAATAATGAAATACAACAGCCAACATGATGGAGTCTGCCCGAGAGGCATGAAAAGGTAAAACAAAGCGGGAGACAACTCAACCAGTACTAATGAAGCAAGAAAGAACATGACACTGTGTACAAACTTCCGTAAACAATTTCAATGAGCTGTATTTTTTATTCTCCTAACCTGTCCTATTATGAACACAACAATCTCATGTAAGACACTAGATAACATTAAGCTTGGCCTTCAAAGTATAACAACATTGTTAAGGAGTCTGTCATTTCCCTTTAATTAATGCCCTGCTGTGTCTGATAGACAGCAAGTGCTCATAGCTCACACCAGTGAACCTCAGCTTTGAATGTTGTATAGGTGTCAGCAAATACTCATTTTTAATGGCAAACACAACTGAAAGGAAAAACATTATTGTAATGAGATGAGCTTAAAAGCTCAGTCATGGCTGTGGGTTAGGAGGCATTGTAGTGGAAATCTGAACACACATAAGAAAGAAGACACCAATTTTGTCAGTGATGCCAATTCAAAAAGATTTCAGAAGAAGGTAGGCATAAGTTAATGGCCCTGTGAGAATGTCATTCCAAGCATCTAAGTCCAGCATGAGGTCAAGTGCTGGCATGCAAAGGCCTTGGTCCTGTGCTGCATATCACCTGACAAATTCTGCCACTGAAAACTTCTCACTTGCCCACTTCCACTGAGAGCCAAAATGGGGGTGAATAGCCACTAGCCCACAAAAAACTCAATTACAACCCAAACCTTTCATGTGAATAGTCAAAGTGCAATTTGAAGTACAGCTGGTGACTTTGCAACCACAGAAAGTAGTATGGACTCTTTGCAAAAGTAAGTCTTGCTAATTCCGCAGAACAATAGCAGGTATCAAACATTGTGCATGACTGAGATGCATACCGATGATGAAAAACCATGACTCCATCAGAGGCTTTCTGAACTAATTCCCATGTAAAGTTTACAAGTAATAACACAGACTAATTGTAGTATGGATGCCTTTGAACTAGTGCATTGGAGAAACTCAGTTGTGACTGAAGTGCTCTATCAGCTCAAAAGGCAGAGGAAATTCTCCATTTGAGGTTGACAAATCCTCTAAAGTCTATCCAAAAAGCTACTCATTCTGTTTTACTGCAGTCAGCATTATTCTCTGCACCAAGTTCAGGAGAATTTAAGCAGACATGTATCTTGTGCTGCATTCTATAGTTTACGTCAGCCAAACTTATGATTCAAATTCCTCTCCTACAAACTGCACAACAGAAAACCAGAATGAGGCTGGGAAAACTTTACTTGCCAAATAGAAGCAGAGCTGTATTATTGAGCTGCCAACTAGAAAGAATCCTGATTTTGGCTGGTTTTTCTGCTCAAAGAAGTTTGTTACTCAGCTAGATCTGTAATTAAATATCATAAATAATACACAAAATACAGACACATGTATACACAAAATTATACACATGTATAATTATACACATGTATACACAGCTATTAAGTCCCAGTACATGGCAACCTATTAGAGCACCAAAAAACCATAGTAATAAACTCATCAATCTAAGAAGATAAATAATGGTATTAGTCTTTGACAGTCTTTGACAATATTATTATTTCATTATGTTTTGTTGTTCCCTTTCCCTCCCCCCATTTTTTTTCTTCTTTTTTTGAGAGGAGGTTCGTGATCTGATCAATAATAGTCCATCAGAATAGCATGCAGATCAAAAAAACGCTGCACTCCATCTCTTCGGAACTGGCTGGGTAGATATGTTTATTCAATTGGGTTTTTATTTGTGAAAAATTATAAAACTCCTATGCCACTAGACAGAGCTAAACAGCAGATATTTAAGAGAGAGAAGTTGCTGTTCTTTTTTTTTTTTAAGTACTTATCACACTGAAATGTGGGTCCACCTCTCCCCCTCTGCATGCCTCTGATCCTTCTTGATAGCACTCTGATATTGCCTATACTCCTGAAAGATTATAAACAGATTTGGACTGTGCCACAGGCCAATACACTGGAATTAATAATGCTTCACTGCAAGGTACATAATTTGCAGGAGTCTGGGCAGCTTGGGAGACAGGCAAGTCTGTGGAGAGTTTTCCACACCTCTTATAACAGGCAACTGAGACATTTCCAAGTTTTTAAAGTAACATACAAAGAAACACTGTTTCTAATATATACACAGGAAGCCCACTCATTAGTTGTGTTTATTGGTTGTTCTTCAAATGGTTTGAAGTCCAAACTTGGATTACGTTTCATTACTGTGATTAGGTACTAGAGAACAACTCTGCTCAAATTTGTTGGTATAGAAAAAAAAATTGCTCTGTTCCATTAAAATTTGCATAATTTAAAACTGTTTAGAAGGGTCAACAACAGAAAAAGGCTTGCTCAGTTCTTCCTTCAATACAGTTTCATCTAGAGATTATTCTGCAGTCAGGCGTGGCAGACATGGCAAAAAGACTAGAGACCTGGCTTCATTTGTGTCCAGAGACTCTCTAGTTCCCTCAGATCTGTTTCATTTGTGTACAAAATTAAATTCTTCTGGAAATATTTACATGGCTCTGGGATGAAAAAAATCACTATTAACACAAATAGTGTAGCTTGCATTTCCCTATATTTTAAATACTGTTTCATGATGGTCTTTCCACTTCACAGTGAATACCTTTACTCAGTGACATCCAACTCTCAGCTGAAAAATACCTGGGAATAAGAGTCATAAGGGTAACTCACTTAACTATGCCAGTGAGTAACTAGACAGATGTGGTTATAACTCCTGTAATTTCTCTGAAAAGAAAACAAAAACATTTTAAGTCACCTTTAGAGGGAAACATCTCTGTCTCCACTACACATGGCATTCACATAACTAAGCAACTGAAGGGACACACATTTCACCAATACTGACAGGCAGCTGGCACTGGGAAAACCTCTGTCCCACTATCCTGCTACCAGGAACACACCAACACCACAGCCTATCCTGCAGCCCAGCCCTTCAAAAATATGTTAGTATATGTTACGTGGGCAACATGCCATTGAAGCCCATGAAATTACTTAGAGTTGACTAGCTTGTGCTATGACACCTTATTATATCGCCAAGGAGGGAATTACAAGAGTGATACAATTGCAAAAATTCAGAATCAAATCCTGCATGGTGGTATCAACCATATATCAACTGTTTGTCATGCTGCAATTTCTTACCTACAATCTTCTCCCTGTCCCCCTCTGTAGATATTCATATCCAGAGGAAAAAAAGGTTAATCTTCACATTTTTTCCAGACATTAATTCCACTTCACTCCCAAGTAGTTTTTTCTCAGCATGAAAGAAAGAATTAACTATTTCTCACTATTGTACAGAAACCTCCAACAGACAGAAAAATATCAAGTGTGGGAGAAGGAATTTCTGCAGTACAAACTAGTCTGATGCTCAAAACATATTTCTCTGCAAAGCTACTGAAGATTCCATTGGGACTTCTTTTTTACACTTAAGATGCTCTGTAGGATTGCCAGAACTTTAGCTAAACATTATTTAACTAGAACATATTGCACAGCTTATGTGAACATGTATTTATGGTACTTACACTTAGGGAGAACCATAAATGCTTTTAAGATTTTTCCTCAGATTCCTGCAGCAACTGCTGCCCTTTATCATATACTTAAAGGATGCAGAAAGCATTTTTGTTTCTTGGTCACAAATAGTGGCTTTTAAGCTCTACTTTTGACCTGAAGTTCTTCAGAGGGAGTTTCTTTTAATGTCATGAAGTAGAAAACGTGACACTTCAAATGAAATAGCTAATGAACCAAAGTCACCTTCTCCATCCAAAAGTACCATTTCCCTTATTCGCTCTCTCATTTAAAGAATGTAAAACAGCAGCAGTCTCATTGTGTTCCTCTCTTAGCAACACCATCTCTTTTCATGAGTTTATCAACTGTGATAGAGTATTGACTGGCCTATAATCATCATCAAGAAACCAAGCTTTTACCAAAAACAGTGAAGTGAAAGAGTATAAACCTAGAACAATCCCTGCTAACTGATCCTCTATCCATCTCTGCCTTGAACTCCAGAGCAAAGCAAAACAAAACACTAAACACAGAGTGAGATACTGCTATCATTGCTGGGGCAATATGGAGTGGGGCACAGGGCAGTTATAAAGAACACTAGTCCAATTAGGGAAGCTTGAGTGTCAGGCTGTTGAATTCCCTATCATTTCCTGGCACCACTGCCTTTAATTAGGCCTTGGATTGATTACTGCCTTTGTTCTCCACTGACCCACCACTGACTCTGACAGAGGTGGTATTTTCCCCTGCTACAATTAGAAGACAAAATTCTGAGTGTCAGTAAGCATTACACAGGTAACCAGGCTGCTTAAAACTACAGAGCCTTTAGAGAGAGGATGTGTTTGTGATATTAACACATGCTTCTTTTTTTTTACAGGATACGGTAAGATGGAGTCAGTTTCTGGTTCAACAGTAAGTTACTGTAGCAGCTAATTTAAATTTGTCAGTGTATTTATATGCAGTGTATTTAAAAAAAAGAAAAACAAGAGCAGGAGTTGCAAAACCAAATCTACCCAGTTCTTTTCGTGATTCAAAATAAGACAAAGGTAGATGAGAGAGAGTGAAAGAGACTGCTGTTTGAGCATTTAATTTGTGTAACAGCAGCAACTAGACTGGAGAAAGTAGTTGTGTATGCAGGTATGTAGGATATAAAGATTTATGGCAATCTAGAGCCCTATGGACAGCCACAGTGCTAAAGTAGTAACACAAAAAATACATCAAAGAAATTAAAGCCTGAAAGAACGTAACACAGAAAATCTCTTTCTACATTTGTTTTTTTTATGTTTTGTATTTTGGTAGCTCTTAGAAGTAACAGCTAAAAAACCCTAAAAAAAACCACCAAGATCCCTTATGCCATACACTGTACAAAGATACAGGCTTTTCCCAATTAGAATTTACAGTCTTAGCAGAGAGACAGAGGAGCTAGAGCAAAGAAACAAAGGTAAAAATAATTTGTAGGTAATACAGCTCGTTCAAGCTGTATATGATTTGTCTATGCTACTGTAAGAGATTTTCAGCTTCCACATAGAAGTTTAGCAGCTAGTCACTGTGACACATTGCTTTTTGTCATTAAAACACAGGTCCTGGGAATCACGCTATCAGGCTCCCTGTGACTGTGACAAGTCATTTCACTCCTCCATGCCTTTGATCTCTAGTCATATATCCCTCGGGCAGACAGAAGGCTGGAGGATAATTCATTAATACTTGTGAATTATTTGAGTGCATTTTCAAAACTGAACTAATGTGTTTACTACTAGTACTCTGTCCAGATATTTAAAAAATTCTTCATGAATTTTGAATAATTAAACTGTCTGAATATGGAAAGTTCCTAGGAAGTATGATTCTCATTGGTACAAGTAGGTGGCTCAAAAGACATTAGAAACTGACTGTAATGAAAAAAAAAATGGGGTGGATTTTTCCCATCACACACGCTCACCAAGCTCCCACAGTGGAGCCACTTGCAGAATCAAAACAACATTAGTCAGTTCTGTCAGCAAACCCAGGTGACCAGCCTCTAGAGGATCTGCCCAGCTAGAAAATGAGTATCTAGAATCCTTATTCCTCTACCACATCAGTGCTCCCGCCACTGCAGGCACACACGTCTCCATTCAGAGAGGGAAAGCCATTGTCAGAGCTCATTTCTACCTTGCCAGTCCATAGTTATTCTTTCGGCCAATGAGACATTGGCCATAAGTGAGTCTGTGGATTTGCATCTTGAAGTGGATAAGCATAGACCAACCTCGGAATCACCTGCATTCAAAAGGATAAATATAAATACACGTACTTGGTGTCTGGCACCCAGGTCTGAGGTTAGTCCCACTACCTCTTTAAAATTTGACCATTCGAGGTATGGTTTTATTTTTACTAAGACTGTTTGTAAGCTTTTCAAAATAGCTGTAATTCCAAAAAAACACTGAGACAGAGTTGCTGGGTATATGGGACAGAAATGTCCACAAAAGAGCAGTGGATGACACAAGTGAAATAGATCAATGTTTACTCCTAGGATTCCTTGAACTTGTTGAAATACCTCTAAGAGGTAGAAGCATCCCCAAGTATGATCAGCAGTCACAGCCAGGGGACTTGCATTTAGTTCTCTTTTTTCACCACAGCTGAATGAAGAGAAAGTGAATTAACAACACAAAGGCTGAAGCCCTGAACACCTAAGATACATGTCCCGGAGAAGCTTAATGGCTCGTTGCCTGTGGTGATCAGAAACACAGAACCCAGACAAGCCCCAGGCACTTGTTGTCACACTCCCTCCCAAAGGCAGAGACACCTGCAGCAGACTGTTTTGCCACTTAGGAAAAGCAGCTCAAGACAAAGGTCTTCATATTGTACAGCTGCAGAAAAGAAGCCTTCTGCATTGGACTGATACCAGCAGAACTCGGCACAAACACCTCGGTCTCAGCAGAGTTAAATCACATCTTTTCAGTATCGATGTGTCTGTAAGATGCATTTATGGAATTCAAGCACCTTTTCTCTTCTTACACACTGTCTTTGATTAGATGATATATAATCCACTATTTGTCACTGCAAGTGGTCACCCATGGCCACACATAACTAGAGCATGAAACACTATATTTAGACTGTTACTGTCAATACTGCACTTGTCCATCTACTTGCATTGCCATAAAAAATTCACTGCCTTCACATTGATTTCTAAGGGTAGGCATTGTCATTTAAATCGACACCTCTGACCACTTTTGTATCACCTAAAAAAGTAACCCAACAAAATACCATGAGAAATGCTAACAGATGTGCAATAACTAAGACTGCAGTATATGAAAAGGCTGGATTGTTCCCCTCTAGTTACAAGCACATTTTTTTCATTGCATAGTCATATACTGTGGGGGAAATGAAAAAAATCACTTGCTTGTGGCTGTTTGTAGAATCATAGTGTTTACAAATAAACTGATGTCAGTTGAGAAGTTTGTGTCTTAATCACTCAGCTGGGTGTAGATTTGGCTCTAGAAAACACAAATACCTCCAAACTGAAGGATAACATAGGTGAAACAAGGTCTGAATTACTGTGTAACTTTTAATACATTAAGCTCCCTTTTTGCTAGTATGAGGGGTTTGGGGAAGGGGTTGATTTTGCCAGGTTAACTCCCTAACAAGTTCACCAAAAGATCAGATAAGTAATTGCTGGCATGAGACAGGGCAAGAATGTGCACTTGAGAGGACAGGACTGCAGAAGCAAGGGCAACACGGGCCCAAGAGGTTGTACAATCTCTGGCCTTGGAGATGCTCATCATTTCTCTGCATGAGCCCCAGAAAAAGCTGATTTAACACTTATGTCCACCCTGCTTTGAAGTGGAGGCCAGACTAGGCAACTTTCAGGAGTCTTTCAACCCCAAAACATCTGCTGTCAAGCTTGGCAGCTCTCCAGCCCAGGGGAGCTGGCACTGGTGTACTGCACACCTTTCCAATTCCACAGCTTGGTTTGAGTTTTCCATCTGTGCTGACATTTGGCAAAAGAATGATTAAAAGGGGCAATGGGGGTACAAAACCAAACTGCAGGTTTATCAGCTCTGCATTTGTTTGTAAGCAGATCTATGTTTCCTCTCATGCAACCAATTCAGCAGGCTGAGGTTAGCCCTATAAAGATTTAATTGTTCCATGTTGCCCCAATTCAGATGGCTTATTCACATTATTGCCTCTGATGTGAGTTGAGAGGTGCTCTTTGATATCACCTGGTACCTAGAGTTAGGCATGCTTTTAGACACCTACATAAACACTGCTCGCTCCCATTTTGTCCAATGTTCAAAACTCTTGCTTAGACATCTGGTTTTAGTTATTAATGTGTGAGCAAGCTTGCTAAAGACAATAACATATTCCCAAGGTCCTAACTTCACTTTAAACTGGATTTTCATTATTCTATACCATCAAATGAAAGACAATACTAAGGCTTGGCTAAACACCACTATAAAATCAAGTCTCACATGCAGGAGAAAAAATTGTTATGACAGTGTTTCCAGTTATAGTTCTCAATTCCTTAAAGCCAGGCTTAAGAAGCCCTATTTACAGAACAACCAAAGCCATTGCAGTTTGCTAGAAGTTGTAAGGAAATCACAGCAACTCTGAAAAAAAACCAAGCCAACAAATTTTTGAGTAACTTAGCCAGCCCAAAGATTGACAAGATCCTTGTCAAGTTGCTTTGTTGTTGCTTGTAAGTTGCTTTCCTTGTAAATCAGTAGCAAGACTAAAATGAAAGAAAAATGAAGTCTGATCCATTCTGTTTTACCAGCTCCCATAGATCCTGGCTGCCAGGAAACACAGCAAGACATTTCCTTAGGGTTAGAGTTAATTGCTATAATCACAGAGCCAGCAGCAATCCTGTCCAGGTGAGTCATTAGTTAGGGAAAAGAAAATTATCAAAACAGAGCAGAAAATGGGGTAGAGAGGTTAAAACAGCATAGAAGTTTTTTAAAGAGAAGAGACGTACAGTATGTTTGCTAGTTACAGGAAGAGAAACAGCGGTATGTAAAGAAAGGACAGGGCTGTAGCCAATTAGCAACTCCGTGTTTTGGGTGCTCTAACAAGCCTCAGACTACCTGAAAGGGTCCTTCAACAGACAATGATAAAGGGAAGCACAAAGTCCATACTGCTTCACTCAACAGAAGGGAGGCCTTTAACAAACACTGGAACAATTACATATACATTTCACCCTTGTTTTACACCCTGTAATTTCATTAGAGTCACTGCAGCTGACAGAATAAAAACAAAGATGGAGTCTGGTGCAGGATGTACAGTTCACAATGAACACAATTATTTTCCAGTTAATTGTACATGCACTGCAATATGTTTCCCGTGGATTTTCTACCTTAATTCCCATGCTGGTCTCCAGCACTCTCACAGCATGCCACTGGAGCTCTGACATAAAAACAGTATTATAACAGAGCGTGCAGGTTGCCACAGATGGTTCAAATTAAAGGCAGCCTAACAAGACATTCCACAGACAAAGAGGCAGCACACCCGGCACTGCCCACACTGAGAATGGTGTCTCCAAACACGCCTGCCTCAGGAGACACTGCAGCACTGACACCGGGCCACACAGCACACAACCACTTGGCTGACACCCATTAACAAGAGCAACAGGACTGGACTCTAACGAACAAGCAAAACAACCACATACTTGCTTACCAGCTGTCCAGCAGCAGTGGGGCGAACTTTACAGGAAGTTATCCATCTGCTTTAGATGCACCCAGCATCAGAAGCACTTTAAAAGGCCCTCTGCTGCCTATAGGGCTATGCAACATTTTTATGAAACCCAGCAACATGTAGTGTCAGTCTGGTAGGCACAACAAGAAATATATGAAGATAAAGAGCTTTAAGGAACTCTGAGGACCTTGGGCAAAATAGTCACAAAAGCAGAGGCTGTTAGAGCAGCAACATACAAACAGTCTTTAACTGTGGATGATGGAAAAATTCAATGTTATGTTAAAAAGTTACTATTAATATAACAGACAGCAGGAAAGCAGTCATTAAGTGAATTACCCATGATAGAAAATGTTATTATTTCTCCTTTTCAGCATGTTTTTTTTCTGAAAGATGAAGCTTTCTCTGAAAAGGACGAGATCACTTTCTATACTTGCAATAAAGCATTAACCTGGTTTCCCATTCACCTGGCAAAACCACAGACAACAGGGTAGCTTGGAATGTGCTTTCTGCCTACTGTCCTCAAGGTCTCAACTGAGGCTCATAAGGGTTACTGACAAAATCTAACAAATACTAATAAAGATGCTTATGTTTGGATCAGAAAAGATCCAAACAGAAAAAATTTACTGGTCTTTGCTTTTTTTTTGCCTAACGAACATCATGACAAATGCAGTTAAAGCAATACAATCCTCAATGCAAAAAGAATTAAAATCTCAAAACTAGTATTTCTGCAGTTTAAAACGTGTGGATAATGACAGTATAAAAGAATGTCTAGGGCAAGAAAACAGAGGGAATACATTTGAGACATCATGTAAGCCAGTACAAATTGTTACTTGTAAATTCAAGACATATTCTCAAGGCAAACTTTTCAAAAAGTAGAAAAATGCTTTCACATAAATATTTTTTCTCCACTGGCAACAAAAACACTGAACAATCTATTCCAATTAATGTTCTAACTAATGAAATGACAAAGGCCTCCTTTTCTGTTCTTTCAGATCCAGTTTAATAGCATTTATATGTTGTCAAGCCTTGCATCACCCATTTGATCTCTGGAAAGGCAGAGAAGCAGACAGAACACAAAACAAACATTAACAAATACTACATGAATACAGAATGCCTAACAACATGCCACTTACAACAGCAGACAGCCAAGGACAATTAAATTATTCATAGATTTGAACTGTCCAAGGTAGGAAGAAAAAGAAAGAGAATTAATAAACACACTCTTGAAAAATCACAAAAAAAACCCACACCGAACCCATTAGCAATTTTTATTTTTTTATTTTTAATTAAACTAACAACCAGCTTCTGGTACAACTCAGAGAATCAGAAGTCAAGGTCTTTCCAAAAGACTTTTTGTCATAACTGGATAATTAGTTACCACATATTCGACTGCCATATTCCAACCCCTCTAAGGCCAACAGCTTTGAAATGCAATCTACACCTCCCTTCTTCCTCTCTGTACAGAGTCAGAAGAGCCAACAATGACCCAGCACACAAGAGCTGCTGCAGAATGGGGTGGTCAACATCAGTAAGAAAGGGAAAAACCCATTAGTCAAGAGCAGAAGCATGTAAGAACCCTAGGCTCTGTTCTGTGCAACTAATTAATTCACCAAGTTGCTCTGTGTCTCTTCTCCTCAGCTGTAAAAATAGGAAAAGCAAATATTTTACTGAGATGAGATCTACACAGGTACTCCAGGAATGGGCACATTGGTGTGAAGATTTGCAGCTGTGTGAAGCCCTGTGACTTCCATGAGCATCTTAGTGTTAGAAACTACTTGTCTACTCTAAGACCATCTGTCCTCTTCCACCAAGTGATTAAAAAAGGCCTTTTCTTGTGGAAACTTCTGTGTGGAAAGTCCCATTCCACATCACCTGTAAATATTAAACATTTTTACTAAAAGTCAGCAAGACATACAGAAATAGCGGGAGGGCAAAGGCTAAGATCACAAGAAACTAAGGACTCTGATCATGAAGCAACAATTTAAGAGCGCTGCAGCAGAAGAGTGGAGCAGACAGCCATCAAGACCACAGCGTGGTGGTGGGACTAGACATAGATATTCACCTCAGCTGCACCCACACTCTCTGTCAGATACATTCACATTGCCAATGAAGGCAAACTTCAGGTAAGTTGGTTGTTAGTATAATCTATTACCTAAATTTTGTATGCATGATACATCCTTCTGCCCTGACACGCTTGTGTTCCCTTTCTGCTGCTCTATCAGACGTTACCATTTTATGTTGTTGTAGGTAAACTCACAGCAGTTCAGAGCCCAGGTTTCAGTTTCAGAGTTCAGGTTTGACATACCAGCTGGAATTAAGAAGAGTAGGGAACTTCTCAGGATCTTTATGTACTGGGAGTATATATTAACAACTAAAAAATTCCTTTTTTTTTTGCTAGGTTGGCCAGAAATTTTACCCTGATCTCAAGAGACCTTTCCATCAAAGCTTAAATAACCAGAGTTTTAGATTTGCAGACTGTCTCACTGCCTTTTGAAGACAGTAATCATGATGCTTCAAAAACGAAAATAATCCAAGACTTTTCCCTTTTCTTTCCCAGCCACCACGACCTCTGCTAGAACAGCCACAACAAAACAAAACAACAAAAAGCAAACCATGCTTACCTACCTTTAATTATACATGTGTCTAACAAAAAAACCAGAACATTCATTTTGGGTTTCTAGAAGTAAAACACCCGTCCTTTACCCTGAAAACCATTTTATCCTGTTTCAAAATGCCTTTTGTCTAATCAGTGAGAAAACACTGGGACTTCTGCAGCCATTGCTTGCAGAGAGTGCAGGAAAAGAAATATATACACACATGCATACATAAAGAGAGCAAATTCATATTAAAGCTGCACTGAAGCAATGAATCCTACCCTCTCATTTCATATGGAGGTGAGTAAATAATGGCACAACAGAGATTTCATTCATGTAGAGGTCTAGGGTATGCTGGGAAGTCTCAATCTGACAATTTGCTGCAGATGCCTGCTTAGAGGAGCCATTTATCAGTGTCACCCATGCGCATTACTACACACAGCTTCCTCAGCAACATGATTCCACACCAGCTTTCCACATAGCACACACTGGTCCTTGATATTTCAGGCACAGAAATAGCCTTTATCTAGGCCTAAGCAGTGTATGCTTATTGAAACAATTTGTATTATCCAGAGCACATGCATTTGGAGTAGGAAAGCAACAGAATTTATTTTCTTTGCTAATAAAAAAACCCAGCAAATTAAGAGAAGTCACAACAGTTTCCCTTCCCCTGCTCCCTCTTCTCTTTATAGCCCTGTTTGGCACATTGCTTATAAACAGCTAACACAAATACTCACATCAGTACTGCTGACTCCTGGAGGATACAGGCATCTTGGATGTTTCATCTCTTGTTATACTGAAGTGGAATATTAAACAGGCAAGACAGTGGTAGAGCTGGCTAGGAAGAACTAAGTAACTAGGACTGACAAAGAAGGATGGCAATTTAAAGCACTTCAGTCTGTAAAGTGCTTCATTTAGAGCCATCAGTGCCTATGCTTTCAGCCCTCACGTATACCCCCCCACCTTTAGCTTTTCTCTCACACCTGAAGTCTTTTCTATTCCGCTTTTAAAGTATTTGAAACAAGTACTGCTACTTAATAGTGTGGCCTTTGAGTGTCTAGTATAATAATACTACAGAATTAGTAAGCTTAACACTATAACAATTCAAATTAATCTGGAAATCAAACATTTTTTTCCTTCAGAGACAGGAACAGGGAAAGGAAAGGCCAGACTGAATTCATAGCTATTGCTGATGCACTAAAACATATGTCATTTATTTGCCATGCTAGGTAAAATTGCTAGTGCAGTGGGTTGAATCCCTATTTTATACCAAATGTCAAATGGACGGTATGGAACATACATGTCTTTGTGACGGGTAAAAAAGAAACAAATTAATTAGACGTAAGAGAGAAAACCTTGTTACATCTTTAGGTCACAGGATGTACCAGCACCTTAATCTTTGGGAAAAAAAATAAATTTCAGAATGGAAAATACTGAAGTGCATTAAACCAAGAGCAATTTCAATTTAACCACTTTGTACTCTTCTGGCTGCTTGCTGGTTTCTGTTTTAAGAGAGAGAAGGACTGAGAGATGAAAAATAACAGGGATAGCCTTTTTAAAGAAAAACGAAACAAAACAACAACCTTCAGGTGAATCAGCTCTTCAAAACTTTCAAGTGAGCTCAGGCTTTTACAGAACGCAGGTTTATCACCCGTTTCTCCCTGCTTCCCCAGTGTGCCACCTTTGCCACGAAAGCACTGTTGCTTTGCTGCCTGGATGAATCAAGGCACACTTCATTCCCCCACTGCATTTCTGTCTCCGTAGCTTGTCTTCTTCCTCTCAAAGCCCCATATTTCTCCTTGTAATGGACCTTTTATATACTCACTGCTGCTTATGTCTTTTAGGACGCCAAAATGTATTGGCCAACCTGCTGCAAGTGCCCATCCTGCTCCTTGCAACTTTGGAAACTGTTAACCATGATGCTGAAGCCAAATACCCAACTGCCCACCAGTCAAAAAAAAAATTGCGAAGGAGAGATGTGATCAAACACCTGTAACACTTAAAGATGATTGCAGTGGCAAAAGTAATTCTGAGAAGATTTTTTTTTTATTATTATTATTTAATATCAGAGCTCTTGTCAAGAACTTACAAGAACCAGATCCCAACTGTTCATTTGAAAGAAGAAAGCATTTTGATGGGTTGCCTGCCCCATCTCAAAGTTCTCACCAAACAGGCTCTTTGCAAAAGCATTGAATCAACAACTTTACAAACGCCAATTCTGTAAAATCTTGCCAAGCCTTGTTCTGAAGGTGTTGAGAGTGCTCCCAAAAGCCTGTTTCTTCTCGTACCTCACCCACCTCTAAATCTAAACCAAAATCCACAGAACTTTTGTCAAACCCATTATTCAAATATGGATTTGACACACAGGGGAAAAAACGAAGTCTTATTAGGCATACTAAAAGAGCAGCTCCGGATTTAGGCTTACCACCCATGCTGCAGAACTGCTTACAAAGCCATCATTAATGGCCTTCCAGCTACCCATCATTTCCCCACGTTCAGTCTGCCCAGACAGCTAGCTATTCCTTTCTAAAAAATACCATTTTAATTGCATCTCCCACTTCGTTAGCCTTCTCGACCTCCAGTAAAAGCCATCTATGGTCTAACAATCTCTTAAATCTGACACTCGTACTGACTAGCACACTTGTGTGCCTTCCTGCTAGGTTCACACGTATGCAGGCTTATTGTCAAGAATTTCCATCAGACATCTAACAGGTACGAGCTGAAATGACAGTTTTAGTGCTAATGGGGAGAGAAAAGCAAGGAGAGAGTGAAAAGGGAGAGGTAAATACCAAAGAATATGTATGTGCATTGTAAATGCCCCCTGTCACCAAAGACTTGATTGTGCCTTTCTGGTGCCAGGGCTTCTCCAGACCCAACACCTCCCTCTGAGCAACAAATGCCAGCCACACAGCCTCAGCCACTGTTAACTCTTCCTGTGGGAACGCTGCCACCAATTTCAGCATATTAACCCTGGGAATACTAACATGATTTAAAGGACTTGTTAAATTTTAATGATACCATTAGAAAAGAGGAAAACACACAAGTCACAACTCCCACTTTGGTGCATTTGGCTGCTGAATAGGATATTAATGTTTTCTTTGCCTGGCCCTATTAAATGAGCAGTGAAACTAATAGAGAAATGAAGAGTAATGACTTCTATTCTCAATGTTCAGTGCCTGCTGAAGGCCAAGACTGCCTTATTGCCCACCAGGCTTTCCTCTGGAGTCCATCAGGTGCACGGAGTAAATGGGCAATTCTTTCAGCATTTGGCACTTTACAGGTCAGAGGTTCATTTAGCCAAGAGGCACAGAAAAATAAAACTGTTCAAATTAAATAGTAGCATGCAGTTATTCAGACAATCAGGTAGCAGGCAGAAGTCTTCTCTCCTGAATAACTTCAGCATAACCAAGTCCAAGCTTAGCTTCGATAAGACAGGAGTTTGCCCAGGTGACTCTCAGAAGAGCCAGGAGAGAAATACGTAAAGGCCAAGTTCTGCCCCACTTTTAACAAAGAGCTCCAGAGCAACCACCATCTTCCGCACTGCAGGAATCTCTTTCAGATCTTCAAGTAAACCTGCAGTAAAAGGAATGGGCAATTCCCAACAGAATGTCACAGAGGCCCACAGAAATTGAGGGTTTGTATCTTGAGTCCTCATTTATCTTCAGTCAATTTTGAGGGTGGTAGGGAGAGAGGGAATGAAGCATGCACAACTTGGGGAAAATCAATAGCACTGCTGAGGCAGACTCCGTTCAGACAGTTCTGAACAAAGTTGAAACCCCCAAACCACTGTGTAATTTCCCCTTTTTTCTAGAAAAAGAAAATATTTACTGTGGTGGATGTCAAAGTCTCCCTTCATTTGCTTTTCCCCAAACATTCATGTGAGTAGAATTTTGTTCCAGTGCAAGACCATGGAATAGAGAAGCTGTTGTGAATACTCAGGTGCAAATAAATGATCACATCAAAGTATTTATGATTTAGGGGGCATGGCGAAATATAACTTGGAGTACAGGTTTGCTATTAATAGATCATAGAGGATCCACAAAAACACATTTGTAAGAAATAAGGACATATAAAGCAAGTTCCACTTGAAGGTAATTTGGAAGCCAAAACACTTAAACAGACTGTACTCCAAATTTAAGATTTTCCTACAGACACTAGAGGTGGATGGATGATTTACATAAGTCATATTGCACTCGGTAAAGATGTCCTACCGTCAGCATACATAGTTCCTTCAACACATATCACCAGCAAGAAATTTAAAGTATTTTCCATATCCACATTCAATTCAGCTCGCAGCTTGCAGTAATTTTTTACTGGAAAAAAATACTTTTTCAAAAGCATTTGACCCTCTTTTCCCAAATCCACAAATCATATTGACCAGTTGCTAACAAAACAGATACCATAGGGCCTGTATGTTAAGTTCTCCTACTTGTAGAGCAATAAAGTGAGCAGACTCAGCCCTTGTTTAATAGGAAGGCATGAAAACTTTAAATATGCAAAAATCTTATATCAGCAAATGCTTTACTTATGTGAGTCTAGAAGCGTCCAGTTGCTTCTGAGCAAAGCCTTTTGTTTTCCTCATGAATTGTAAACAAAGGTCAACCCCATCAGTTTCCTCAGATCTCTTGAGCAATCTTCCTTGGCAATTTAACTTTTTTAACCAAATACAGTTTCAGAAAAAAGGTGAGAAGAGGAAACCAGTCTGAAGGTTTCATCAGACTGAATTTTTTTTTCCTCCCAGAAAACACAAAATATTTTATAATGTATAAGAAATTCAAGACCAACATATACTATGTGATTTAATAATACAGATAGAACAGAAGTTCTTAGTGACAAAGGGCTGATTTTGGCTGAGGTAGAGTTAATTTTCTTCCCAGTGGCTAGTATGGGGTTAGGTTTTGGATTTGTGCTGAACACAGGGTTGATAATATAGAGATGTTTTTGTCATTGCTGAGCAGGGCTCACACAGAGCCAAGGCCTTTTCTCATACTGCCACACTGGTGAGCAGGCAGGGAGGAGACACAGCTGGGACCAGCTGACCCAAACTGACCAAAGGGATATTCCATACCCTATGACACCATGCTCAGTACATTAAGTGGGGAGAAAAAGGAGATGTTTGGAGCAATGGCATTTGTCTTCCCAAGTAACCTTTGCACAAGATGGGGCCCTGCTCTCCTGGAGATGGCTGAACTCCTGCCAGTCCACAGGAATCAGAGAATTAATTCCTTGTTTTGCTTTGCGTGTGTGCGCAGCTTTTGGTTTCCCTTTTAAACTACCTTTATTTCAACCCGTGAGTTTTCTAGCTTTTACCCTTGCAATTGTCTCCCTGATCTTGCAGGTGGGGGAGTGAGTGAGGGGTTGTGTGGTGCTTGGTTGCTGGCTGGGTTTAAATCGTAACAGACAATAAAAATAAACACAGTTGAGGATTAAAATAATTTTCAAGAAGTACACCAATGCTGGAACCATAAGTAGCTTTTAACAGCCTTGCCACACTGTATTATTTCAATTAAAATAAATTGAATTCTGATACCATGACAATAAATCTGAGCTGAAATTGAACACACCAATTCCTTAGGACTGATTCTTTTGTATAGCTAGTATCATATTTTCCTTTACTTTTGTAAAGTAATTAAAAAGTAATCCCTAGCAGAGGCTACAGCATTGCACTGCTCACATCAGTACCTTTCTCAGAGATCACTGGCTCCTCACGTCTGCTGTTGTAATAATCCTGATCAAAAGGATCTGAGTTTAGAAAGCAGCGCTATTGAAAGCGTTTGAACTATCCATCATTTTTGTAAGAACTAAAGCAGGGAGGAACCACCATGTATTCACACAGGAGATCTGCAGTGATGCTAACTTATGACCTTCATATGGAGAAGAGAAAGAAAAGGCACATGGGAAGGCCAGAGGCAGCCAGGATATCTTAGCCCTGCTCAGCCTGAGCTGCATGTCTGCTGCTCTGAATGCATGCAAGTATTCCCTGGTTAGAGGTATATGATACACAAGAGCTTCGGCCTAAATGAAGTCCTACTGATTTCACTGAAGTCCAAAATGCCCTCACTAAGGTCAATTTCATGTAAGCCAATAGACTGACAAGGTTCAAGATCCAGACTACTTCTCTCTCTCCCCCTCCTCACTACTCTGTTTTTATAAGTAACAAGCAATAGTTTGTGTTATACAAAGAAAAGAATTTTCAATATTTGATACTTCTTGAACAGCCTTCATGTCAAGCTCAGAATGGTCCAGTCAACTTTTCCCCTACTCTTGTGTAGGTCTGATACTTCTTGAAGAAGCCTCAAACACAATCCCATCAAAATATTACTAAGCTATGCTGTAAAATTATCTGAAGAAGAGAGTGGAGGAAAAAGAAGCATAAGCAAATGCATATTCTGGCTGTAGATACCACAAGATTTTACAACTGTACAGAGTGTGATCTGTACCAATTCTGATTATACATTTCAGGTTTCAAAACTAGAGACAAACACAGCTCTAAACAGCTTCATAATGCTCAGCACATGTCAGGGGTTTTTTTTAAACCTGGTTTAATGCAGGAAGGTTGTATAGAAAGCAAGTGAAAATGAAGATGAACAACAGAAGTCCCTGGGATTTGAGTTCTGTAAACCTACAAATAAGGATGCAGCAATGGTATTATCTTCTAAAACAACCTAGCTCCAATGACCACTCTGTGTTAGTAGAAAGCGTTGGATGAAACATTACCATGTCTTTCAAACATGCAAGCTGAAGCTTCCAGAGCAAAGCAGTGTTTCTGTGTGGGATGGCAGCAGACTGCTTGCAGTTATTACTTCACCACTGCTTTCTAGAAGAGGAATGTGACTTGCATCAGTGTCACAGCACAATCAAAATTTGGTACAATGGGACATACTCTAAAAAACACTTCTAGAGCTTTCTGCTCCTGGGATACTACTTTGTTTATCAGGGTGTTGTTACAAGCTACAGCTTGTTCAAAGTAAACATACAATCTAATTTTCTGCAACCAGGGATAGTTCTTGAATTGCAGCTTCAACAACAAATACTGTAGGCTAAGAATTCTTTATTCAGTGGCAGACGGGGAAGACATACGCTTGTGTTTCTCCATTTTAATAACATCTATGCCTCTCAAACTACAGCGTGACACTTTAAGATCTAAGATAGCAATTTAACTTAGAACATCTCTCACACTTTTGACGTGCAGACCACATGTCACAGAATGCTGCAGTTCCTACTACATCATTATGTAGAGCATGACAGTCAAGTTTATTGTGGTGGCGGGTTGCAAGTTCAGTGCTTGGAAGCACCCCAATTATATGATGTCAAAGGCTATGTGCTGCTGATGTGGCAAAACTGCTATGTCTTTCAGCCCTACATACACAGCACTGCAATGTTCTAATAACCTGCTGATGCAGGCATTACTCCCATTACATGCTGATGGCCCACACTGGTAATGTTTGACACTTTTTCAAACACTGTCTGGGGAACTCAGATGGATTACCTTTCTTCCTTTTCCCCTTCCCAAACTATATACCAAAATCCTGCGCTTATTGTACGATATGTCTGTGGATGTTACATTTACTTCTAAGGAAATAGAAGACTCTCTAAAGACACAAGGGTATTTTAGAGATCTGTGCAGATTTCATGCATAAAGCACCTTGAAGACACATTGTTACTTAATAACAGCCTGGCAGGAAGAGGCCAGTTATAGACTCAGCATTGACTATTTCTGAACACAGTATTTTCAGATGCACAGACAAGTCTTTGCAAAAAAAAAAAAAAAAAAAATCTGCTCCCTAGAGGTTTACTTCAGTTAAGACACCAATACTTGCCTGCCCACCTTCAACACCTCTGTCTATGGTCTAGAAGTATTTTCTTTTCTGGCAGGAAACACTACAGTTTCAATTCACTAAATATCATCTGTGATCATAGGCCAGTTTCTAATTTCCAAGGCACTTAGTAATGGCAAGTGTTTTTCATCCCACAGAGAAAGCTGCAGAGCTAACAGTTTTGACAGCTTTCTAAAGAGCAGTCTTTAATATACAGTATCTTCACCATGACCTCAAAGACATTTGCAAGCTTGAAAGAAATTATATAACTGTTTCACATGTTCACACTGGGGACTGCAGCAGCAAGACTTCCAGCTGCTCCTAGAAAAGGGTTTACATTAATTCATAAGAGGTGAAGGCATATCTGTTTGTCTCCACTGGAGCTCTGCAAGCAGCTGTAATTCCAGCACAAATGAAGTAGCTCATGGCTTCCCACTTTGCCAGGAAGCATACAATTGTAAGAAGATTCACAGATGAGTTATGCTAAATGTTTGGTATTGTGACCTGTGATGAAACACAAAAGAATGATTGTTGTTGCCTAAACTTTAATGGAGTTAATCCTTCCAAATGCTGACAAATTACTGCCTCAGGCCATTTAAAATCACATTTCTAATGCAATAATCCTATCTGCATTACAATGAGTTGGGATGAAATGATTAGGTGCCTGAGATTTTTTGCACAGTGAATTAAGTCACCACACAGACTGGCCATGCTTGTTCACAAATTAAAGGTCTGGACGGAAATGAAATTCCATTATTCTGCCACTCACTAAGCTTTGAGGAAGGGTTCATTACTGTCCTATCTCTACTGGGAATGTTTCTAAAGTAGCTACAAGCCAACAGGAACCTATTTTTCATTAGATCGGCTTTGGGGCTTTCTTCATTATTAATAATTATTAGTCAAGTCTTTGACCACTGAACACTCCTGAAAAAAGAGGCTAATTTAACAATATGCAAGCAAAAAATGAGACAGTGTCAGTAAATTGGTGAAAAAAAACAGAACTTTACACTGGATGCAAATCCTTTCCTTCCTTCTTCAGACACACTGTGCTCAGAATTTACCCAATTCTTATGCTGAGAAGCACAGACTTTTTAGCTATGGGATAATCCACAATATAAGCCACCCAACAACATCAGTGCTATCTATCTCTACCATTTAAAATAGTATCCTCACTTAATAATGCAATCACAAACACACCTAAGCAACTATTCATACCTACACATTCAAATTACCTTGGTTTATATGCTCTCTCCAGCACTTTTGGAATCCTGCACAAATTTACTCTTCAGCTGATAGTTATATTCTTATTATCATTCAATTGATTATTTATACACAATATAATTGGATACACATCAATATAGTAACTCTTCAGTTGTTAGATGCCTGCAAGGTTAGTGTTCATTGAAGACAGGTGATATCACAGGACTGAATTCAAGGCAAACACATTTCACACAAATTCTGATAAAGAGGGAATAAGATGCCATAAACTCCTATGCTAGAATTTTGTCTGGTGCCCTTCTGAAAATATAGCCTAAGAAAAACCTTAAAATTAAAAAAAAAATATATGCATTAGTAATTTGAGACAATCTCTCATCATGCAAATGTAACGTAAACCCCACTGGCAACAGTCACCAAATGCTCCAATACACCCTCAGTGTACAACTATACCAACCACCTGTGCTAGTCATTTCCCACTGGCCTGCTTCACATGGGGGCTAGAATAAGATTTAATTCTCATAAAACACAACCCCTTGTATGCACATAATTGCTGAACATCATTAAGTCACATCTGTACCACAAGAGGAAGAAAAAACAAACAATAAGCTTTTAGCGCTTTTCTTTTTGCTATTGGCAGGGAACCTGGCATTTTAAATGGTTAAAATAAGTTAGCACAACTATAATTATATATTCTTCACCTTTGTGCCTCACCAAAAAAAAAATTCATCCTGTTGACATATCAGGAGAGAATGTTTCTATTTAAAACTGGAAGCTCAACACCTCAGTATTAACAATCAGCTAGTCAGAAGCAGTTTGCTCTAGGTTAAGTGTGGCTTTTTCTCAGTCAAATGAAAAGCTTCACTACATAACTTCATGCATAAAGCCTGGTCTGTGTATGAAGCAATTAAGTATACTGTGGCAGTTTACAGACATACACAAACCTTTATGTGATTGCACAAGTAGAAAACATCAATGTAGGATAGCTGTAGGTTTCAATATCTGCTACTAGATATAGGTTAAAACACATAAAAAAAAATAAACCCTCATATTCTGGTTATTCTGCAATACACAATACCCCAGATCACATGTATTTCTAAATACAGTATAAATGTGGAACAGGTGCCACAGAATGTATTTATAATGCTAATGATATTTCTAGGCTGTCTTCAACAGCAACAACATAAAACATGTAAGTCAGATCCGGGTGACTAGATGATGGCAGATACATTTTAAATGACTCATTTAATTGTTCTAATAAAGGCATATTGCCAATTAACTGTGTCCCATGGGCACCACAGACTTGACTTGGAAGATACCTTGCAAGTTCTGAAGGAACACCCAGAATCAGGAATGTGATCTGCTCCTTCTTCCGCTTAACTAAGTGGCAGGATCCATTCCACACCCAAAAAAACTATTTTCATAGCAGCAATCAAGAGCACACCTCACAGGACCCTGAAAAATGCCAGCTCCATTAAACATAGTGTGGCAGACTCCTGCCTCCCACGTTCTCCCCAGATACAGATAGATTTTCACATTCTTGAGAGACCCTCTACATCTTGCCCTCAGAGGGCAACTGTGTTACTGTGGCACACACCTGCCAAGGCAGCTCACAGGGCCTGGCTGAACTGGCAGAGCCCACGGCAGTGCCTTACTTTCCCCAAAGCAGACACTGAAAAAGCTACCCAATGACACCAACAAAAACAAACTTGCAAGACCAACACAGCTGGTCCAAAGAAGTCAATGGCACTAGCCATGATGTTTGTATCTCACATCACTTAGGCCACAGCTTCACTCTGCTGGGCAGCACCCGTTGAAGGCAAAAATCACAAGGCCAGAAAGTTCTTAGTAGTCACAAGTAAGCCAGAAAGGATGAAAGAAAGGGATACTTTAGCAAACAGTCAGAGCCAATAGCACCCATGCAGAGAATCGAACTGTGCAAAAGGCTGGAGTACCTCAACAGAACTGAGCCTGCAAATACTACTGAGCACAGCAAATAGGGCAAAAAGTCACAATAGCCCACAAAGACCACCTTCCTTGCCTCTAAATGCACAGATTGGATACCAATGGTTTTGTAAGCAGCACTCTTATAGAACTGGAAGGTTTGGAAAGGAGGTGTAAGAAGAAAAAAACCCATAGGTTAGGGTGGCTAAAATAGACAAGTAAGACTTACTACTGATACAAATGAAGACCAGCCTGCACAACTGTATCAGCTAAACTTAGTGAACAACAGAATAAATAACAATAGTAATGCAAGGGTAACATCTCAGGAAGGCTATACCAACCACTACTGCAATAAGGGAACACTGTGCAAACCCTTGCATGACCACAAAATTTCTATTTAAACACTGGTTTTATGTTAATTTTATCCTCCCCTCCACCCCTAGTCTCTGCTATTCTGGTGGCTCCCATATGGGTATCAGTAATTTCCCACCCATGTTCACAGCTGGTAATCACTGCTAAATCACATAGCCTGAAATTTGTGAAGATTTTGGTACAGGGCCACTTTACAGTGAATCAACCATGTATTGTTAAATTTACTATTAATTTTGGTGGTTCTACCTTTCCCTTTTCATGAATAATTCAGTTAAGCCAGCTCTTGAGACAAGGTAACAACCAGCCCTTGAGTCTTTTGTTCACGAGAGAATCAACTCCCTCTCAAAAGCACATAAATAAATAATGGAGAGTACAACACAACAGCAATACCAGGGATCCTTTCTTAGCAGTCGGCTCTTTTCCACGATACCTCTTTACTGTAGCCACTAATGAAAACTCTTTGAAGTGGAAGAGCAAATATTATCATTTGATAGTACCTGGACCCAACAGGGCAAACAAAATTGTATTGTACTACATTCCAGGAGCTGTAGACCCATTCACAATACAACACTCACAGGGTTGCTATGGAGGAACCCAGTGCTTACTATTTTGGTAGCATGAGGTCAGCCAAGGGCTGCTAGTCACTCTTTTGGGGCTGTTAGCCTTAATCTTTCTATGCAGGACAAACAGGGAAACCAAAAAACAGTGCCAAAAAAACCCCAAGGAATTTCAGAGTATGCCTTTGGAGGTAACAAATTCCCCAACAGCGGCAGAAAGCAGACCTCCAGCTCTATTCAGGATCAGTCAGCACTTAAAACCTGGTGCCAAATATCAGAAATGCTTACATTCTCTTTAGACACAGTATTATCAAACCCAGCGTTCCGGGTCCAGCAGCTTCAAGTATTTTCAAGTCCTCTTAAGAATAAAAAAAAAAAAAATAAAAATTCAGCAATTCGCTATAACAGAGAAGCATCAGCAAGTTATCCTTCTTTTAATGACACCCTAGAGAGCTGGGTTCAATGCCATGGTCTGCCATAGCCTCCCTGGGTGACTTTTCGGCTCACACAGCATTTCACTGCCTCATCTGAACCCGGAGCTACAGAAGGGTCTCTCCCTCAATTGAAGTAGAGACGACTGGCACCAGACCATACGTACGCACCTTACCACTAAGTTAGCTGCCAAGTCAGAGTATTTTGTAAATCCATCCTGTAGGGATCAAAGATAGCAGACGGGGAAGGGGCCAGTGACTTCCATGTAGCATTCCCACCCTTATTTACCCCCCACTAGGAAAAAAAAACAAGCACGTAGGAAATAACACAGAACTACTACCAGCGCAATGAAAGAAGACAAGAACCGAGCTGCAGGGACTGTCACAGATGCCCCCAGAAGCCTGGCAGCCCTCCGGAGACAGAGGCACCCTGCTCCACACGAAGCAGGAGGAAGGGAACGAGACCAAGAAGGGGAGAACACAAATAAACCCAAAGCCCTCAGCAGTGACGCCGTCAGAGGGGAGCCCAGATGGCCGACAGCCCCAGGGCACAGGAATGCCCCGCTCCCCTCGGCGCCGCGCTCACCTTGCTGCTGACGGGCCCGGGGATGAGGAGCTTCAGCGCCTGCCTCTTCAGCTCCGCCAGGCGGGCGTTGCAGTGTTCGCACCAGACGCCGCGGTCCGAGCCCGGCGAGGAGCCGCCGCCGCTGCCGGAGCCCGGCGAGCCGGTGCCGAAGCCCGGCGAGCCTCCCAGCGAGCCGGGGGAGCTGGTGCCGATGCCAGGCGAGGCGGGGCCCGGCGAGCCGGTGAAGGAGCCCGGCGAGGATGTGCCGGAGCCTGGGGACGGGGTGCCGGAGGAGCCCAAGGCAGAGCCGGCTCCCTCCGGCGCCGGGCGACCGCCCGCCCGGGACTCCTCATACGCCTTCCGGTACCAGCTCTCGGGGGAGAAGGGAGCGGCGGGCTTGGTGGGGGAGCAGGGGTCGGTCACCTGGAGCGGGAGAAGGAGCAGCGGGTCAGGCAGGGAGGCCCAGCGGCGCCGCCAAGTTTCGCTCGGACGCTCCGCGGCGGCCCCCGCGCCTCCCCCGCCCGCAGCCGCTGCCGCCCCGCACCGCGGAACTTGCGCGGGGCCGGGGGGCGATCGCTGGCAGCCGGCGGGCGACAGGCGCGGGGGCCCCAGCACAGCGGCCCCAGCACGGCGGCGGCCACCGCTCCGAGCCGCCCCTCCGCCGACAACTTACCCCATATTTTCTGCTCCGAGCCGTGACTGCAATCCTCTCCTTATTTCCAGCCACTGAATTCATGGTGGCTTCGTAGGGAGGCGGGAGAATTTCCTACAGGTTTCCCAGTCCGCATCCGAAGGGAATAGCCGGTCCCGGGAAGTCCCCCGCGGAGCGGGCAGGCTTGCTCCCTCCTCCGCCTCCGACGGAATCGCTCAGCCCCAAAACACCCGTCAGTTCTCAGGAAAACGCTTGGGACTGGGGTTTTCTCCCGGTCGGTTTTTCTTCATTGTCTTCCCTCTCATTCCCTTACAAACCTTGTTTTCACAGAAACAGCAACATCCAGAGCAGGAACTATCCCCCGGCAGGCAGCAAAGCTCTTATCCGCAAGTGAGACGAAGCATCCAAGGTAGCACTAGGAAGGCGAAAGAAGGAGTGGGAGCCGCGCTCTCCGCCTCCGCTACATCGGCAACTTGTTCCCTTCACCAAGGTTTGTAACTGAGTTAAAAGAAATCCTCCGAAAATATCGGGATCCAGGCTCTGGGAGGAGCCTCCGCGTCCCTTACAGCCAATATCCTCCTGCCCATTTGTGCCTGACAGTTTAGCAAGGAAGGGAAGGGAAGACCCGGGCTGCGGAGCCCCGTGCGCTCCCCGGTCAGCGGCGGAGCTGCAGGGCCGGCTGCTGTGAGCAGACTCCCAAAGCCTCGCCGCTGCTCTGCGCGGTGCCTTGGCTGACGGGAGGGTCCATTTTATTTTGCAGTATTTCTTGATTGACATCTGTGATTTCCCCCCGTTCTTGCAAAGGCGGGCGGGTAAGGGGGGAGAACCTTGTTGCTTTCACCGCAGTTATTGGTTAGTTGCCTCTATTCAGGCTTTATTCACAAGTGTTCCCAATCCTCCTTAAATAACTAGGAAAGAAAAGCAAGCTGTATTTATGACAGTCGCTGGCATCTCTTTTCCTTGTTGTAATTTTAAATGTTATTAATTTAACATGCAATCAAGGGCATAATAAACTGATCACTTAACAATGAAATTCTACAGACTTGTGCCCCTATTAATCTTTCCTTTCTAATTATGATTTCTAATTGATGGTCATGTTTATCTAGTTACATATCCTTTATTTCAAATCCTGTAGATAGTAAAATCATCTCTAATAAATCTTCCTTCTCAAAATAAGTTACTCATTTTCTCAGAAATGGAGGCAATAAAGAGCTAAATGCCAGATCCCCTGATAGGGTCATAACATGGATAGGTTGATGCAGATGAGAGGGCAGAACACACAGGGGACTTGGATCCACCTTTCCAACCTCCTATTGTTACTTCCATATAAATGCATCCTTCCAGGATCCCTAGTGTACCTGGGCCATAACAGCCATGAGGAAACTAAACCAGCATCACTGAGCAAGGAATCTCCCAGTCCTTGTCTGTCTTCGCAGATACTCTGACAATAGTAAAGATGTGGAAGATGCTCTGCTGTGTTTTAACTTCACTATGTTATCACCCTTAGAGTGGAACAGCCATTCCTGATCTGGTTAGGAAGGCTTTAATCTAAAGCTGACACAAGTGATGCCACCCAAGATAGCCAGGCTACATCGGTAGTGCCTTGTGCGTTTACGTAGGTGACCCCAAAAAGCTGAACAAACGGGCAAACAAAAGGAGGTGCACCCCAGCTGCTGTTGCATGTGAATAGGTTTCACATAAATCCGCATGCGGAGATCCCGTGGTTTGTTCTGTAGGCAGACGTGATAGGGATGACAAGGTAAGGCAGGGAAATGCCGTGCGAGCCCGCAACAGTGCAGAGCTGTACAGCCTCTGCTGGCCCCACGGCGCTGACGGGGGGCCGCTCACACTGCGGTGAGGAACTGCTCCTTCTCTGGGCTCGGCGGTTCTGGTGGCGAGCTGGCAGATTTCCTTTGTTTTTCGGCAGACCTTCAATTCCCAAGCTGCCAGCTAGTGCCTGCCTAACCACGTGTGCTGCCGGGGACCGTCGCCCCGGGCGCAGCGCCGTGCCGGCGGGCAATCCTGCGGGCAGCGGCGGGCTGACCCTTCCAGCCCGCGCGCTGGGTCCGGGCGGGACCGGGAGGCTCTACCGGCCGGCAACCTGGCCTCCGCTCTCCGCACAGACCCGGGGCCGGGGCAGCGGGCGGACCCCGGTGCGGCAGCGCTGACCGCGGTCTGGCGGGGCAGGGGCGCACGGCGGCTCTGCGGCCCCCGGCTGCCAGGCTGGGGCAGCGCGGAGGGCGGGCACCGTCCCGCGGGAG
>VZRE01007907.1:804866-816847 GCA_013396775.1 Cephalopterus ornatus
TGACGGGCGGCGCGCGCCCTCTGCCGGCGGCCGTGAGGAGGCGGGCGGGGAGGGGGCGGCACCGGGGCCGCGCCGGGGAGCGGCGCTGCCCCTCCTTCAGGGCAGTGTCCGCCGTGCCGGGGCTCCCCGGGGCACGGCTGCGAAGGGCTGTCGGAGCGTGCCCTCTCGTAGGCGGAACTCCACCTAGCAGATGCGGGATAGGAGGTCCTGCGGGCCGCCCGGCTGGGTGAGGGCTCCAGCAGCATCCCAAAGGAGATGGGTTCACACCCAGGAAGGCAGCGGCAGCCTGGGTGACTGCCAGCAGCGTGGCTGAAGGGGTGCTGGAGCAGATGGAGTAGCCCAGCAGGAAAGGAGTGTATCCTATACACACAGCAGGATCTAGAGGAGGGTGGCTTTCTTGGCCCGTAGTTGATGGCTAAGTTTGGTTGGAAATAGAAAAGTAGAGTCAGGACTGGTGAGGAAGAAGAACACCTCTAATCAGGAATTTGGGACCTCAGAACATGATAAAATTGTCATTTGAGCCTGAAGAGCCTCAGTAGCAAATCTGCATTTTCTCATGTCTCAGGTTTGGGGGAACTGTTAAGAATGTGCATTGGAAGAGCATCTCTCACAACTTGTGTGTTTGCATCTTTATTGGGCAATAGCTCTGTTGGATCAGCTCTCCCTCCTGACAGGTGTCAGTATTTACTGATATTTTGGGTCATTCAAGAAAGGCTTTATTGAATTGTGAACACTTTTGAAAGCTGAGGGACATTCCAAATTCCAGTTTGAGGTATTTTGCTGCTAAAATCTTTCCAGTTATTTTGTGCGGGACAATGTATGGGACACTAATAGTATCACTCTACCAAGAAGCTCTGCTAAGAACCCTTTCTCTGGAATAACACCTTTCTCTCAGAGAAGTGTTGAGGAATGGCTTTCTCTCCCTCTCTTTAGGCTCTCTTATGTGGAAGTTGGTTTGGTTTCCTCTTACTGAAACCTCACGCTCCATGCGTCACTAATGAAAGATAATTAGTTAGCAGGCTCACCAACATGCCAATGGCAGGCAGCTCCACAGCTACCTCTCAATTTCAAGTTTACACTTTCTTTCTGTTACTGTAACTGTAGTCATGGGAGGCTGCCTACACCTTAGTCCTGGCAAATCATTTATGGTAGCAGTTTATAAGTTAGACTGATTGTTCTTCTTAATTCGAGACAGAGCTGAAAAAATGGAGCTGTTCAGACATTTATAAGTAAGCAGACAAGATCCAAACCTTGGATGCAGGCTTAAGTATAAGAGATTTGAGCGAAAGCTTGTCTCAAAGCATTGCGGCTGGACTTTGATCTTGATCTAAATCTGACACATCTGTGGAGTGTTATGACCTGCCTTTTAGCAAGTATATAAACTTCCAGTTTCTCCATCCCACTGCAGCGCGTTTGACATGGTGTACTATCCCTCTGCTGCCTTCACTGGATTTCTTCTGAGTATTTCTCAGTGTGGGTGCAATTAAATCTGACCTAGAAGTTCAGCTTCATCACTCAAATCTGAGATGCTGGCACAAGCCCAGTTCTATCCATAAACAGCAGGTTTTGAGAGTTGGAAATGTTGGCTGCATCAAAGAAATCCTTTAAGGTATTCACATTTATAATAAATTTCAGGATAAAAAAGGTGACAGCAATTGTAACTTGAAGAGTCATTGCTGCCTGCACAGAAGATTTTTTTTCCAGGTTTGGTGCTAATAAGTCTCAGTATCAGGTCTTACTTACAATTTTAAAAAGCTTCCTTGGGGAGATTTGAAATGCACGACAGCTTCAATACTTGCTTAGAGCTGCATATTAATGAGCTGGAGTCCATTGGGGGACAGTGAGGAAATTGAAGGCATTTGTAGTAATACTGACAAAAAATTAATTGTAAAGATAGAAACAGCTAATCATTAAGAGCTAGTAAATAAATAAAATAAATAAAATCGCCAGAACTTTCCCAGTTTGATATGTTTCTTCTCTAAAACCATTCCAGTTCTCGTTCTCTTCCCCTTGCCCAAAGTATAGGACCTTTTCGGCAAAAAGCTCTAGCACATCAAGCACGTTAAGTCCCTTATCCTTTTGTATAGCCCATACATGAGCAGAAACCCACACAGCCACAGCCCAAGTATTCTGCGGGGTTTATGAATACATGCAGTACAGGAGGAAATATAGACTGCATTTGTATTTCCGGTGTTGTAGATTATGTTCCTTCCACAGTATCTGGGATATAGTACGCTTCTGGACTGTGTTTTTCTACTTGCTCTTGACAATTGTTAAGCATAATGTCATGGAGAATTAAGGCTGTGTAAGCCAGCTGCTGAGGTGTTTGCTGTAGCACAATTTCTAAATCAGTCCCAAGATTTATCTTGTGTGTCAGTGTAAAAGTGGACTGACACTGAAAAACATGTACTTCTCAGTCACTGCTACAATCCCTAGTTCTGGATGGTGTATCATGGACAGGGAACCCTCTACAGGGTCCTTATTACAGCTTCTACTTATTGCTATTACCAGCAGACCTGAATCAGTCAACTTTGAATATAATTGTTACACCTCAAAACAACAGCACAGTTTTACTGTCTGCCTGACAGGGGTACATCTCCTTATTTGCTTAGTTAGTCCTTTTGCCTCAGGGACATTGTGCAGGTGTTTACTCTTCTGGTTCCACTGAGAGCCTCCTTGAAAATCTCCAGAATCTAAAACGAAGCCATTTGTGTTCAAATTTGGACAATGAGTTTCATTTGTTGTAAACCAGTTGCCTTGAAAACTTATCCTTGCTCACTACCAGAAGCAATCTATTTTCCACAAAGGGACCTGTCTATTTGGATTCATTTTTAATGGAATTTTTTTCTATACCTCAAATGTAAAATATGTCATAGATTTTTCTAGAAACTGCTGTAATAGTTTTCTGCCACACAGCACTTCCATAAATCTTTATGTTCTCAGTAAAAATCAATGTCTACTTATTTATACAATATTGATATGTTTTTTATAAGTACTAAAGGATGTGGTGTCATGCACATACATAGACTCACACGGCAGGGTTGCAGGGAGAAGTTTGCAGTCATTTTATGCAGCAGGATGCATTGCAACGACAAGTCTGCAGCCAATTTTGGTTAAGTTCATAAATTCAAATACTGAAATTTGACAGAATCCCATTTTCTGTTTCTAAGGCACAATGAGCATTCATTGCAACTCCAGAACTAAAAACAAGCCTGAAAAATGGAACAAAGAGGGGAGTACCTGTGAATCCCAAAGCACCAAGCCCTAGCAGAGTAGATATTACGTAGAATAGCAACAGAGCAAGAAATTATTGGAGTACCAACAGCCAGTCAAGGCTCTAATGGGGAAAAATACAGGCTGCTTCTTGTCTAGAAACCTTGCTTGCCCCTGTGGGCCTCCTGAACTGCTAGAGCCTGGCTCTGGAATACTGCTAGCACTTTTCCCTGAGCACAAAGACATTACTGGAGATTAGAGGGCAAAGGATTTCTTTTAAATGTTCTTCAGAGAACCTCCTTACTACCTCAGGGGCCGAGGGAAAACGTGTCTTCCAAAAGAATTATTCTCAGTAGTCATCTTTGGATAGAAAAGGGGAGAAGATGGTATTAATGGTATTAGCAAATAACAGCATTAACAGGAGGAATATAGGCCAGCATGTGCCAAAGCTAGAAAACAGGCAAAGTGGCTGCTGCAGGGTAGCAACCATGAAGCCGGCATGTATGCCTGCTTCACCCTAGGAGCCAGGGACACAGGCGAGTAGTGCAGATGGTGTGGAAGGAGCCAAGCAGAGACAACGCAGCAAAGTGAACAGGCAGCCCTGAGAAACAAACGATGAAGCATTTATATCATCACATTTTTATGCTGCATCTTTCTTGTTGCAGGAGTAATTTATAGCAGTGCAGAGCAACAACAGATCTGGCATCATAGGCAATAGTTTATCATAGCCTTGAATGTGTAAATGCCTTGAACGAAACATGATATAGAAGGTAGCAGGCATTTCTTTTCTGCCCCTCAGCTCACCTGAGGTAAGCTAATTCAACTCAGTGCTCAAGCAACAGAGAATTACATTCATGATAATGTATGTACTATGTCAGAGGTCTCACCGTAGCATGTTCCTGAGATTTTTATAACAGTAGGCGCTCCAGATCTGTGAGCATCTGCTTCATCTGTAACCCTTTTTCAACTCCTTTTCAAACATTTCATACATTTCTTTTATCACCAAGTTAAGGTTAAAAGTGAACTTTAGAGCATGCAGATTTAAAAAACCAAAAAAATGTTCTCTTTTTCTCTTTGCTGTACATCATTCCACACTGATTGTATTCTTTATGAAGCAACTACAGAGAGCTGATGACGAGTTTATCTGTCTGTCATTTCCCTCAAACCTCTTTGTTACCTGCCTCTAGTTTCACATTGCCTTGAGAGACACAGTTTGGTTCCTGTATCCCTCTCTTCATCTGCATGCTGGCAGCTGGGGAGGCAGAGCCGTGGCTAGACCTCACATCTCCTGTGGATGCAGGTCAGTGGCTTAGAAAGGTACAGAGCTGCTCTCTTTGCCCTTCCCTGTCTACTGCAATGAGTTTTTTTCCAGCATATTCATGCTCTCCTGCTCTGACTGCGTGAATAACCAAGTGGGGAAGTCCAGGAGGATTCATGACTGGACCCAAATGACTTCAGTTTCTGTGTCTGCCCATCAAGGGATGTTCAGACCTGGCAGCACAGCTCTGGAGAGCAGAGGATGAGTAAGGCATACCTCTTCCTCAGAGGGACACCGTGCTCCAGGTGAGCATGTTTTGCACAGGAACTTCTTTCAGGTTTAAACAAATGAGCAGCCTTGTCACTGAGCACAGATGTCAGTGTGGTGAACTGACTCCAGAAGCCTGTCTGTGTGCCCAGGCAGGCTGAGATAAAGTATTGCTACCCAGTTTCAGGGCATGCATACTCACAGCTCTAGGAAAGTTTCTGTCTGTCCCCTCCAGCTGTGCTCTGTCCCTGGAAGCAATACAAGCAAGGGGCAGCTGCGCTCAGCAGCATATCCCCACCCGCTGCCTTAATGATGTAGCTCTTTTCTGATCCATAACTATTCTGTTAAACACCATGACAGAGAGAAAACAATCCCATGCCTTGGAAGCTATCAACACAAACACAGCTTCAGAAGTGGAGTGGCAGAAACTAATGAGCATTTCTGCCTGCTGCAAAGCTTTGGCAGCGTGGAATGCATTACCCCACGTTACCAAGTCCAGCAGAACTAGGTCTTCTATTCTGTAGAGAGAGCTTGTCTGCTTGTGAAAGTTTCACCAGTTTTAAATGAAGTTCAATTGCCTTAATGAAATCAGTGTGACCTGGATGATTACTTGTATGAATTTAAAGCCCCTTTTACTAGTTACACTCATTTAGCTTGTACCCATGTGAGCAGGTGCAAGTTGAACTGCAGAGCACCGGCTTTAAGTTGGCAGCAGTGTTCAAACATAAAGATGCATCTGTTTGAAAAAACCAGCTTAACCTAACAGCCTGCTGTGTTTTAACCCCAGCTGACAACCAAGCATCACACAGCCGCTTGCTCACTCTGCCCCCAGCAGCATGGGGAAGAGAATTGGAAGTGTAAAAGTGAGAAAACTCATGGGTTGAGATAAGTACAGTTTAATAACTGAAATAAAATAGAGCAATAATACAAATTTGTTATGAAAAGGAAAATAACAAAGAAAAAGAAAAAAAAAGAGAGGACAAGTGATGCAAATGAAAACAAGTGCTCACCACCAACCGATGCCCAGCCAGTCCCTGAGCAGTGGGGCTCTTGGCAACCTTCCCTCACCTTTTATGCTGAACATGACAGTTATGGTTTGGGACATCCCATAGCTCAGATGGGGTCAACTGTCCCTGCTGTGTCCCCTCCCGAATTCTTGTTTACCCCCAGCCCACTCACTGGTGGGGTGGTGTGAAAAGCAGAAAAGGCTTTGGTTCTGTGTAAGCACAGCTCAGCAGTAACTAAAACATCCCTGTGTCATCAACAATATTTTCATCACAAACCAAAAATATAGTCCGATACCAGCTACTATGAACAAAATTAACTCTACCTCAGGCAAAACTATCACACAACCATAACTGCACTGAAGAAAGATGAATCCTTACAAACAACTGTGCTGGCAGAGGAGAAGGTTAGCACTCTTAGTCTGATGGCACTGCTCCCCACTGCCCTTCCCCACAGATTTCCCCTCTCTTCAGACCCATAAGGATGTCTCTGTATGCATAGATAAGGCTTCAAAGTATTCATGACCACCTACATTTTAATTTGGTTGTTTAGTTTTGTCCATATTGAAGATATGTTCACTCATGAAATTTGCCTTATTGAGCACATTAACAAGTGCTAGCCTCACCGCTGTATCTATTGCATGATGTCTGATCTGCAATAATGCAACAATATCGATTTAGAGTATTTAGTCCAAATCTCCTAGTACAGACAAGGTGAGAGCCTGGAAAGTGTCTGGTGCTGTATGAGAGTGACACTTTCATTCTGTGGCCAAGGAGTTTTAGGCAGCAGTCAGGTATTAGAAAAATGGGGTGGGCTGCAGTGACAGCTGAGGCTGGTCCCATCTGAAAGTATGGACTAATATTCTGAGATGAACGTTGCTAGGTGCGGGCACTTGTTAATAATTTTTAATGTTTACCAAGAAGCCTTGAGTGCCAGTATGTTCACACAGTTACTTCTTTAATGAGACTGCAAACTGAAACAGGCTTTTGGTCCAAAATAGCGGGAATCTGTGCCCTGGAGGCGGCAAATCTCTGTGTTTGTGAATGTGTACAGGAGCCCTTCCACACTGCTTGGAGCAGCTGTTGTTCACTAACGGGAACAAAGTGGGGCTGGGAAGGCAACCTGAGGACAGGGTGCCTTTTGGATCCCAAAGGATCTGGTGATTTCGTATTGATCTGTGTTCCTGTTGGCAGTGGGAGGCTAGTGTTGTTCCTTCCATGTTATTTACACTTTAGTCTGTGCAAAGATGATGCTTTGCTAGTTGGAGGAGACATTGCAAACCTGGGAGGTGCGTTCTTTTGGGGTTGTTTGCATACAAATAAATAAACAAACCAGTACTGTTGAGTGGAAGATCTTAAGAAAAATTGAGTGTTTCTGTAGCATGCTAGGCCTGCTTAAAACAGAAAAAGAAGTTTAGTGATTCTGACTTTTTTTTTCCTCAAAAAAGCTGCACTCTGCCTCAGGGTAGGGATGACAGCTGATGTAAGGATCACCCTCTAAAGAGAAGTTTGTGCAAGGTTGTATCATTCAAAGAATTTTCATCCTATTTGGCTTCAAGCTGAGAATTTATCACAAACATTTTTGTTGCTAAAAAGTATGGAGAAAGGTCCAGAGGGACCGATAAGAGTACTGTCAAAACGTCTAAAGTTGAAACTCTCCTATTAGGTGCCACACAGCATTTGGAGAACCTGTATGCAGATAGATCCTACCCTGTCAGACAGTCACCCTGATCTCATTTGTAAATGTTGATGTCTCATGAAGATGGTTCTCAGAACTACCTGGAATGCAAACATCTTTATCTAGCAAGTATAGATGGGTTGACTTACCTTTTTTCCTGTATATGTCAGATTTGTCAAGTTCTTCACGTTCTTTCACATGCTTGACTGGACACAATTTTTCATAGACTTCAAAAGGAAGGTTAGAACCTTTTAAGGAAGCGTTTTAGGAAGCTGCTCAGATTCTAACCAGTAAATGGCGGTCCACATGAGTTGAAGAATCTTTGTTGCATGAGTTGTGAGAAACTAGGCAGAAAAAAATTGCTACATATAATTCAAGACCATCTGGAAAAGAATGGGCAGCCAGGGCCACATGGTGACTTTAGGATTACTAATTGCCATGCAAATAGCAATAAAATGAAGGTTACAATCTTGTATGCTTCTTCGGGGGAAGGTTCTGAAAACATTCAGGAGTCTGGCAAAGATTGAGTGGGTGTGTGTTTACCATGTTCTGTGTTGAAAGAAAAACCACCATGTCTCCTCCTAAGCTGAACTGTTTAAAGGCTGCCTACCTGCCTGGACACTTGTTGCTCTTTTTGTTTATAGCATACTAGTGAAACAAAACTGGGGTTAATTAGGCACTAGAGTTGCATTCAGACTTACTAAGGAGATACTAAAACTTTAGGAAGTGAAGCAAGAAATCATTAGAGATACTTATCTATATATATTTATTTTCTATGTCTCATAAGCATTACCAGCAATGGTCCTGTAAACCAGTCTTGTATAATGGTCAACTCACATTCCTTTGAGCGAACAGGCCAAAGAGGTGTTTTTTAGTGGATTACATAAAGGAAGTTAGTTTTCTAACTAAATCCAACATCCTGTATATTCATGATTGCTCTTCAAGATGTAGGCACATGGAATACTGATAATAGCAATCCTTAAAATGCAAGAACCTTATTGCTCTTCTCTTGATAAATGAGGATAATCTGCATACATCACAACCACAAATACTTTTTTTTCATGAAGCACAAGGCTAATCCTAAAATTCTTCTGCATGCCTTCTTCAAACAGGTTAAGAAGTTCCTTAAATTTAAACAGGGCCTGCATTCTCTTATTTGTGATACCTGCCAAGTAGTTGGTGCCAGGATGAGGCATCTTAATGAGACTTGTTTGCTGGTGCACTATTTCTGTTCCAAGAAAGGTTCCAGGCTACCTTCTCAGTCTCAACTTCTCTTCAGGGTCTTGAAGGTGTCAGTAATGGGAATAATCCATCTTAACAAACTCTGCTAACAAGGAAATAACTTCCTTTGACCCACGGACCAGATTGGCAAATATAGATCAAGGAAGAAAGTGGAACATGGAGCCCAAATTAATGAGTAGCTGAAGGACTGTTCTGCAAAAATGGAAACAATTTCTAATCTGTGAATGTAGCAGTGCGTGGCCAATCTACAGATTTCTGTAAGTAGTAGGCATCCAAAGTATGCTACTTGATGACACCAGAACCCTGCAGAATGAAGCATTCTCTCCAGGAGGAGGAAGGTGGTGGTCCAAGTATGCTCTTGCATATGAACTTTTGACCCATCTAAGTACCACTGAAGAAGGCTCAGCTTGCTCCCTGAACTTTTGGTGTAGGAAATAATTATTCTCTGGACGCATTGGTGTGAGGACAGGTAGGAGAAGAGGAGAAAGCAGTTTGGCACTATTCGTTCCCCAGCAGCATGTGTCTGACACGTTCCAAGAATCAAGACAGGCAAAGGAAAGAGTTGCAGTTTCTAGAACAATGAGAGAGATCTACACAGTACCATGAAATTGGGCAGGTTAACCATGTTCCCCTGGTTTGCTTCCAGTAGACTCCAAGGCACAGACTTTACAACAACCCATTAGATTGCGCTCCAAGCTAAACACCTTGTGGTTTACTGATGTGCACATTGATGTTGATTAGACATGCAACAACTGAAATGGTATAGGTACTTTTCCTCTATTGCATTTTATACAGGTCCCTTCAGAACAGCCTAATTCTGCATTTAACTGTACAGGTATCAACAGGCCAGAAAGAACTTAATTGTACAAATCAGACACAGCACATGTAGCCCAGTTATACACACTTCTCAAAGAGACTGATTTCTTTTCAACAGTGACCCTATATAGGGATATAACCAGTTCACTTCAGATTTATATGAAAATAGAGTCTATGATGGGAACACAGAAGATACAGAGTTTGCTGACTATATATAGTCACATTAATTGTGAGCCTCTCTGACAAAGACCTGGGAGATGGGAATTTTGAGACCCCTCCCTGGCATCTCCAGAGGCACCTCTGTGTATCTGTATGAGGTAAATACCTTGTATGAGGGACAAGGATAATGAAAAACCATACCATCTCTGTGAGATGGACACTTAATGGACAGTAAAGCTGTCCCCTTATGGATTACTGTAGTAAATTAATGATGTTATTGGTAGCATCATTATAGTAAAGCAGGAATGAATGTGGAGACTTTATTCTATTTTTACAATCCTAAGTGAGACAATTGTGACTTTCTGCAACCTGGCTTGTCATTAATGTAATTCCTTTGACATGGGACAGTAAGGGGACAGAGCAAGGCTTTCTCCCCAGGTGGGGAACAGCGATGATTCGTAAATGTCGCTGTTCAGAGGAACACTCATTGATCAGCAGGGACTGAAGGCAGCCATTTCTGAATACATTTATTTTATCCACCCACTACCTGAAAAATGCCCTGCAAACAGAATCTTATCTGTTGTTCTTAAACAAATATTGTAAGGCTTAAAGATTTCATCGACAGAGCAGAAGTTTAGTGGAAGAGTTTCACCTTACAGTTTATATCTGGTTCAGAGCATAACAAAAGGAAAGTGAACTTGCTGGTCTTGGCTCGATGCACATGAGTGCTAGACAAACAACAATAGAGAAAGGGGAAAAATGTTCCTCTGTTGCCATTTTTATTGTCCTTGTTAAGAATTTTTATTGCCAACAGGTAAGTTACATAGTTAAATTTTAGCAGTAATGAATGCATTGTTTCTTCTCTTGCTCCCTGAGCCATATTTATTAGCTGATGCAGAGAGCTGGTCTTTTCCCCACTATTATTTACCTGTAGTTTCTAACAGTGTACCTCATAGACCTCACTGAGTCTATAAGGTATATAGAATATAGAAATTAATATATGAGGTATACCAAGTTTAAAAATAAAAATCATATTTGAATAGCACCAATCAGAATCTGGCTTCCAACAAGGGCCAGTACAGCACACATTAAATGTGAGTTAGAAAGGCATGCTGTAGTCTTCCAGAGCTACTTACTTTTAGATGGGATTTATTATTTTTGAAGCTATTGACAGAAGTGAGGAAGGCAGATTATTTCTTATTTCTTCTTTAAATGAAAACTGAGTATGAGTTTGTCCAAGAGCTTCTAAAATCAAGGCCTTCATAAATGCAGAAATGTGGCAACTCGATAAAAGAGAAATTACAAAGTCTTTGCACCAAACAGTTTCTCATAGATGCCAGTGAGAACATACTTTGTTCAAAAATAAAACCTGTTTGTACCACAAGCATCTCTGGGGAAGGAAATACATGTATTTTTGCCTCTGAAGGATTCTCCAGTTACCATTTCTTCCTCTCTCAATTTCACTGAAGATGCATTCCTTTTACTGAGCTTTCCATGGTTATTTATCTCCTGAAGTTGTCATACTAGCCCAAGCAGCCACTGTTTCACTGTGTGTCTCAGTCTTTGAATGCAGGTTTTGGTCCTTCTCGTTTTGTAGGAACTGAGTTTGGCAAGCCCTGGTCACTGAATGGGACTTTACTTTCCATCTTGTTTTGTGGACTTTTTCTATGAATTCAAATATGTTTCCTGAGCTCACCTTTTTGTAAGCATATAATAGCACGATTGACAGCAGCTACCTTGGGTATGAACACTGCATGTAAAAAGGTGTATGGGTTCAACATCTCTACTGGTAGGTAATTTTTTGTAATTCTATGTTTGTCCCAGATGTCTGCAGTTTATTGTTCAGCATTTCCCCTTGTGACTGTATCACTGTAAAGCCTTTGCTTCCCCAGTGAGAACCGACAGGGAGTGAGCAATGATGTTCAACTTCTGTGTTATCCTGAGGAAACAGAAGAATAGACTTTCTCTTCATTTTATAGCTGTATGTTTCCAGCTGACATTGCCTCCCATGGGAGCAACAGTTTCTGGCTATTGAAGGCCAGCTAGCATGGCTTACATAGGGACTGTGTTCTTCCACAATTAGGCACTAATGTCTGTGGGTATAGACTATTCTCAGAACATTTAAATTGCCCTTTCCCCTCAACACCAAGTGGCCAGATTCTGAAATAAGGATGCTACAGAGAAAGTTTATGGCGCTTGCTAAAATTCTGACAACCCATCCAAAAGAAGAGTAATCATTACTCCTTTCTGACACTTGAACTCATTGTCTTGATGGGTATTGCTAAATCATCTCTGCCAGACAGAATACACACCCTTGGCAATTAGAAAAATCCATATGTAGAGA
>VZRE01007907.1:816892-860668 GCA_013396775.1 Cephalopterus ornatus
TTTTTAAGTTCTGCAGTGTCTGTTACTGTCTCTGGTGTTCATTTAGCTATTTTAAAGACTAAGTTATGGGGAAAGATGCCCTGCTCCAACTAATCCACTGTATTATGCTGGAGAGGTGGTACATTTCTGAAGAGGAAAGCAGAGATGTCACCAACAAGCACATTTCATATTGTACTACTTTGCCAAAAGACATTGCATCCCTCTGTGGTTTGAAAGGTGGAAAAAGAAGTTTCAGTCCTTGAGAAAACCCAAAGGACACATTTCCACGTGCTGCCTTTCTTCATGGCTGCTCAGTTCTACCCACTGGAGCCACAAGATTTTTGTGAGAACACCTTCCTGAAAACCCAACTGCACATGCCAATAGGAAATAAGAGGAAGAACCTCTTTCTTCACATTCCTGTAAAACCAATGCTTATATTCTGTCTTTCTTTTACCTCTGTTTCTAGTGCATTTCTACAGATGCTTTCAGGATATGTACTCTGGCGTGACATCAAAAAGAAACCTGTCTTGGCAAAAGAACAGCAGAAGAAACTCATAGCTTATTTATATAAACTGTAAAACACTGTAATTAAATACCTATAAAAAGAGTATGTAACTGGTTTTTTGCTGTGTGTCCCCTGCTTCTCATGATAGATGTTCTTAGATTAGATAGTTGGGTTTTTTTTAGAGCACACACTCTTCCTGATTTGAACTTCAGAGGGCTACTGTAATAAAAGGTGAATGAGAGCAGAACTGCACTGTGCCTCCCAATGAGGAGGTGCCAGAGGAGACTAGCAATGAAAACAAACTGCATTCAAACAGCTGAACCTCAAGCTCAGGCCAGCCTCTGTAAACTGAATAATAGCTACCCTAAGCAAATAGACATGTCTTATAACATTCAAAAATCAACAAACTGTGGCTCTGGTGGAACTCTTGGGTTTTTTTATCTTCCTTTTTCTTTCTTTCTTTCTTTCTTTTCTTTCTTTCTTTCTTTCCTTTCTTTCTTTCTTTTTCTTTCTTTCCTTTCTTTCTTTCCTTTCTCTCTTTGTCTCTCTCTATTTCTCTCTTTCTCTCTCTCTTTTTCCTTTCTTCCCTCTTTCTTTCCCTCTTTCTTTGCCTCTTTCTTTCCCTCTGTCTTTCCCTCTTTCTTCTTTCTTTCCAACAAAGTTGTCCTTAAAGTTGCACTACTGAGTTTGTCTTGGCTGTGTTACTATAGATTAAAATGTAATGCAGAAAACTGGGATCACTTGCAAATACAGAAGATCTTAGAGAGCTTCAAATTCTTGCATTATCAGCTCCAAAATCACACCTCTAGAAAACCTTAGAACTTCAATCTGGTTATTTTCATGACTAGGGTGGTGTCTAGGGGAAGACATGGCTGCACAACATAAGGGCATCTTAGGACCCGTTCTGCACTGGGGGAAGCTGTTGTCTTGGCAAGAAAGAGACTGCTGTTGACAGCAAATATTCAAAGGCTTTCCTCTACATTAAATATCTTATTTCAAACTGGTTTCTATCATTTAGGCAGGTATTTGCAGCAGGGAAGCCTCTCCTAAAAGGCTCCTAAAAGAAATAGAGTCCAGGATAAAAGGAATAGGTATAATATATGAAATCACAGACGCAACATGTATGTGTTTTTAAGGCTGCAGCACTTCCAGGATAACAGCAGGAAGAGGTAACTTAACATTTCCATGCAGTAGCATCCCTAGATTTTACTTTTTGTGCTCTGAACAATATGTAGAAGTTCTGACTGCTGACTCTCACTGACTCTTGCTTGCATTACTATAGACAAGAATTAACTCCTTGTGCCCATGGTTTTACAGTTTTGGGCATTTCAATGACACAAGTTGCTTGCTGGTTGCACATCTCTGTTAGATCCTCCACAGATGAGGCTTCATTAAAGAGACTAACAGGTTTTTACAGTGTCTTGTGAGCCAGGGCATCACTATTTCTGAAGTTCTTCTGCAGACAGAACTCCCTTTGAAGTCAATGGGAGTTCTGCCTGAATAAGGACTTCAGGATTTGGGCATCAGGACATAAATACTGTGATCAATCTTTTGAGCATAATGAGTAGCGTTTTCTTGGCATTCAGAACTACACTAAGCCTAATAGTAGCCCCAGGGATTCAAAATAGGTTAAACAGGAGAATCTGCTTTGTTTCAACCTACATCTTTATTAAGCTTTTAAATCACCATAGTCCCCATGCCTAGTAGTGACCTGCCCCAAAAAATCTCCAGTAATAAGACCAGATGTTTCGGTAGTTAGTTTTATAGTCAAACCTATCATGGCATGAGACATTATGAAACAGAGGGGTGTTCAATGAAAAACAAACATACTTGCAGTACACTGACCTGTTTAGAAGTTGTGACCTGAATGTACAGTCTGGAACAAAAGACTTGAAGGCTGAGACCTTTATTAATTATGTGACAGGGAGGTCCGTAGGCACTGATTTTGATCAGAACATCATAGTACCAGACACTGTGCAAACATCAGGATTAGTGATACAAAAAGTTGACAGTCCAGGTAGGCAAGACCGATACTCCCTGTCTCCCATTCCTTATAATTACACTGACTTTTTAGATGGAAAGTTCAACTAGGGAGAGACTGTGTGACTTACCATTACCTCTCACAATGTCTAGAATGAACCTGCCTGCCAACCTCATGCCTTATTGTCAAGACTACACCACCCCTTTCACACAATGATAACAGTGTATTACAGGACTTAAAAAATCATACCTTCCCATGCCTATCACAGCCTTGGCTCAACTCCAGCATCCTCAGCCACTTCTCCCCCGTACCTGTGATGAGTGTTTTGCCAGCGCTGATTTCAGTGGCAACAAGCCTAGATTCGGTGATAAACACCATCCTGATATGGGCAGCTGTCAGAGCAAGCAGCAGGGCATCAGCAGCGGGCAGCAGAGCAAAACTCTTGCATTTTCAATCCTCACACTTTATCAGGCAACTGGATTAATGAAACAACATATAGCAGAACTGGGAGAAAAGGCAGACTGAAACAAAAGAAAGAAGGTAAAAAATATAGCAAATTCCTATTCCCTGAATAGAGGTAAGAGCCTGAACATTTTCCAGGCTCTTACCTCTGGGATAACATGAGTGGAGATGCACAGGTGAACAGCCCAGTTCTTTTCCTGGTGTCCCAGGTCTCATGCTGGCCCTTTAGCATTTTGGTGGTGGAAGTCCTGCAACTTCTGCTTCTGCCCACAGTGAGTGGAGAGTCCAAAAGAACCGTAAACACCATGTTGGTATGCAATGCAGTGGGAAAATACTGAAGTCTTCAGGTGTGCATATATATGGGACGGTCACTGGCAGACAGAAAACTGTTTTGAAGAAGCAACTTCAAAGCTGATGAAGGAAACATAAAAAGCAATGTATTACCTGGAATATGAGCAATGGGACTCCCAAGTACAAGTTTAGCAGCTGGAAGAATTTCTCCCCAGTATCAGTAAGACGGAGGAGAAGGTTTCCACTATCCACTATCCACCAGCCCTGACTCAGCTGAACCTACTTAAAGTTTTAAACAAGTCTTGTCCAGCCTACAGCTCACAGCAGTGATGTAAACAGTCTGCTGATTCAGTAGTACTTGTAGACATTTTCCAGTGTTTGCTTCTTTGATTTCTTCTTTTGCTTTTAATTTTGTTTTCTTTTTTACATCTGGATAATGAGTTCCCTTCCTTCTCCCTCCTTCAACTAGGTCAAAAACCCTCTGACTTGCTCAGTTTCTTCAAAGCCTTGGCTCTACTTCCCTGTGTGGATTTAGTCCAGGTGCTAGGCTGGTTCCTCCCTAGACTTCTCCTTGTGATCCAATGCCTTATCTTGGTTCCTGATCTTGAGGGAAGAGGCAAAACAGCCAGCAAGGAGAGGCATGTAGCAAGAGATAGCTCAAGACCACTCAGCAGTTCCATGTGCCCACCTCAAAGATGAGGACAAAGTAACATATTTTTCCCTTCAAATCTGGAAACAAAGATGGGTTTTAGCTACAGCAAAATGGTTCCCTAAGTCTCCTCTACCTTCACCTAGAGTATGGGTCCCTGCTCATGGCCAGGGAGCATGGAGATGCAGGGCACTCAGAGAACTCACTCCAGGGAGCTTTGAAGAGTCCCATTATGCAGCCTACCACCACCATGGGGAAATGGGTGGGCACAGCATGGGCTGGCAAGTCATGAAAGACCTGGGCAAGGGGACGGTCATGTGTAGGCACTGCTCAGCTGCCTCTGGCGTGCCCCACGGGGCAGCCCCTTCATGAGCCGGTCAGACCACTGCTATGTGATACTAGCTGGCAGGGAGCACTCAGCTTTTAGGATCCCAGAGTCTGAGACTGGTTCTTGACAATTCTTTCACTCCCAGTTTGGAAACTCTCTAGGCAATGGAATTTGCTTGCTTATGCTCAAAGGGAAGACTGCAACTTGCTCTTGTCTGTCCTGTTTGCACATATCTTTCTTGGGGACAAGTACAAGAAGATGAGGCTGGAGGAGATGCTGGATGATCAATTCATACATCATTTGCCAGAATACCCTCTTCCCTTGCATTTGAGAACTGTAGGTTAAAAAAATATATGTATCATAAAAGGATGTATGTTAAGAACCTATCTGCACTATGAATTGTAACTGTGTTGTACACGGACATCCTGATTTGACACAGCATCAGCTGAGGTGGCCTCTGGGGCAGCACCACTACAAACAAATTGTGCTCTCTGTGGAGCACTAGGAGCTAGGAAATGACATCCTGAAATAAGCATCTTCCCGCTGCCATCACAGATGAGGCTGACAAGGACTCAAAGGCTGCAGAATATGAATGAAACTTGTACTCCCACCAGCTGGGTCAGAAATCCAGTATAACACACTGTATATCAAATGGAAGAAGAATTCATGTAGGGAAATTAATTTCAGCTTCCTAAGAGAGCCTGAACAAGGCTAGTAACGGGTCTTCACTGCTCTTGCTTTAATCTTCAAAAACTTGTATCTTCAACCAGTATAACACCAATGATTGCCTTTGTTTTTCATTCTTTCTGACAATGAAGTGAAACACACAGTAAATTGGTTAGAGTGCGTTACAGAGCCTTTGGACCAGGGCAACAGTGTTTCCCAGATGGAAACCTAGCTTAGAACTAGGCAAATGTTGTCTACCTGCATTAACTCCTTGTTGCCCTGCTGTTGAAGAAAATATCAGTGAAAGACAACTTGGGTTAGAGGAGTAAAAACTGAAAGAAAAAATGGTCTCTTTCAGACTGCTTCCATCATCACACTTAGATCATGCCAACCTCTTCTTCATGAAGCACAGCAACTCCCTTGCAGCTGTACATGAAAACAGCTCGTCTGAGCTTCCAGCTCAAGGGAAACAAACGGGTAAAGAAAAGACCTGACATGAGGAGGAGTCCTGTCTCTGTTCTCAGCTCTGCCACTAGAAGGGCATGACAGGGCTAAGGCACTCAGTGCCTCTGTGTGTCAGTTTTCTCCAGATTTCATCAGCTGGGATATGCAGTTAAGACAGAAGAGTGGTAGGACACAGTACGGGAGGAAAGCAAACTTGATAAAGAGTAGAAAAACAAATGAGGTGGAAGGTGTGGAGTACAAAGTGCAAGATGGTGCCCTTGAGGACCAGACCACAGAATTTTCTACAAACTGAGATCTCATCAATTGAGGGCAACTGCTGGCCACTTGTTAGAAGATGATGTACAAGGCAAGAACTCCAGGGAAAGGAACTTGAACTCAAGTTAAGGAACAGTACAGTAACAGTCCAGAAAATTATTAAACTAGAAATGAGAAGAGCTGTGAGGTCCGTTGTAGTCTGCTAGCAAGGAAAGCTGAGACACCTGTTCTACAGCAACATCTTTCAAAAAATGGTGCTTCATCAGTTTATGGAAATCAAATTCCCATCCTGTGATCCTAAGTTTTGAAGATGTGAAATTACTGACTTTCAAACTGGTTCTGAAAGGGGAACTGTTTATTGCCTACAGTAACAGAAATGTTCTCAAAGATTACTTTGTCTGTAAACTTGACTATGGCAATGGTTGGAGTCTTACCTACATGTTTAAAATGGAAGGAAAAAGTATGGAAGCATATGTCAGTAGGTTAGTAATATAAAATGGAACTAACTGGTCCAGTTGAATTGCTTATGGTAAACAAAACAAAAATATTTGAAAACCACTAAAAATTACAGACAGCTTATTTCATCTATTACATTATTTCAAAAGGTGTATCCTACTCGGTGCCTTACTAGCTAAACAAACAAGGATTACATTCAAATATAAAAGCTTTATCTTACTAGTATTAGTCATCTTAAGATACTCACTTACCTACTTGTTACCTGCTTCCACAGGTCTCATTTTCCATTAGTTTTTCAAAAGCAATTGTAAAGTAATTTCTTGACTCCATTAACATTATTTTCCTGTTATTTTCCAACCAAATTCCACGATTTCTTTTACAGACCTTACACAGTATTTCTGTCAAGAGCTCTTTTCCCAGGTGTAAATATATTTTTATATATATATATATATATATACACACATATACACATATACACACAGAAAACCCAAGGAAATATAACTTCACAGATTTTATTTTAATTATAAGCAGCAAGTCACAAGCTGAGATTTGTTATACTTAAAAATACATATTTCAACTATCTGCCAAGCTCACTGTTGTTACCAAAAGGCATCTCAAACATGAAAGGGGAAGACCTTAGTTTCATCTACTACCAACTTTGATAGGTAGTCTCTGTAGTGAAGAGTATTTGTTTCTGGATCCAGAGCAGTGGAGAGCATTTCTTCCATTTCTTCCTGAGTAAAGGGCTCACCTGAAAGACAGCAGAGAATAACACTTTGTTTTGGTAAGTATTTTTTCCGGCATTGGCAAATTATACTGCTTTTCCTTTGAAAGAATCTCCTTTTGGTTCTCACACAGAGAAGGAGGAAAACTAAGGATCTGATTCCTTCACTTTTGCCCATGTAAGTCCTGCACACCAAGTGAGCCATTCTAAGGGAAAGGAGGCAAAGGATCTGGATCTTCTGATCTTCTAGTTCACAGATTCCAAAACAGCCTATTCCTCTCTGCCACAGGGATTTCGAAACAACCATTTTTGTCAGAAGGAATTTTTCTAATGTGTACATTATTATGATCTCTCATTTGGCTATCCTTGCACTTGTATTTACATCATGAAAGACTTCTCGTTTTTCTCTTTAGGAGCTTCTGGCCCACATCATCCCTCTTTGAGAACCAGGTTACCATCTGAGGTTTTGTACTTGACGCAGGCAGGCATGAGTCAGCCATGCAAGAAAAGCAGGCTCTTCAAGGGATATTGAGGATTACAGGATGTACAACTTCAATCTTGCCCTTGAATCTCTTGGTTTGTGTATGACTCTAGAATTAAGATCAAGATAGTGGAGGAATGAATGAGCACTGAAAATACCTGAAACATCTGGAAATCTAAGCTACAATTTTACAGGAGGACAGAAAAAGAGTTGCATCCTTAGGAAGCTCAGAGCTGTGCACAGAATCATAAAATATCCAGCCATGATTGAATTAATAATAACAATCATCATCATCATCATCATCTCTATCTTACAATGTCTGCAAGCAGATAAATGTTTTTCCCTGCATTATTCACCAGTGAAATGTCCTAGTTTGCAGCCTCTCATCACAGCAACAGTACTGTTTGAAGACACAACCCGCAGGTTTTGGCACGTAGACTAAGGACATCAAGGTGCCATATATACATGTAATGCTTTTTACTTAAATACTGATTTTACAGAATTCACTTTACCTTCTTCAGTCAAATATTTGACCAGGTCCTCTTTAGTAATATATCCACATTTATTCTCATCCAAAGCCTTTAAAGAAAAAGAATAAAACTTGTGGGTTTAACCATATTGTATTAAGAAGCAGCACCTTCTTCCCAGCAATTAGGTACTTGAATATTTAGTTACAGACCTCAAATGCATGTAGAAGAACATCTTCTTGAATAGGCCAGTAGCTGAAACCATTGAATCAGGGAAGTTAAGTTACTGTTTGACAGTGTTCTGAAAGAACAAAACACAAGTACTAAAGGAAAAGGAAAACTTACTTTCTATGACAAAACTTACTTTCTATCAAGCATCTAATTCCAGCCTGACTTTTTGGAACTGTCCATATATTTAAATCTTTTGTCTTTTGTTGTACTACTGTTTAACTTCCCTTGTGCTGAGGAGCCAGATGAATGGCTTCTGCATGTCTGGGCTGGCTGAGTGGGTTAGCAGGAGTCAGTAACAGCTGAATCACTCACATAGCCAATGCACTGCAGAGAAGATGGCCAAACCAAGAAAACAAAGTTTTGTCCAGGTACACTGGTAGCTAGGCAACAGATCACCTGTGGGACTTGGGCAGTCTAATGAGCCAATGATGAGCAAAGGAGGCTGGTAGCTTTAAAAGAAAAGGTCTGTCACTAACAATTTCAGAGAGATGGGAGAACTGGGCACATGTGTGCATGCATATGCATGCTTGATTTCAGAGATGGAAAAGAAGCTCTGTGCAGCAACGGAGAGCTTCTGTATCCCAGTAGACTCTAACCAACCCCCCAGAATACTAAATAGAAGGAGCTGAATCCAGGGAGATTCTAACTGCTTGATTGCTTTGTCCAGACCCGCCTCGGTCTTTTACTATCTAAAAATCAAATGTTCTAAGTAGTCTCGGTTTTTATGATCCAAACCTCATGTACCCTTGGATAAGTGAACTGTGGACACAGTGCCCCAAAAGATAAAGTGGGGTCTTGACAAGCCTGAACTAGCCGGGGGAAAGCATGTAGGGGTGGTTTTTCGTATGTGAATGTTTGTGTGGAGAGGTTGTGGAGGAGGAGAAGAGAGCCCAGAGCAGCAAGGCATCATTGTGTGAAAGGGTGAACATCAGTGTGGAGACGCAGCTATTTCATGTCTGGAACACCCTCCTACTAAAGGCCCTCTGTGTGCAAAATAACTTCTCAGTATTGGACAAGACTGAGTTTTTCAGAAGCCTTGACTATCATCTTTAAAAGGAAAGTAATTTTGCTGTAAGTAATCTTGCTTTAGTGCACATGTCAAAATAGCACAGGTTCCTGTGTAAATGCAGAGATTTCCATGCACCTTTGTATAATGAACAGTATTTTTGTTTGAGACTTTCAGATCAGCAGTCTTTTAGAGTGCTAGTTGTATACACTCAGCTGTACCTGGCTGTCACTTTGAGACATGAATATGAAGCTGGTTTACACAACTTATTTAAAATACACTGTAACAGACTGTGCTTCTCAGTAACTGCAACACATATGTTCAGAGAAAGTAATAGTTATGACCTTAATTTGCATATAAAACATTTTAGAGATACAAAAAACATGTTGAATAGCAAGTTAATTCTGATTCTCAATAAAAATACAAAAGCTACTTGTTATCACAATTCATTATGATAAACTGGTATTATTTACATCATCAGTAAAACATAATTTTATGTAGACAAAGTTATTTTGAAACAAAATCTATCTAGCTAATGTAAACTGAGCTTAAATGACAAATAAAATCTGTACTTCTTCCAGTTGTATAAAATTTCTGTAGATATATTTATTCAGAATCAACCCTGTCAATTTGGAATAAACTACAAACGCATAAAATTCACTTTCCATTACCTTCTGTCGAGTAGTACTTTTGTCATCACTGGAAGAAATTTTTCCAGATGAATGAATCTGGTTGCTTCTTCTTCTTCTTCTTCTTCTTCTACTACCTCCAAATAAAACTTAAGTATCGCAGAGTATATGACTCCTTAGCAAACTAATACAGAAAAACAGAAAACTGGGGAGTCCCTGCATTAAAATTACAGAGTTAGACTTTGAATATTTATATCAAGTCTTTAATATTACAGGACACCATAACATCTGAGTGAAATGATCTTGTGATCAAACAAAAGGAAATTCGAGGAAGAAATAATATCCCAGGGAAAACACAGGCCTGCTATTATAGACACTTCCAACAACTCAAGATTGCCCTCTTGTGCTTTGAAACCATTCTTGCAAAGGAACTGGACACCGTGTAACTGATCTTATCTTCCACAATAACTCAGCAGAGGTTTAAACATTGAGATTGAATTCATATTAGTGAAGTCTATCAGGATCTGGAACATTCCCAAGCAGTCTAATGTGACCACCCATTACAGCAAACCATGAGCACATTCCCTGGCATGATTTTAGCCTGTGCCACCCAATATTCCCCTCAGCAGATCCTGGCTGGGACCTTAAGGGCTCTTCCCCAGAAGGATACTTTGTGCAGCCACTCTGCATAAAAGATTTACCAAGGCAGATACAAGCTGCTCCATGTCAGCTGGCTTCAACACCCAAGGATGTTTCTGGGAATATTTAATGGGCTAGCTTGGACATAGCCCCTGTCTAGTACACCTCAAGGATAGAATTTGTTGCCTCTACATATTTCATAGCCAAAGAAAGTCATCAGGACCAGAGAGGCAGGCAGACTGAGTCAGGGCAGTCCAAAGCAGTCATAAGGCAGCCCATAAAATGCTACACAAAGAAAATCTTCCTTTTGGCTCCCAAACAAATTAAGAGATTAGTCCCAAAACATCAGGGACTTCTAGCAGCATTCTCACTGCATTCCTGTACTTCCACTGGAGATAAGCAATATGGTAAAATCTGCTCCCTGTCATCAGGGTGCATCCCTTCCCTGAAAATTTCAAGTTCTTCTCTCAAAAGGAGCCCTGTTAATGGAGCTAGCCTGTTCCTGTCTGTGTTGAAACTGGATGCATGCCTTGAGGTCACACATGGCAGCAGCCAACACCTTGTTAGGCTCTCTGAGACACAGCTGAGATCGAAGGAAAACTCAAATAGGCAGACTTGAAATCTTCTAACTGAGCCAGGAAACACTTAGTATGAATCTTCATCCTGGGTCCTGGGTCAGACCTGGTGTGGTTCCTGACACACCCATTTGCTTAAATGGAAAGTTGTAACTGCTGCTGCATGCTCTTCTACACTGCTCTTGAAGGGGCTTGGGCGCTAAGAAAAGACAGCCCTCACCTCTTGCTTCACAGTGGAAACTGGCTTGTAAAAACGCATTTTTCCTTCTGTTTGGTGAGCCTAGTGAAGGGATCTTTAGCAAGGAAATGAAGCTGTTCATGCTATATCAAATGGTACCTTTTACCATTCTGGAATCATGTGTTTTACTGCTTGCTTGATTGAAAAGATGTAAAAAATACCTGGCAAAACCTGGGAGGTGATCAGCAACCTCAGCTTCCTCTAACATGGAAGAAAATGCTTCTCTTTCAGGCCCAGAAACATCCTGAACAGTTAAAATTAATCCTATTTCTAACACGGTATTGATACGTGGTTGAATTGAATATATCAACTTTGCCTAAATCATTAAGTACTGGGATTTGCAGGTATATGTATCCTCTTACGCTTTCTCATGCTCACTCCTGTTCTACACCTCATTCCTCATTGTTTCCTTTTCCTGTAATTCCTCCTTTTGTCACAATAACAGTATTTGTATGTTCACACTGTGAGTTTTGCTCTATTTCTTTCCTTTGAGTGCATCCATAGCTCCCACAACAATTGTATTGTGGCATCCACTATGTATCTCTGCTCTCATACCCATACTACTTCTGTCCACATAACACTGGGGGACTTGAGTTACAAAGAAACAAAAACATCTTCCAGAGTGATCCAGGCAGAGCAGTGTACCAAACTCCAGGCATTGTAATGACCCTTAGATTAGCTTTCACCATCTCTAGGTTAATTATTTAATCTTAAACTTGTAAATAGGCCTAAAGATATTATATTAAGTATAACACTGAGTATAAGGCAATATAGGAAACAGTAATGATAAGTTATAGAGATAACATAATTATATGAATGCTGATTTTACAGATATGAATAAATTGATGGCATTACACACCAGTTTAACTACAGTAAGGCTAATAGGAAAATCAGATGACTGAGAGACACCAGTAGTGAGAAGGAGAAATGAATCACCGTTTACAGTGGGCAACAATACTGGGGAAGTAGCTTAGTTACAAACCAGCTAACAGACACAATTTTTACTTTATCTAGATTAAGACAAAATGGTATTACCACAGTCAATTATAATGGTATTTTATATAAACTAAGATATATTTGTGATTATCATAATATATGAAGTGTTCTACAAGAAAACAATGTTCTTCTAATATTAAACCTATGCTAAGATTTCACTTACAGGCACTGTTCTTTGCTATTTGATTTCCAGTTCGGTGTTTTTTAAGGTTTACCACTGCTCTTCAACATAATTTTTCTTCTTGCAGTATTTGTACTTTAATATCTTTATAATCAACATTTGCATACATGTTACCGTGTTATATCTCAAGAATCATCTGCCTTGTGGCTGCATTGCATTGTACTTTGTTATGTATTACTTCTCTCAAATTTTCAGTAATGTACAAAAGTGGGCAAAAAACCAAAGTCCAAATCTCTTTGGAAGGTGGAGGCAGGCCTTAGACTCTCACGATTCTCCTGAAATTGAAGGGGGCTTCCTTTTCACAATTCTGTATCTTGAGTCAGTTGTACTGTTCATTTGCTGTAAAGAAAAGTTACTGTGGGACACTAAAAATATAATCTATATTAAGCACCATAGTTTCTATTTTGCCTTGTTCAGTGGAAGCTGGGACAATCTGGTACTCAAAGTACAGAACCAGAGCAGACAGATTGCAGTATCATGTTAAAAGAGCTTTCTCCTCTGATGGTTCTTTGCACTTCCTCATCTGAAGCAGCTGTGCCATTTTCACAAGACTTAGCACAAGATTTCTCACACTAAATTCTGACCTACAAGAGACCAGACAAGCCTACTGAGGAGAGACTACTACTGCAACCATCCAAATTTTTGTTGGGGAAGGAAGAAAACAGTAAGAGAGATCAATTCTCAGTATACTGAGCTACACATGAAAAGGAGAAAAATCCTGACCCCATCTCTTAGCTCCAGCATCATCCACTCCTTAAGGCAGCATGCCCATTTAAAAAAAGAATGTGAAGACTTTTTTCCTACTTTTTCATCCCATCTATTAGCCATATCCTGCCAAAGCACCAGCATATCATCCTTTCTATTACAAGCATGGGATAAGGAGACAAAAATTAGTATAGGAAAATATTGTGGAGAAATGTCATTGAATTTCCTTACCATTGCATATCAATGAGAGAATGGGAGGACCACTAAGTCTTGTGGAGTTTTATGTCCTGAAGCCTGATTTACAGGCTTAAGTAATCAAGATTACTTATCTATAATTAAGAAATCTCAAGACTGGGAGAGACCTCATTAAGGACAGAAAGTTTAAAGATCTGGCTATAACATAGCAATAACCCAGTGAAAAAAAAAAGGCCCATCTTCCCTCTGTATTTTTGGAATTTAACATCTTCTCAAGAACTAATTTTTATTACCTAATCATGCACCATGTGTCCATTGCATGTCCTGAAGAGTGAGATGGTTAGGGTTTAGAGATCCTAATCTGGCTGGGGTTTAGGACATTGCTTTTCATCAGTCAAAACCAATTTTCGTCCATTTTCTATAAATGCTCCTCCACCTTAGCACAGTGTCACAGTGATTCTCTGGGGTAATAGAGAGTCAAAGACTCCTCATTTTAACCCATCAGCATTGTTATTTCATCAACCTAAAGGCTTTCTTCAGGGCAGCCTGAGAGATTGCCTGTCTGCCTGAAACACTTCCACAACACTTCCAACATCTCGGAAAGGAACTTGGGTTTCCCACTCAGCAAAGCAGAAGGGCCAAACTTGTGTAAGTCTAAGACTGAAAAAATACAAAACATCTAAGCATTTACCTTTGCAAGCAGTTCACGTAGCTCTGCCTCACTTGGGAAGCAACCCAGTGACCTGACAATGCAACCAATATCTCTGAAAGAAAGAAAGAACATCTTTGTCAATAAGTCTGCAATACAGGAGTGTTTGTGGAGAATCCAGATACCAGTTCAGAGTTTGCATGTAGGAATGTGCATGTACAAGCCCACAAGCATGTGCATGTGGACTTTTAAGATGATGTTTCAGTAACCAATGTCTATTTTTGCAGACATTAAATACTCTGGAGCTTTTTGGAAGAGTGCAGTTGTTCTTGTGACTTCCCCAAAAAATTCTTTACCATTGTGTTGCAGTGTACTGCGTGCAAGTTAATTTTCAACTGCTGTTCTCTAACTGTTAAGTTTTATTTCAGTATAGTCTACATGTATATAGTTAACAAATCACTTGGAAACATACTGAGATGAAATGTTTAAAAAAAAAAAGTGTACATTAAATGCTATAAAGATACAAATTCCAACTGCATTAAAGAACAATTACAAAAGGTCAGGAAGGAGACAGCCCTGCTATGTCCCTGCTGTGCTCTGAAACAGTCAAACAGAACAACAAAGTGGCTTATCACCACTCTGTTTATGCTGCAAATATATTCAAAACTTGCATTTACTGCTGAACCTGGTGCAGCTGTTCTGAGGCTCTAAATAAATTTCGGACCAAACTGACAATGCCTCAAAATCGTTTAAGATGAAAAACATCACAGATTAGAAACAAAAGTACTGTAAAACTGTAAAAAAGCTTTAGTGAGACTTACAGTATGATTAAAAACAAAATAACACAAGCATCGCTATTGCTTGTGATTTACAATCCAATTCAACAACACAGAAATTTAAGTATATTTGAATATCTATTCACAGTGCTGGTGGTTTCCATGATCCAAACCTCTGTGGTTTCTTCATCTTGACCGGTGGTGAATTTTTCCATTTGGTGGAAAAATCAGATTGGCTAATAAAAATGGTAGATACAAGGAGCAGTGGCCTTTGTAAAACCTTATAACAGTAAGGCCCTGAATGTGGCACACCAAGCTCATGCAAAATTGTAATTCTTTAACCTCCTCAGACAGGTCCCAAGGAGTTCCCATTCAGATTGAAAACATGTGAGAAGCACTACAATAGAAAAAAGAGAGGAAAAGGCTGGACAAAACTAGTTACAAAACAAAACCCAATCCCACACATCCAGTTGTTATGAAATGAGGCCATCTACTCAAATGACTCGGTGAAACCCTGCCTCTGTGGATGCAAGTGGCCATTGGTGTCAGGGAGGTCAGTCATTTAGGCATAATCCTTCTCCATCCATCCTATTTCTAGTATGGATATACTGCATTTGTTGTTCTTACTCCTGCACTCCCTCATCTTTTCCAGCTAAAAGATATTTCTAAATATTCCCTGCCTCCCCCAGAGGAACACCCAATACAAATCCTGCCTCCTTCTTGTCCCACGCTATTTCTACTCTCACAAATGCCAGAGATGGTAAAGCTGCCATCATCCTCCTGCCTCACCTCACTCACAGCCAGCAAAACTGTGATGTGACTAAGGTAAGCCAGGCCCTAGAAGAGTCTGCAAAATCTGGCATTCCTGGTGCTGTATCTGGCAGTCTGCATGCGCGCCAATGTGAGGATGTTGTCTGAAGTGTCTGTGGTGAAAAATGTCAGGTTCCATTTGGTAATAACACAGAGGTTAAAGGACCTTGATAGGAAACTGTATTTTGCTCCCAGACACTTCCTCTCACTTAGTTCAGCAGCTGCAATTTCTCCTGTGCAGTTTCTAGAATACAAAAACGACATCTAACATCAAATTCATGATTATACAAGTATTGTAACACAGACACAATAAAATTTTGGATCATGATTTTCACCCTACATGTAACACTTTCAATGGCAAGATTAGCAAAATCACCTAAGTCCTTGACTGAGAGTATGTTGTAAGCAGCCTGAAACAATACTATCTTCCTCATGCCTAATTTCTTACTAATTTCTATTTGCATTAGGAGTCATGCAATGTCAATGTTGGCCTGTCAAGCCAGTGTAATTTTCCATGTTCTTCATGGGTATCTGATATTTCAGGCAATAATATTCAGACATCTACAACTGTGGTTAAGAATTGTGCTGTGCTGCCACCTTCTGATACAAGAAAATTGGTCATTAATAATCCCATTATTGTGATACAGCCCTGTAATATGAACCTAGGAATAACTAGACAATGAACTATTGTTCATTGTCTGTAACTGTACAATGATAAAAATTAACGTGAAATTGTGCATTTACTATGTTAAATAGACTTTTGGATGTCTCCCGTCTGAATGAACACATTTTTTAAAAGTCTATTTGTATCATTTCATTGCTTTAACATTTTGTCAAGCTGTATGTCCATGATATAATAGGGTGAGGAGTGTAGAAAATCTTACAGCTCTTTGCCAAGACTGCAGATGTAAATGGCAAACACATAAACAATGAGTATGCCACGATGCAGTGAGGGCCAGGGGCTCCCCATGGCTGGGGGGCGGTAGTGGTGGGGGTTCTGCATGAGGGCCAGGCAGCCAGGGCCCATCCAGGAGCAGGGCACCTGGGGGGCACTGGGGCAGCTCCATCTCTGGGATCAGGCACCTCCCTGGGCATGGGCCAAGGGACGTAAGTAAGATCACTCTTCCCTAAAGAGCCCTATGGACAAGGGAACAGCAATTATACTGAGTGTGGAGACATATCCTGAAATTCCCCCTATCTAGTATAGCTGAAAAATCATTATGTCTATGAATTACTGGCAATTTCTTAAATTGAGAGGCACTAATAAGCATGCATTGCTAAAACCATCACACAAATATTTTGCATCTCTCTCACCTATGCTCTAGAATGTAGAAAAGATGTTTGAAACATTTAAAGATATTTTCCAATTTGGTTTCATGAAGAATGTTTAATGACAAAAATTTCACCAGTTCTCACACTCCTTTGTAGTGTTTATGCTCAATAATTGGTTTCTAATTAAAAGCTCTGGTGATATTCTTTTGAAAGTAGTAATTGGAAATATGAAAAATTACTCCAGTAAGCTTTTATGACAACTGCTTATAACAACCTGCTCTGTGAGACATAAACATGTGGTTTATGTATTTTATAACAAAAGCCATAGTTATGTCTAGGAATGCTTATACTAAAATGAAGTTTAAGTAGCACTAACGAATATTCAAACTTTAAAAAATACCAGAATTAAGATTACTGAGGAATTTTTAAATTTTACATTCTTTAGCTCTTTATCTTGTAGCCAGTTATGCCTTGATCAGTCTAACAGTCCATGTTTTTATCTTCCACTGAACTTCTACCCCCTTGCTCAGACCTATATTTTGTCTGTTTTCCCATAATGGTGCATGCTAAAGGTATAGCGCATGCAGTTCTCCCTCCAGACTCCCACCCGTGCACCCCATTTCCCCAGTTCTAGTCATTCCATTTCAAAAAGGAGAAAGCTGAACACGAAGAAGCACAAAAAAAGAATGTCCAAAGCTACAGAATAGCATCTCCTAAGAGATTAAACACATCCAGACTCTTCAGCCTTAAATTACTGTGATGGAGGACAAATGTGACAGCCAGGTATAAAATCATTAATGAGAAAATTATTAGAGAATAAGTGTTCGCTATTTATCATAGGATAGAAAAAAATAAACCAGGGGCCACTCAAATCACAATGTAGCAAATGTACAAAACCAACAAGAAATACAGCCTATTTGTTCAATTCCTTATATTCCTCCCCAAGGAAACTACTGGTAGCTCAGCTGAGGGTACTGGGCTAAACAGACTTTTGGTGCAATCAAATATGATCATCTTTATGTTAGTTTTTATGTTATTATTGTTGTTGTTATCATTATTATTATTCATAAATAAATTATAGGCAAGTTTCTCCCCTAAAACCACCTCCCTGCCAAAGCAATATCCATCTCCCACATTACTCCCGAGGAAGGATGCATTTCCAGTGAAGACACCTACTGAGTGCAGGTAACTGTGACACACACACTGGCAGAGACACCCCTTGATGTGCTGGAATATCCTAAAAGAGGGGAGTTTCATACAGGATCCAGGTCCTGTAGTGCCAAACAAGCTATCAGAGCAGGAATTTATTTGCTAGCACTAATTGTGGCCTTAGATCTCTTATCTAGCTGCAGTTTCCTCTTGCCCCATTGCACCACCAGTCCCAGCATTCCTCTCTCAAGCCAATTTCAACCAGTGAACAATACAAAATGTCTATTAAACCAGCAAAGACATACTTATCCAATCAGGGCCAGAAGAACTGATTACAAAAGGGCCAATTACATTTTCTGGAAAAGTAGATGCCGGTTTAGGGAGGCAGGACCTGTGGCCCTGTGGAGAAGAGGAGCCCAGGCTGGAGCAGGTTTGCTGACAGGACTTGTGACTCTGTGAGGGACTTACACTGGAGCAGCCTGTTCCCAAAGGACTGCACCCATGGAAAGGGACCCATGCCAGAGCAGTTCATGAAGAATTGCAATTCATGGGAAGGACTGTCTCCTGCGGAGGCACCCCACTGCTGAGACAGGTGAAGAGTGTGAGGGGTCCTCCCCCCGAGAAGGAAGGATTGGCAGCAACAATATATGATGAACTGATCCCCATTCCCTGTCTCCCTGCACCACTGCGGGGGGAAGGTAGAGAATCAGGAACAAAGTTAAGCCCAGGAAGTAAAGAGGTGGGTGGAAAGGTGCTTTTAAGATTTGGTTTTACTTCTCGTTATTCCTACTCTCATTCAATTGGTAATAAATTAAATTAATTTCCCAAAGTCAAGTCTGTTTTTCCCACAACAGTAATTGGTGAGTGATCCCTCTTTGTCCTTATCTTGACCCACAAGCCATTTGTTATATTTCCTATCCCGTGTCCCACTGAGGAGAGGAGTGATGGAGTGGCTTTGGTGGGCAGCTGGTGTCCAGCCAAAGTCAACCCACCATGGACATCCTTGTCCAAACAGGGCCAAAAGGACTGTTTCAATGACATTTTCTGGTAAAGCAGATGCCGGCTAGGGAGTTATTTATCTCTATATTTGATCCTGTAATATTCCTTTGTGAATATATTTACAAACCTGGCATCCACAGTTTTATTGCTTTCCCGGTCAAATACCTCAAAAGCTTCTGTAATCTTTTTCTCAATTTCAGCTACTATGCCATCTGCAAAGAGAAACATAAGAAAAAGAAAGATTCACTGTGCTGTTGCAACTGATTTATTTCCAATTTGAGACTTGCAACAGCAGAAGCACCAAAACTGATAAAGGGGCAGACAGGAAAGGTACTTTGAGAAAGCAGAAGTTATTCGGAAAAAACCCACTCTAAATGCAGAATCTCTCATTTTGTATTAGTAATATGGCCTTGCTGTGGCCCTGCAGCCACATCAAGTCTGGTGGCAATGGTGTGACTGACCTGCATGATCACCAGGCTGCCCAGGTGTGGACCCTGCCCAGAGTGTGCCACAGCTCCCTCTGGACCGCAAGCCTGAGCCCTTCCTGGATGCCATGGTGTCAGTGGAAAGGGCAAAGCAAACATGGGCCCAGGCTTGCCTCGAGACGGGGCTGAGTCACTTCATCCAGGTTCCTGCATCCAGGGAAACATAAGTGCTCTCATGTCCACTGAGTTAGCCATAATGTATGAAAAGCCGAGAACCAGGGACAAAGAGATGGCTAAGATACCTGCACAGTGAATATGGCTCATGGTAAATAATTTATTGTAACACTCTGGAAAAGAAGACAATCTCAGCAAAGGAGAAGGAATAATCTGCTGCATTTAGTTTTCATATCTCAAGCTCAAGGAACGGGGGAAGAAGAACCACAAGTTATCATAGGTATATCTAGTATAAGCCAGAAATTGCATTCTTGGGGCAAGCTAAGTACCAGGAAATAAATTCTGAAGAAAAAATGTAAAGAGAGGAAAGGGTCTGTCGCAAAAGAAAAACTCTCTGGCAAGAAAGCTGGGGTAAATAAAGAGTGAACTGGTTAAGCATTTATGAATGTTTGACTCCAAGTGAGAGAATATGGGAAGCAAAGTCACATGGAGCTGAACTTTTGGTTCCTGTGGCTAAATACAACCCCAAACTCCATTTGGCAAACCGGCTTATGAGGCAGCATTTTTTGAGATAGCCTCCCAGCCTCCTCAGCAATGCCACAAAGAAAATCTGAGTGACAGCCAGAATTAGATCGGTATGAGGGACACTTGTTTTCTCGTTTTCATACTTCTCTTCTGTATTTTCAACATAATAAGTAAAACACAGCCCTCCTCTAGCAGATAATTTATTTTCTTCTTTAGCTGATGTGGTGTTTTGTTGAGCAGCTCTGACCAGCATTAAGCCACTGGACCTTTTTTCTACAGGCATAACAAATTCATACCTAGTTTTCTACAATCCCAATAGTAGCGAATCCCTGAGGCTATAGTGTGCAATCAATTTTTTCATTTGATTTCTTGCCCTCATGACAGAAATATCTTTCTGTTGGCAAAGGGTATCAGAACTGAACATAGTTGAATGATACACTGGCTTTGTGATCTCCCTGTCTTTATCTTGACCCATGAGCTTTTTCATCACATTTTTTTCCTCTGTGCTGTTGAGGAGGGCAGAGAGAGGCTGGGTGGGTGCCTGGCAGCTTGCCAAGGTCAGCCCACCACAAGCTGCCAACACTTCAGTACAGTAGTGGATTGAACCAGCTATAAGGAACCTCTTCTTCATGTAGAAGGGAGGGGCATCCCCTTATAAAGCTACAGCTTCTGGCTGCTTTCCATCTGTGTTTGGTACTGAACTCCCCAGAGAATACGTAAGGAGAAGAGAGGTATGAATATATCCTGTATTCCTCCCTTGGACTTTATTCCCCTGATGGAAGCATAGGCAGGTACTCGTACAACAGACTGGAGGCTGGAGCTCACTGAGGAAGAAGAGCCCTGTCCAGTCCTCAGACACAGGACAAGCTGTATTCTTTTCACAGCTTGACAGTAATGCCTACGTTTCCTGTGCCTAATTGCCAGTAAAATGCATACTGAATTTTTTTAAAAAACCCCCACAGTTCAATCCAAGTGGGCCTGATTCCTTGTAGAGAAGTCCCTAAAGACTCTCAAACTACTAAATTTTAAGGGTTTTTCCCACTGACTTCAAAGAGTCTTGGATCTAGCCCTCAGCATAGACTTGGAGTTTAGTTCTTGAGATCAGGCCCTTCAACTGTATACTATCATTTGCAACAGAGAAATGCTGAAGGAAAATTTATAGCTGTATATTCCTGTCTTGATGTGTAAGCCTTCTGCAGAAATACAAATCAGGCAAAGGAAGGCAGGGAAAGATTTTAAGTACTGGAACTATGTAAGCATCCAGCCTTTTCAAGCTTTTTTCCCTGAAAACAGGTTACATTAATCTTACCTGTCTCAAGAGGCCTGACAAACAAAGGTCCTGAAATGAAATTAATTTCATGATTTAATCTAGGTACCAGATAATCTATATTTCTTCCAAGAACTCAGAGGAAGTTGCTGATTAAGAGCCATATCCATGAAACATAATATACTGTATTCCTCTCAAAGACTCTTGGTGAGATGAGTAAACACCTAATAAACTACTGCCTAAATCTCTCATCTTCCCTCTTGGAATGAAAGGCAAAGATGTTCAGCATAGTTCAGGATGGCAAGGCTAGTTATCTGAAGACTTCTATGATTCACTCTAAACCTCCCTTTGGGAGAGAAGAGAAGATGGATTCCAGCTTTAGGATAAGAAAAGGGTAAAGTTTTAAAATTATACCTTCAAGAAGGGCTCAAGAGATCAGATATGCAGTTAACTCAGCAGATGTGATGCTCTAATGTACTGAAATCTTTCTGTACAAGGAGACTCTGCACCATGGGTAGATCAATGAAAGTTACATGTTGCCCTGTGGAACAATCTGTTTTTCAAGACAGAAGTACCTTCACCTTGATTGAATAAAAGATTTCACTCACTTATTCTACTAACAAGAAAAACAATACACAATATCAAAGATAAAATGATCTGCTTCTATTTATTGTCTAAATAAATAAATATTGAAACATACCATGCTACAAAGGATTCCAATATCTACAAATATTTATTCTCTCAAATGAGTCCTGTAGGGATGATATATTATTTCCAATTCTATGCTGCTAAAATGCTTCAGATATTTGTCATTGTTGTCTCATTCTAATTTATCTTCCTACCACACATGCAAAAAGAAGACAAAAGGTCTTAAAATCTATTCCTCAGACACATTAACTGAAAGTGTATTCACTATCAGTTTTCTTTCCTGTACTATCCTTTCCTATTTTCCCAGTTTGTTTAGTGTGAACTAGATAAAGCTCTAGACACTGTCACTGGCAGAGATCTGGGACTCCCAAATCAATTCTGGTGGTTCTTTCAGACTGAATTGCTCCTCTTCAGCTTGTCCACACTATTGCCCAGCACTTGCAGGCCCACTTGAAGCCAGCCCTTAAGCAGCACACCCACCTCGGTTGTGACATTTCTTCTTCAAAGACTACACTTAGGTCTTTGTAGGGAACAGAAGCCATTAACTGGATGTGGCTCTGCCACTCTCTTGAGTAACGAAGATTTTAAAAGGGGATTTCTAGTTGATGCAGTTAGCAGGATTCTACCATTCATTTAACTGTATGAGCTTGCTGTCTTTCCTTTCTGGGGCCAGTTGCTCTAATGGTTCAAAAAGCTAACCTTTCCTTTCACTTAAGAGAAGTTATGTGCAGAAAAAAAGACTTATCATAAGAACAGGTAGCCCAACATTAAACAACCACTTAACATGCTGGGGAGCAGCATCTGTCTGCTGCTCACAGGAAAACATTTAGTCCCAGTGCCGCCTGATGAACATATTAACATTTACTGGAACTTTTTCATGCTATGTAAAGATTAAAATTAAAGGCTGATTTGTAGAAGCACCAGCAGACTTGATTTTATTGCTTAGTGTTTCTGCTCACACACCTGACACATTTAGTCTTTATAAACATTAACCTAAGTATATTTTAATAAATATAGTCAATTTTATATTTAAACTCCTCGGTATATGTGGACACCTCACTATTTACTCCATCCTCTCTTCATGGTACTATACTGTGGTTACGAGGAGGTGTGAGGAAAACCCCGAGGTCTCTGCTGACAGGAACCCTTTCTCACATGGGGCTGATTTGTGGAACTAGTCGGTCTGAAAGGACAAGGGACACAACCAGGTAACCCCAACTCAGTAGCAGACAGTTTAGAGTCATTTGCATGTTGTTGTTCCAGTTTTACTTAAAGTGCTGTTATCAACAGTTCTTTTGTAGATCTCCCACCCACTAACTGTGGCTTATCAGCACAAAGTACAAAATCATATCAGTGGCTATATACTACAGCACCACTAACCATTATTTCAACAAAAAACAGTGGTCAGTGACCTTAGTCCTGTCAGTTGAACTGGGAGTGAAATACAAAGACTGCCATGATGTAAAAGGAACATTTTTAAGGCGGCAGTGGACATAAAAGGGGATGTGACTATGCAGTCAGCCATATAAAAAATTCCGAGTCTTAAAGCCTCCTGCAATCTGCACTCAACTTCAATAAACCTTCTCTTTCTGCTCATGGATCCAAGTTAATGTTTTTAACCACGCTCCCCACACTGCTCCAACACTCTTCCATAAGGCTCCTATGACCACCCTTTTTAGGATGAAAGAGATGAACTAAAAACCAGAAGAGATTTGTCTTTGATGTTTGCAGAAAAAAAAAACAAAACAGTAAGAGACTTTACAATTCAAACTCTGAGGTTATTAATTAGCTCTCACAAGATCTAACCAGAATTTTAAGCAAGTTCTAACTGGACCATCACCTAGTTCAAGATATTAAAGAGCTGTCACAATACTCAGCATCACCTGTACTCTCAAATATCTTATTATACTCTCAAATATCTCAAATTATCTCAATAATCTTTGAAATCTCAAACACTTTCAGATAAGCTCATCAGTTTTATCAAGTTCCTGTGTTTCCAGAACAAAAAGGGAAAGCTAGTGTTGTGTCATAAAATGAATTCTTGGTGATGGTATCAGCGTAAGTTGTTCCCATGCTACTCCTTCTCTTTCCTAGATCTAAATGTAGATCTAGATTTTCCTAGATCTTAGTGTACAACTCCCTAAATTTTTCTGCCACGAACATTTGTGTTGCCTTCGTGTTAAATGTAGGGAGCTTGACTGACTTAAAAATAATTCAGAAATCTTGCTGCACCATAAAGAAGAAAACCTTACAGCATTTAACTAATTCTATTTTAAGGAAATTACTGAAGCAAAGGAACATGGAGAAAACCATTCTGAGGCCATTTGAATCTGACTTATTGGCAAGACCTTTCGGCTCTTTAGAGGAAAAGGCATGCATTAGATTTTTTTCTAGTGACCTTCTTAATTCCAGAGGAAGCTTAATGTAAAGTCAGCCTAATGTGCTGAACCAGCAATTGTATGCCATGCTCTAAAAATTTTGAGGTAAGACAAATATTCTTCCTTCTTCACTCTGTACCTCCTATAGCATATATGATATTAATGCATTAGGTATCAGAAAAGAAATTAACAGTATGATTAAGCTGTAAGCTTGCAGAACATGCAGTGTTGTTTCTCTGTGTCTTGTGATACATAATGAAATAATTTAAGAGGTGATCATTGAAGAGTCTGCATTCTAGAAAGACAAATCAAGAATATTTTGAAGAAAAACAAGAGGTTTATAAAGCAGCTCCAGTCCTCCAAAGAAGGGATAAACCTATTCCTGAACTGCAACCCAAAGAAAACAAATTGATGTAAAGTGTTGATGGCACCAATGGGAAATGCGTCACCTGAGTTTAGCCATTCAGATTGAATGAAGAGATAAAACATGTAGCTTCAGGAAATTTAGTAAATGTCAGTTCCCAAGAAATTACCAGTCTTCACTGACAGTAGTACCTACTCTAGTTAGGGGATGCAAGCTATGGCCTGCAGACTCAGGAGAGGGATAACACTTTCTCTCCTAGATAAGAAGCCTCCCATGATAATATAATAATACTCAGGCAATCTGAATTTTAGTCTGCTTGTGTAGAAGAATAAAAAAGCTTTAGTGGTTTATGTAGAGGTCACTTTAATGCATTTTCAAAGAGACAAAAATGAAATCTCAAGAACAGCAAAAGATTTTTGGTCCATGTTTTTCAGAATTGTTGAGAACTATTCATGTCATTGCTCCCTTATTGCTTATGTTTGTCACAACATATACCATGTATGGACCTGGGAGTTGGATTGACAGGAAGCTCAACATGAGCCAGCAGTGTGCCCAGGTGGCCAAGAAGGCCAGCGGCATCCTGGCCTGTATCAGGAACAGTGTGGCCAGCAGGAGCAGGGAAGTGATTCTGCCCCTGTACTCAGCACTGGTGAGGCCACACCTGGAGTACTGTGTCCAGTTCTGGGCCCCTCAGTTCAGGAAGGATATTGAGGTGCTGGAGAGTGTCCAAAGAAAGGCAACAAGGCTGGTGAAGAGACTCAAGCACAAGTCCTATGAGGAGAGGCTGAGGGAATTGGGGTTGTTTAGCCTGGAGAAGAGGAGGCTCAGGGGAGACCTCATCGCTCTCTACAACTCCCTGAAAGGAGGTTGTAGCCAGGTGGGGGTTGGTCTCTTCTCCCAGGCAACCAGCAGTAGGACAAGAGGGCATGGTCTTAAGCTCTGCCAGGGGAAATTTAGGTTGGATATTAGGAAGAAATTTTTTACAGAGAGAGTGATCAGACACTGGAATGGGCTGCCCAGGGAGGTGGCGGATTCACCATCCCTGCAGGTTTTTAAGATGAGACTGGATGTGGCACTTAGTGCCATGGTCTAGTAGCCACGGCATGTTGGATCAAGGGTTGGACTTGATGATCTCGGAGGTCTTTTCCAGCCTGGCTGATTCTATGACTCTATGATTCTATGATTCTGTGTGGTATCTAGATAAGCAAGGAAACGCCATCATCACTGTGACCCCTACACTCATCATCATCATGTATGCGAGCAACCTTGGACTAAAAGCATAACCTCACCCTACTGTTATTCCTCTTTTCCTAATGGCAGTACACGGGAGAGCTGAAAAGTTACCTGGATGTTTCCATCACAGTAACTGCCTCGTGGGAAACTAATAGAGAATAAAAATAAAGGGACTATATTTAAAAATAGATACACAGAATGGAGTTTTCAGAGTGGAGCAATCAGAACAATCTTTGCACAGCCCCATGGCACCTAATGTGAATAACCACGAGAACAAAACCACCAGAAGCAAATAGAGTTTAGAAAAATCAGGTAATTAATTTGATGTCTGATAATAAAACAGGGGCTGTCAGTTTCATGACAGCTGTGGAAAAGTTAACTGCAAAAGCTACTTCAAATTCTGACACAAAAATATTAAACACAATTTTTCCTTTTTATCTTCTTTACATAAGACAATTGTAACATGGGAAAAATACATAATAAAAGTGACATAAAAAATTAAGCACTACCTTGACTCCAGTTTTGGCTACAAAACCAATACTAATTTATAGAATTCTAATAGAATTAAAAAGTAAAAAGAGTTCAGATCAACCACAATGGAAATACCGTGTTTAGTTCCATTAGAAGTTGACAAATTCATTAAAGACTTATAAAAATTAATACAGCAACTGTGCATTTCAACCTCAAAGTTGAAAAATGCAATAATACACCAATTTGCAAAATATGTCTTGTTTGTGGTAGTCAGTTGGCAGTAATTACTGAAGTTACAAGTTGCCAGTAACTTCACCTAATGAAAGAAGATATCCTGAATATTATCCTAGGTTTTGACTATTCGGTGGGTGTTATTTTAAATGCCATGGCATTCTAATCTACCATAGATGCAGATGTTTCAATACATGTGGGAACAAAAACTAACAAAACTAATGGGGCAATTAGCAAAGTAATTCAATTGTTGAGAAACAAAGTATAGAAGCTATTGCTGCCTGGATAAGCAGTCAAGCTTCTAATTGCTGTAACATCGAACAAAATAGGCCATGGAGGATGCCACATCAAGCTGGAAAAGAAGGCATAAATAGTCAATGTCTTTCACCACCCAGTATTTCCAAAGGTGTTTAAACCCATTGATCACACTACCTAAAAACGCAGTGTCATTGATTGGAAAGGGAATATCCACCATTCACAACGTTCTTGTCCCATTCATCTCTCCCCAAAAGTGCTGGAGTCATTGTCAGTCTTGTCTGCTGCCCTCCTTTCTGGATCAAACACAGTTCTTCATCAATGGAAAAATATTTCTTTCCCTCATGGTACACATTCTTGTAGGTCATCAAGCCCATTTTAATGCTGTCACTTTTGGTTGCTCCTGCAAGATGCCATTATTAACCCTGGTCTGTGCTGGGCAAACAGCCGCCACACCGGTACACAGAAATCACTCAGTAACCTCAGTACCTGGTAACTCACACTTGTCTGCCTCGAGTCATTATGATATAACAGCTCCAAGAGCTTCTGTACTAAGAGCTGCTGTTTGCTTGCTCTGCCCTGAGCTTGCCCTGTATTTCTCAAAGCCAGGGGATGCAGGTGGCAAAATACGTCAGCGTGAAGCCACAGTGGAACTACAACCGCTGCCTAGGCTTCCTGCAGATAACGCATTTGCCTATGGGAATGGAGAAGGGCAGATTACAACAAATAGCCTTGCTACCTCTCCGAATTCCTTAACAGATGCTTGCTGCAACACAAAATTGTCCATGTGTTGGAGGGGACCAAGAAAACATTTATTCCTGCATCAGTTCCTTTACTACAACCCTGACAGCCTCCCTCTTCCCAAGCTCCTGAAACTGAAGCATTAATTTCCCTGGTTCCACCAATTCTTGCAGAAGTCCCCAGAATGGAGGGTTGCAATTTGTCAAAGAAATAAAAGGCATAAGGACCTCCTACACTCAAAATGCAAACCAAACTTTCTCTAAACTTACTGAAACTATTTATAGCCAAGCAGAACTTGCAAGTGAAGGCAATGTTAAATGTTAGGAGTGGCTGAGTGGGATTGGGAACCAGCAAGAATCCTGCTAATGGAATACAGTGTTTCTTACAGTCCCTAAAATTCCACTAAATGCTCTTCAGGGCTGGGCATGTGGAGAGTTTGCTCCTGAGGAAGAGATATGAAAGACATACTGCATGTCCAGTGCCACCAAAAAAAAAAAAAAAAGGCAAAAAAAGGCTGCAGCACATGCTGAGAATGTGGTAGGGAATACGAATCTGCCCCTCCTGTTATCTGGTGGATCTCCTTTATGCAGAAATGCATGAAGGCATGGGTGACCAACACCACCTCAGCTCTGCTCACTTTGCTGTTCCCTCTGGAATAGCACCCATTTGCTCTGTTGAACCTCCTTTCTCAGCTTCGTGCTTTTGTCATCATAACCTCTGGATCTCTTCATGTGATGTGTGTGATTAGTCTCTCCCCTACCCCACAGGCAAGAAATTCCTTCCTTCCTCCTGCTCAGATTGTTGGTGAGGGCAAGCTCAGTCTACACAGTTCTGGGACATATTGAGGCAAAACGCTACAGTCACATGGTTTGTTAGGGAAAAATCATTCCCTTGCAGGCAGCTCATCTGAATGATGACCGTGCACAGGTGTGTATCAATCCACATCAGTGACAGCACTTCATGCATCCCAGGAGAAGCTCAACAAAATATGGCCTGATGCTTTTACAGTACACAATCTGTGTAGATATGCTATATCTGCATATATATCTACAGATATTGAAGCATCAGTCTTCATAAGCATCAGCAGAAAAGCCTATAATCCTGGGAAATGATCAAGGAATACTACCTGGCTGTACTCAGGTAAGACTTAAATTTTCTCAAACCTGAAGCACTGCAGTTTGATGAGTGATCAGTTTTTCAATTTTTTTTTTTTTTTCTCTGGAGGGATGGTATGGAAGGAGTCCTTCCTACTTTCACTTCACAGAACGACTTTTGGATTTGGTCTGCATCCACCAAAGAGGAGAAATGGAGATGCAGTGGCTGGCTAGTTGGTATGACCATGCATCTGGGATAGAACATACATCATGTTCCAGGTCAAAGCAATTAAGATGACACAAACTCTGGCAGGGATTCCTGAGCTGCCACAAGTCCAGGCAGTAGCCCATAGCAGCAGCTTGCTGAGATGGGAAGTGGAAAGTCTTGGAAGTGTGCAGGCTGGGGCCAGGACTTGGCTACAGCACTAGATACTCCTGCTGATTAAGTGTTCTGGACCTAGCAGCATGTCCAGGGGAAAAAAAATAAAAAAAGAAAACTTTAATTTGGCCAAAGTCCGGTAAAAATTCTGACATTTTCTAGTGAGTAATTTGTAAGCCATGCTACAGCATTCCTTTTTCATCTGCAAGGAAAATGGTCCAGTGGAGGTCATCATCCACTACCTCATTGGTGGTAATAGGCAGAAACTCTTCCATCAGAAAATAGCAAAGCAAGTTAGATTTCCACATAGGCAGCAGCACAGGTAGGTTTTCTGCTCTCTGTTTTGACCAGCCAGGATGACACTGGGAAGGAAGATTACCACGATTACTACCTTTAAGTAGCAGGGAAGTGTGCAAGCAAATACTTGGCAACCAGCCCTCCTCCAGCTCCACCTTAATGTTGCTCTGCTGCTGCTCCACCTTGTGACAGCCCTGAGCCCCTCCTGTCATCTCCCACGGTCCCTTGGCTGTTGGGGACCAGTGCCCAGTGGCAAGCACCTTGCTGCTGTGTTACTTCATAGCTCAGTCTTGCACCTTTCCCTATAGCTGCAGCTTACAGATTTTTATCACCATGAGTACAAAGTCTTTCTGAGCTCTGAAATGCTCCATAGTGAGAGCTAATTCCCTGACCTGATCTTCTTAAGCACCTTACTCCTTGTGCCTTGACACACTGTCACCCCACCCCCATTTTAAATAGTGTGGGGTCATGCTGTGAGCAGTAACATACATCTTATTGCCTATACCCTCTGGAGAATACATAACACCAGGAAACACAAGGAATGCATATGGGGTTTGCCCTGCATACGCTCAAACCTCAGATAAAAAGAAGGGGTAATCTTTTAGAGCTTGAAAGAATCTGGAGTCATAGTTACTTACAGCAGGAAAGGCTTGGCAGTCCTCCTGAGCATCTTACAAAATACAACAGCACCCATGATAACCATGGGGGTTTCTCTCTTCCCAGTGTTCACAGGAGTCTGTTAGCCCACACGTTCTGCATTTATTATTTCCTTGAAGAAAAGCCAGTTTCTTCTTTTTTGTCTCTCATATTTGGTCTAGTGTTGAAACATTTATTTTTTCCCTGAAATCCATTTTTCCTTTCTGCACTTCTTGGAGGGAAATGTTGGATGAGACAGGCCTTAAGACTCTGGGATAGGAAAGTTACAGCAGTATTACAGCACAGAGAAAGCTACTGAGTCCTGGATCACAATAATGTGCATTTTCACTTGATAAAATGTCAAACATTTTATGTCAGGAGTAGCTGTAACATTTTTAGAGCCATAATAGGGGCATAGCAGGAAATGTTCAACTGCAGCTCTCGGAATTTGGCCCTGCCTGTCTTCCCAAGCAGTTGGCCATAGCCCATGCTGCTTTAGTTCCACAGGCCTCACAACTGTTGCAGATTATTATTTTGGAAGCACCATGCAATAAGGACTCTCAGAAAGAATCCAAATTGGACCTAACTGGTCTCAATTATGACTTGAATTTCAGCCAGATAAGCACATCGTCATTTTGCAGCTACTCCACTGGTGACTGATATTGACTTCACAAAACCTGGAGCTTCATGAGCCAAAGCAGCAAGGTCTGACTAATATCCCTCACACTAATCATTTGCACAGGTCCAGCTCTAACAACAAAGCTCTCCTTCTGCTAGCTGGTAACCACAGACAAGTTGCCAAATACTTGCCATTGCATGCAACTGACACTGAGGGCAGTGAAACAACATGCTCTGTGCTAACTTGCAGAATGATGGTGGGAAATCCTTTCCTTTTGATACAAAGGTCTTCTCTTCTGATCAGATGATGTGTAGACGTACCTCCAGTCATCCAAAGAAAAGAAAGCAAGTAGGTCTGATTTATGCATAGATCGGGATTGCTTCCAGTATGCCTGTGATTCACAGGTAATATACATTTAAATATCTCATACTTCTCTTGAGGAAAGTCAGGATGTTACCCTTCCTTCAGAAAAGTGAAAGAAATGCCAGCACTTAATGGTTTTTAGCCTGCAGAAAACAATTGTGACACTTTTTTTAAAGTCAATACCAGCCACATGCAGTGTCCCTTTTCATAAGGCAGAGAAAAACTCAACATAAATCTCCATCAGGGATGTCTTGTACATCCCTGAAATCCCAACTCTGGCAGTGCCATCAGCCAGCAGTTCTGTGGCAGCTCAGAGCTGGCAAAACCAGTCATCTACACTGTTGCAATTTGTTCTATATCTTTCTTTCATCTCAGCCACACCTGAGATATAATGAGAGCTATTTGGAGCCCATATTTATATTCTCTTTCATCACCACCAGCAAACTGCCCCACAAGGATATGTAGCTCTCCTGGTGATGCCAAGTCTCACTATATCTCCAGCTACTGCTGAAAAGGAAAAGCTTACATAGGCTGTGACAGTGGCAGAATACAACCCATGCTGCCATGCTGTGTGGTCACAGAAGCCATTTGTCTTCATTTCTCCCAGACTCTCCACAGTGCTGGCCCCAGAAGCAGAAGGGAGAGCCACAAAGGACAACTCCGACACCCACGACTTACTACACCTATGCACCACCCCATGCTCCACCAAAATGCATCAGTGTGGCCCCAGAACAGCAGCTCACTCTGCCAAGGACATGGGACAGCCCCGACAGGGTACCTTGTCACTTGTCACTGACAATGGACACCCGACACACGTGTAGCAGCAGCAAACATCTTGTAAATTGAGTATGTCTACTGAATTGCCTCTGCACATGGGTTGCTCAAGTGGTCCAGAACCAGGGACCAGAATCAACTGGACACTAGTTCTCTGAGAACTAAAGTATTTTAAACATAAGCCATTATGAAGTTTAACTGCAGTACCACAGTACTGCTGCTAGAATACAACAGTTTGCAAACTATCTTCTTTTGAATCTACAATATAACCAGAGAATGAGGGGTTTAAGCCTGACTGTTAATACATGCTGTTATTATATAACGTATCACAAGCCCTTCAATTTGCCTCAGAGTGTGTTAAATGGGTTAGGAGAATAGTTTCCAAACTGGTTGCAATTCTATCTGCACTACTCTGTCTTTGACCAAGCAAAGGAAGACTGTTAAACAAAATGGCAAGAAATTCCAGGGGTTTGCTGCAGCTGCTCCTTTTTAAGGAGCTGTCTTGAACGTATCATTTACAGTCCTAAATCACTTTCTTTACATACTGTGAATGAATATGAACCTCCAATTTTCTTTTTGTTTGCCTAAGAGCAATATTCTGAATTTGAACAGCATTTCAACTGACAAATTTAAGACATAGACATTTAACAATCAATTAACAACATTTCTGTAATCATTTGAGGCAAGCTAACCTGTCATTTTCAAAACTTTGGTAGTCTGTACTTTCTTAAAGATGGACATTTACAACTGAAGCCCATTTATAAAAACATCTTCTGAGACCCATCAGGTAGCACATAATCCAACCTCAAAAGCAGAGGGGGTCAGAGGTAGGTTTGGGAACTCCAGCCTCTCATCGTGCCACTAGCTTTTACCCTCGCACCAGGTACCTGTGAGCTCTGCTTCTCTGGCCACCTCTGCACACCCTGAGCCCCACCACTGACTGTCCCATTCCCTTCCCCATGTCACTGCCATGTTAGGTACAAGGCCCACCTCCACACAGGCTGGGCTGGGATGTCCCTGCCACAGCCCCTTCTTCCCTCAGGATACCTCACAGGATGTGTAGGAGATATTCTCAGCTTCTACCCCCCACCTCAGCCATAATCTCAAGGCAGAGACAGCAGTGGCAGCCAAATCCCATGGCAGGATTTGGCCAGGGCAGAGCATTATTGTGAGCAGCACCCCTGTGTGCACGGCCACCTCCCACCTAGGTGCTAAACACCAGGCATGACAACAGGTTCCTGTCGGATCTCTGTTACCCAAAAGACCATTTCCCTTCCACAACCACCAGCCCAACATATTTTATTGCCAATAGCAACAAAGCAGTATCTGTTCACACAAAATACAGGTACTCCTAAATTGCAAAAAACCTCCCAACTCCTCAGATCTCAGAGTAATTAGTATGTAGACATGGAAATTCTTAATAACATGTTAACTATTGTTGGAAAGCTAATTTGTGGGAGTTCTCAAGCTCCCTGTCAGCCCTGTGTATCTGCTGGTTGGTACTCTTTAAAAGACAAAAAAGTTTAAAACCTTTGTCTGCACACCAGCCAATTTTTATTCAATAAATCATCTAGAAGTAGAGCCAAACTGAAAAACTTCTGTCGTTTTATGCACCATGGAAACAAGAAACATGTCAATCTGCAATTACCTATTTTACATTCATTTGAGATCAATTTTTGCTGTGAGAGTATAGCCAAGAGGATCAGATCTACAACCTGTATTTGTCCATGTGAGATGGACAAAATTTATTTTTTGTTTCACTCTCAAATAAGTATAAATATTAAAATGTAAATCAGATTGATGCCAGGGTGCATCTTAAACTGCATTACAGTCTAATGAGGGCTATAAACTTTTATTCTCATGTCATTTCTTACAGCAATGTCAACAAGAGAATATAAAAATATTCATAGTGTTCATCTGTAAATTCCACTGTGATAAAACTGCACACTGATTTCCTAAGTGATCTCATATATTCAGATTTTCTTCCAGAGCTGAAACATTGCTTGCTTGAGCCCTATGAAAGACACTTATTTCTAACAGCTCATACTAATTTTATATATTTTCCCATAAATGAAACACTGCCACTTTTTAAATTGAGATAGTCTGATAGACTACTCTAGCCTGAAGGTCTATTGTGTTTAATTCATAGTTTTTGTACCTTTCAAATGCTGATGCTCATTTGTGAAACTCTCAAGAACATATTTTAAAATCCTCAATATAGCAAGAACCTTAAATGTGCTGATGTCCTTAAGCGTCATGTGCATCATGTTATCCCATTCAGCGGGATTCCCCAAAGCCTTACAAGGCTTAAGTGCTTTTCTGTGTCAGGTTTGAAACTCTCATGTTAATTCAGTGTGCTCCAAGCAGAATTAATGGTTACAACTGCCTACAGTGCTCATGGCAGCTCCTAGGCTCCCTAAGCTTTGACTTGAAACTTTATTAAAACAGAACGAGCAGAGATAGCACATTTTCAGTATCTCCAGCAGTATGAAAAGGCAGGCAGAGCCAGGTGACATGGAAAGGGAAGGTTTAGATGTTAATTCCAGACACAAGAAGATTCAGCACGGCAGGTGATGTGGTGGCAACCCTGCTTCTCTGCAAGAAGGTAGTAGTTGAATGGGATATGTAGCTAGCTCTTACCAAATGTTATCTCCATCAAACCCCTGATTTCACCAGCATGCCAGGCAGCCAACCTAGGCAGGTAAAGAGCAGACATACAGGTATGACTGAACACATTGCTACTGTATTTGCATACTAAAACTGGGATGAAAACTCTGTCCCATCTCCACTTATAACACCCATTTGACAGTGTGTCTTCATATGGGGTAGGAAGAGGTTTTGTGAGGCCCAATTACATATGGCATCTGTAACTCAAACTACCCAGAACAACTACTAATTATTTAGCAGAGAAAACCATCATTGCAGAAGGTTATTTTCCATAAGTCTTCACATCAGAAGAGAGTAACTTTCTGAAGGACACCTGTTATCCAGAACGAGTTATTTGGTTTCGTATGGGCATAAGTGGGTGAAACAGGAACTCAGATTATTTAATATACTCCCTTTTGGATTAAAATTCATGATTTATGAGTTGCATTTTAAATATGCACTATCTGGCACAAAGAATATGGTCTTACCAAAAACTCTAATACCAATCAATTACATAACATTTCCATAATGATACAGGAATACTAAGTGTTCTCTCCTTTATGTACTTTCTTAAATCCCATATGGAAAAAAATATGTCTTCTGTCTAGTTCTACTTGAGGCACTACCATTCTGACATTTTGCTTTCAGGTTCTGGTAACATCAGTATTGAGATCAAAGGTATTAAAACTTAGAAAATCTGACATGTTGTGTCAAATTACAAAGACAGTATCTGAGAGCAAATGGAAGAACAGACAGACTGAATTAAGTAGCAGAAAAAGGGAAAGGAACAGAATAACAGGAGGGAAGATAGGGACAAATGTATAAAAGTGAAAGATTAAGCAAATAGTCTAGCATGGGTATGAAAAAAACATTAAATATAGTTGAAACCACAAATTTAGGGCTACAAATTCATACATGAAACACATAACTACAGATAGTATGGGCATGATCCCATTAACACTTAGGCACATACAAGATTTTATTCACATTTGCTTAAGTTAGAGGGTAATACTCATGTGAATAACATGTTCAATAGGTAGAAGGATTTGGCCTTTCACCATTTTTCCTTGTGTGCATCACGTACATCTGTAAAACATTTAAGCAGGCATTTCAACTTTGAAGAAGACAGAACTTGGAAGATAATAAGACCTAAGGGAAACCTTTCCATGAAAGCTGGTGGAACTGCAGTTCTACAAAGAACCGAGAGGAATACTCTAAGGACTAATTATTTGACAATGCAACTAATGTTATTAGTTTGAAGGATAATAAAGTAAAAGCTGCAGTTTGCACAGATGAGGAATACTTGTCAGAAGAAAGCATAATCAATGTGTGAATCCGGAGTGGGGGAATCCTAATTAACCCTCTAACTGCTATCAGCAAGAAGGCTAATAGCAAGTCTGAAACGGTGTAAGCGACTTAGGGGATTGCTTCTGCTAATGAGACTTTTAGCTTACCTCAGCCGTGTTTATAGTAATGAGGCACCTTTATAGGGCAATAAGCAACTGGTTTGCCTAACAGTAGACACTGTTGTGATTCTCACGAGTGACTTTTCCCTGTGATACAAGTTATTTTCTTCATTCTATAGATAAGAAACTAAATGCCACTTTCCATGAACCATTGGCAGGGCCAGGGATGGAGTTTATGGATCAAGGACATTTAGGATGACAGTACAATTTTCCTCTTGAAGATGATATCTGATACTCTACTGGGAATAGTGTTTTACAGGATGTTAAAAAACATGAAGTGTAAAAAAACCCAAGAGATCTGTCTTTAGTAATACACTCACTTTGAAGCTACAAGAAAAGGCATTTAAAGTCATTGTTTGAGTAGTCAAAAACCCATGACCTTTCTTCTCCAAGAGTTTCTGGCTGTGGATTACCAAAGTGGTGCAAAATCTCAATATTACACATATGGGTGCTCCAAATATATGGAGCTAGAACTTCCCAATACTACTGTTATCCTGCCAGAACACCAGATTCTCTCTTCTCAGATGGTTCAGCAGACTTCTAGGCTGCTATCCTATCATCTCTATTCACCTTTGCCAGCACTGCACCTCAGCTTCATTTGCAACACTGGAAAGATGCAAAAAATACGCTTTCACAAGATTAAACAAAAATGACAAACAATATTAAAAACAACCACTTTTAGAACAGTCCTCAATGAAGCTACATCAGTCTTATTTTTTAATGTCTGCAAGGTATCTATGTGTGCAGCTAGAAATACTTTTACCAAAATCAAATTACTCATCTAGCACTATCCACAGCAACTATTTATACAGGACTTCCCTGTGGAATTTGTTTTCTAAATAGCATGAAATAATCCATTGTTTAAATTATTTCAAATACAATACTCAGAATTTGCAAACTATTGTAACACACCAAGTTTACTTACAAAAAGGATGGATTTCAGAAGTCACAGTATTGTGAGCTTTGTAGAAAATACGTTTTCCTTGAAATGGTACTTGAATATCCTTGAAGAAGGAATTACCTTTAGCCTATAAAATATAATTTCTGGCAACACTCCCTAAAGTAGAACACGCCTCTAAAAATAAGCCACAGTGCTATCAGCAGCACAGATTACTTTTTTTCTGGCAGAGAGAGTCCGATGCATCCAGAAACGACTGCAAGAGGAGACGACCAAGTGACCCCAGCAGTGGGTTCTGCCACTCAGCTGAGTGGCAGCAACACAACCATAAGGCTGCCAGTGTCTGTGGCCATCACCCACAGGTGGCATTGGCCACAGGTGACACTGGCCATGGGTAGCTGGTGGCATCCCCTGTGGCAGGGAGTGCTGGGGAACAGCTCCTTGCCCTGAGGTGGAGGCACTGCTGCAGCCACCTTGAATAGGATAGGGGGCAGGTGGTGTATTTCTCTGTGTGTGTGTGTAAATTTGCATGTGTGCGCGCTTTCATATACATATGTACATACATGCACACACATATATGCAAATATATATATATACATACAACATATATTTACATATATAGAATCATAGAATCACAGAATATGCTGAGTTGGGAGGGACCCATCAGGATCACTGAGTCCAACTCCTGGCCCTGCACAGGACACCCCAAAAATCACACCGTGTCTCTGAGAGCATTGTACAAACACCGCTTGAACTCTGCCAGGCTTGGTGCTGCGACCGCTTCCCTGGGGAGCCTGTTCCAGAGCCCAACCAACCTCCGGGTGAAGCACCTTTTCCTCATACCTAACCTCAGCCTCCCCTGGCACAGCTTCAGGCCTGTCACTGGTCATGAGAATGAAGAGATCGGTGCTTGCCCCTCTGCTTCCACTCGTGAAGATGCTGAAGACTACAATACACACACTCCTATACATATGTTTGTGTGTGTGTGTGTATCTGTGTCGCTCAGTGCGTGTCCCTGTGCCACCCTGGCACCAGCCCCGGGCAGGGCTGACCCTGCAGCCGCCGCCTCTTCCGCCGCCGGAGGCCCGAGGCGGGCGGGCCTCTCTCGGTAGCGCCCGGCGCGGCCCGTGCCCCGCGCTGCCCGCCTGCGGGAGCCCCTGGGTTGGCCCGGCCCGGCCCCGGCCCAGCCTTACCCTGGCCGCTCTCCTTCTCCGCCATGGCAGCCGCCGGCGCTGTCGCCATGGCGACGCGGGCCTGGCCGGGCCCTCTCCCGCACATCCCGGCGGGGTCTCGGGCGTCGCTCCCCGCTGCGCTAAGAGACGGAGAACGTGCCCAAGCCCCACGTCTGAGCCCCGCTGCACCCCACTGCCCTTCCGGCCAGGAATCAACTTAAACCTGCCACTTAAACCTGACATTTCAGAGGACTACATTTCTCTTAGAAATACGAATTTTCCCAGCAATTGCAGAGATTTCCGTGTATGTCGGCTTCAGAAAGTGAAAGAACATTTTATTCTAAATACCATCGCACAGAAACAGCTAAAATATTCTGTCTTAGTGATATTAAATAAAACTGTGTGGTTTAAATTTAGCCGTGTGTTTTAGCAGACAGGGTTGCGATGCCTGGCTCTTCTGACTCTAAAACAACTGCGAAAATAGAAAAAATATAAATATTAATATTCTAGCAAGATGCAATCATATTTTCCTAGAAAATAAATATTTATGAAATTCCTGGGACTAAACCTTGTCCTCACCACAGCAGGTGCTTGTTTGTCAGATACTAAATTTTTGCAAAGCCCGTGTGGAGGACTGCTCCTCACACGTTCATTTCGACCTCTCAGTTACAATGTTCCCAGTATTCATGGAAGCCTGAAATTTCAAAAAACACATTGAACCCAAAGAGGTGCTCTCTGCTTTAAAAGAATCACTTTATAAAAACATTATAGCATTTAGTTATTTCCCGTTCAGCTACTTTTTTTTTTGCATTTTTATTGAATGTGGCTCAGAATAAAGAGGGTATAATAGATACCCAAGAGAATACATCTTTACTCTGCTGGGAAAACAGCTGATTATGTTCTCTAACAAAGCTGATCCCTCAGAAGGATTATCTACTGACTTGAGCAGTTTATTAAAGTAACTAAATATTTCAAATTACATGTTCGACTACAGGAGGAGCACAGATTTGTTTCCTCTCAAATTGGTAACAGAAATTTTTGTGAGAACAGCATGGCAGCTGAATTTAGAGGATGCAGTGGCAGCAGAATGAAAGACCCTTATCTTTCAGTCTCATAGGGGTCCCATTTCTTATTCCCTCAACCTCTCCACACAGAAAACTTTTGCCTTTCCTGGTTGTAGGCATGTGGTGGTGGATCAATCACGTTTGAAACTGAAGAAAAGTGTGAAATACATTGTTTTGGCAAGGATGGAGTTTTCTTATCTCTTCCCTCTCCTACCCCAAATGTGGAATTTCATGTTCTTGAATATTGTACCCAGCATTACATTTCTTATGTCATTTTCCAGGTCACCTAATTAATCATAGCACACTTACAGCTCTTCTACAAATGCTACGCTGATTCAAGTGTTTACTACATATCCCTAAAAAAAGCTTTTAAAAATCCTGTTCTAGTTATTCAGGTTTTCATGATAAATCCATGCCCAGAATATGAACAGTTTTCAGCTTTAAAATAAATACAAATATTGTTTATTGTGCAAATTTATTGAGATTAATGTGTGTTTACAGTAGCCTTTGAATTGAAGTGAGTCACTGCAAATGATGCGAAAAGACAGGAACTCCACTCCGGCATCCACCTGTAACATCTTCCCAGTAATTTCACCAGGGCTTGCACTTGGCTTTCCTCGCTACCCCTTTGTTTCCTCCAAGAGAAATGGTAATGAAAGCAGTGTGCAAAATCTGATGAAGAAAGGGGAAACTGTGAAATACGCTAAAGAGATGCCACAACACCTACGTCCCTTTGCAGCAGCTGACTCCGGCCCTTGTGAGCTGCTACTATAGCTCCTTGGGGAGAGTGTCGTTCTGAGTGTATAAACGTATTGCTCAAATCCTGGATGTTTGTATTTGTTAAGTTTGATACCTTTAGCCTAGCTGAAGAACGTTCAGTCACTCAGAGCTCATATTAATTTCAGCAAACAGTTTTTTGAGCTGTCCTATCTGTGTTGTTGAGATTCCACTCAGGACAATTACTGTAAATCAAAGTGCTTCACTTGCATTGTCTGCTCCAGCATGGAGTTTCCTTTTGCTTCCAGTAGCTTGCAGCCAAGTGTCAGCACCTGTTTCTCCTTCTTCTCCCAACTCCTAGCACACAGGGCTCTGATATCTTGGCTGTCTCCAGGAGCAGAACAAAATATGGAATGAGAAAGCACTTCAAAACGAGAACTCACTGCATTAAAATTTCCTGGCAACACATCCTGAAAAAATCTATGTAGGAAAAAAATGTTAACAATTATAATGCAGATCAAATATTGGACCTGACCCACATGGCTGTTTCCCTTCTAACTTAATGCACAGATATCTCAAACCAAGGGTATGAGTGGGCTGAAACAACTAATCACATTTTGGCGCAGACAAGTACAAAAGGAAACCCAGAACTACTAATTCAACAGCTTGAAATATCAGCTGCTGCATGCAAGATCTTTACAGAGCTTCTCTGAAGAGAACATACCCTTTTAAAATTGTAATTTTTCATTTAAAAAATGTCAGAAAATATCTCAGGGAAAATACGGCAGGATCCAGCATTATTGATACAAAGCCTGGATCCACTGAAGTCAGATAGACATAAGGTACCCTTACTTTTGAACCTAATTTAATCACATACATTCCTGTTAGCTATCAGGGTCCTATCACACATTTTGCGTGTTTTCCATGCATATGTTCAGAAATGTTATTCAGCAATAAAAAACAGCTCTAAAATGGGAGAAGTGACGTAAAAGATAAAGCAGTTCAAGGAGGTGTAGTAACATCCTACAAAGCAGTGTCCCCCCGTGGCTTCAGGGCTGCAGCATTTGAACACATATTTGCTCCAAACACTTGCTGAAGACCTTCACTATAGGACTCCCTCTGTGGGTCCTTGGGGACCATGTAACTGAAGGTACAAAGAAGCATATTCTTTTGCTCTCCTCAGAGAAAGTAGGTCCTGTAATTCTGTGACAGGACTCCACCTGAAACTCCTCTGCAGCTAAATGGGTACAGTTGTATCACTCAGCAGGCATTTCCATGTCACAGTACCCTTTTTAACCAATGTGATATGAATGACCCAAGCGCATTTGGCACCTTCATTCCACTCTTTCTCTGGGATTAGCATCTGATTTGTGTCACTCAAAAACAAACTCTTCAAAACAGAGTATTACCTAAACATCTGTTTGCCCAAATGATACACATCAACCAGATAAAAATGAGAAAAAGACTCCATTATTCCTTGCCTATGCTGTATCTTTCCCTACAGAATTTAGGTAAATTACACTGAGAGCAGCTATCTCAGTTCCTTGATGTGTGGGAGGGAAGACAGCTTCTACTCTGGCTTGTTCTCTTTGTAACAGTAGGCTTGGATCCTGTGTTTGGACCAGATGAAGAGAAGCCTAGGAGGTTTCTACCCCTAGGAGTGGGTAGAGACAGACATATAGGCATGCCCACCATTATCTGCTCTACCACTGACCTCTTCTGGGCTGCTGGTATGTTTATATTAACCTTATCTGTCATGGTTTCTTTGTAAAAAATAAGTCTTCCTGTTCTCACCTACAGAATAGCAAAAAGCACATAAATTAGCAGGGGAGTTCCTTTACTTTTTCTACAGGTCATAAACCTAGAAGCAAAAAAATCTGATCTCTTAAATAAAATGTCAGCATATGATTCCCTGACGCATATGGAATTCATCAATGCTGAAAGGGGAAGATGCAAGTCTTGCTCTTCCTTCCCTATTGCTGGCTGTACAACCTCATTCTACCTTGTGCTGGTTCTGCCACTCACTGAGAGCAGATATGAGTCACTAAAGTACTAAAAAAACAATCCATCAAAAAATGAATAGTGTTCTGCCATATTAAGAAATTCAGAAAAGAGTCTGACAAGCATTTCAATCAGTACATCCAGGAAGTTGGACCATGCAATTAGAAGAGAGGGAGAAATTGAAGGGAAGGCAGGAAGGGTGAGATACTCTTATACAGGGAGAAGGCTCAGTGATTGGCTGAGTCCGCAAGTAAAACACAGAAGAAAGAAAGGTGAAAAATCAGGTTTTAAGTCTACTATAATAGCAGCGTCTCAAACCCTTCTCAGTCCATGGGATTGCTTTGGAACTGTCCTGGTAAATATCTATCATGTACAGCTATGGATCTTTTGGATCTTTTGCTCCTCCTGTCCAGCTTCAACAAAGCTGCATTTGAGGAAAAGTGACTGAACATACATTAAAAATGAGTTACTAGGAAAAAAAAGGCATTTTTTACTGCAGCAATATTCTTCAATGTCAAGGAGTCGCTGGCAGTGCTCGGCCTCTGGGACTACACCTAAAGAGCTGCAGTAGAAAAAAAAGCTCTCTCTTTTCTATGTAAGTGCCAGGATGCAGTTCCCCATCCCACCCAGGCACAAAAATGGCCCTAGGGATCCATATATTTTAACCTTCAGACTTTATTACCATTAATTATATCTAGAAGTGAAGCCAGGATCCCTGAGAACACGGTAGCAGGAACAAAACACAATCATCCATCTGCCTAGCAACATGGGTTGCCATGAGTACTTCTCCCCGTGCTCCACAGGCAGCAGGGGCTCACCACTGAGCACCGAGCCAAGTTCAAGGGCCCCGTACTGGTAAAGAAAGCCTGCTTCCTCAAATGAAGACCTTGGATTCTATATCCAAGATGCCTGTGTTCCTCTGGAGCCTAGAAGGTATCAGCCAATAGCCTGACATTCAGGAATTAAGGACTTTTGGAGTACCGAGATGAGGTCAGTGGAACCCCTCTTGCAAGAGACAAAAGCAATGATGTTGGCAACATCAATGCAAACTCCATTCTTGCCTTCTCTGTTTCTTTTGAAAAAGTTCTTTGCATGTTTCAGTATCATGCCAAAAAAAATCCCAAATAACATACTATCAAATGACTGAATTTACACACTTAGGAAGAAAAGAAGAAAAAGCCCTGAGTGGTACTGAGCACATGGAAATACTCTATAATGTCCCTAGCTCAGGAAATCCTTGAATCACAAACCATTTGTATGAGGCTGAGAGACAGAGTATTCAAGATACTCATTTGCCTGATTCTCTGCCTGAGCACCTTCTTTAGGCCTACTAGAAGAAAGGATTCTCAAACAGATGAACATTTGACATGTCCCAGAAGGCTCATTTGGTATTCTTAAAAAAAGCAAAAGATTATTTGATAATTTTTTAATATTTAAGGGAGGCCCTCTAATAAGGTGGTTATCTAGAAGCTGTGTAAAAATGGAGATACATGAGGAAAACACAAAATCAAAGGTTTCAGACTGATATTTAGACAATTGTAATTGAATGGTGCCGTGGGTGGGAGTGGAAGGCTTAGTCAAAGTTATTAAATAGCAAAGCCTTGTGGGTGAGTCTCGAGGTACAGAAAGGACTCCCTTGCTTTCTAAACTCCTTCTGACAGAGGAGTCTAGGTGAGGCTGAATCCTATCTTAGCCTCAGACTGTGTTAACAGTTTAAATTTAAAGGAATTATAGAGGTATCATTAAACCACTTTATCTTGCAGATTTTAATGATGGGCAAAACAGATATACTTATATAAATGAATTTATTATGACAAATTAACGAACAGTTGAACAGATGAAAGATCTTAATCAGAATTATTAACTACACAATATAAACAGTAAAAATCTACTAATAGAGTATAATATAGCATAAAGTAGTATAGTGCACTGTAAGAAAGCAATTATTGAAGCAGTTATATATGAAGCTGGCAAAAGGAAATAATTATTAAGTAGAGAGCTGATGTAACTCACCCATACCAATGCTTGTGGGGAGATCTCTTTCTCTCAACCTTGAGAAGTATCCTTGGGGGGCATCCCCAGCCCAAGGAAGGAATCTCCACACACATACCCCTAGAAGGGTTATGTCAGAAGAACCGAACTACAGGAGAGGGGACTGGACTTCTCTAGTATAAAGTG